>JAXIVJ010000377.1:187500-235000 GCA_036785665.1 Chirona hameri
TTTACAGCATACAACATACTGTACTGTTTGAATGATGTGGGCCCCTCTTGGCTACGAGGGGCACTCTGATCCCATTTGCCCCCCCCCCCCTGGGTGAAATCCTCCCCACGCCCCTGCTTCTACTACGTATGTAGTCCGATGACTCGCGTATTGCGATGAAACTTTCAGTACACTATTTTTGAACAATTTGACACACTCTGAAAATGTTGAACTTCTAACCCATATGACCCGTGACCTATGACCTGTTTCTCAAGGTCATGTCAGGCGCAACTGACGTCCCGTAGTGTCGATGCATGTAATTCGTGCAGTTTCCGAGTGTTTGTTGTTCAGGAGCATATGCACAGGTGTTTCCAGGTGACAGTTGTAGTTTCCACTGAGATTGTGACCTCGATTGACCTTTTCAGGGGTCAACCGAGGTTATTGACCTCCGATGACCTCATATAATTTTGTTTTACTTCTGGTGGTTTCTAGGACATTTTGTAACGCTGATTTCAAATATGGGATCCATTTTACATAATTATATGCTCCTCTGGGGTCATGCGCTTCCACAGCTCAACCGAGGTCACTGACCTCAGATGACCTGACATGACCTTTTGGGAATTTGGCAGTTTCTAGGACATTTTGTGACGCTGATTTCAAATTTGGCACCCATTAAGCATTATGATATGCTCATTCACGATTCTAGCTCGATTAAATTCAATGTATAAGCATTTACAATTTTGATGACTTTTGGGTCATTGACATGACCTCAGAGGTCACCTAATGACCCAATACCTTAAAATCAGGTATCAGCGGCATCCTCTCTTCACAAGCAACACGCTCGTTTTTTTTAATCGAAGCTCTAGCTCAATTGGGGACGAAACGCCAAGGGTGGTCGTACCCCCCCCCCCCCCCCCCGCACTCGAACACGTAGTGATTTTGACCTACCCGGGCGAGGGTTAATAACTTAATAAATACCGATATTGAAGATAGCCGACCGTATTACGTTATATATGCCTGCCCGTGAGTGTAATACACTAGGAGTACTTATCACTAGGAGCTATCACTAGGAGCACTATCATTATAATACACTGGGAGCGGTGCTCAGGCTGTTTCAGAAATAAAACATGCAAAACTCATAGACCCACACGGGGCCCTGTGAAGATCCACGGAGGGACCGCGGACCCTCAGATTCCCCCACCCCGTGGCTATGCCTTGCTGTTTCAGCATTTGGTGAGTCGTTTCATTACCGACTCAAAAACAAATTGCTTTGGGTGAAGAGAGATTTAGTTGGTTTTAGTCGGTGAACTCCTTGATTCCTCATTGATTTATAGTTTTACTCGGTACAGATCCGACCCGAATCAGTATCCCTTGGAATTGAAAACGAGGCACCCAAGCCTAACGTGGTCGTTAATAACATCTATCGCGGTTCATCTCACATCTCACAAACTACGCTTAGTCGTGCATTATAATCGTTATGACAGAACGGCAAAAAAACTCGTTTGGAGGCCAAATCTCAGTCACACAATTTTTATATATAAAAAAAACTCATCGGATTTCGCTTCTTCATGCATGAATAGACGATTTAACCCGCGCACTGCATCAGTGCGCGGGTTAAATCGTCTATTCATGCATGAAGAAGCGAAATCCGATGAGTTTTTTTATATATAAAAATTGTGTGACTATGAGATTTGGCCTCCAAACGAGTTTTTTATGTTGATTTACGCCCCCCCCCCCCTCAGGTTTTTCTCAGATAGCGAAAAAAAACGGCGGTGCGCAGTGCCGCTGGGTTTTAGCACACCTGTTGGGACATCAATTGCGCACACTTTGGAGAAGAAAAAAATTGACCTCGGGTCATCTCAGGTCAGGTGACCAGACCAGGTCATGTGACCCCACCTCCAAAAACGTTTGCAGTTGTGCCAAAGCCAGGGTTTCTCATCGATCAGTTTGAAGCTTACAGGGTGACATGAGGACACAAGTACTTACAATTCGTCTATCTCGGAATTTTGATATCAGTGACCTAAGTTCAGGTCAATTGCGTGACCTCCCTTAATAAGTAAATGGGAAATATTAAAATGCTTCCTATTTCAAGGATTTGCATGATTACTTACATATCCAATTACTTCTGGATCATGTTATTATAGGATGTTCTTAATGATCCAAATGTAAGTTTTGTTCAGTGACCCCTATGGGGTCATTTGAGGTCATCTGAGTTCACCATCACTTGTTTGTCAATAATTCGCGACATAATGAAGATAGAGAAGTAAACCGACATAAATGTGTTTGTATCGTCTCGAGACACGTCTCCCTATATGCAACATGACCTACTTGGGTCTTGACCTCAGGTCAAGGTCACGTGACCTGTGTTCACATTTTTAAACACATTTTTAATATCATTCGCAGCGCCTTGACGAGACAAACACAATGCGTAAACAGTTTTCCGTTAGCTGTATTAGGTTAACCCGCGCCGTGCCGGTGCTCGGCGCCAACTTCGCCGTGCCGGGGGGGGGGGGGTGTTTAGACCCCCCCCCCTCCAACTCGAAAACTAAAAAGGCTAGAAAGACGCAGAAAAGCGTGTTCGAAAGCTCTCGAGAAGCACATTCGAAAGTACTTAAGATATTTTTTTTCCTAAAGCCAATATTGAGGTCACCAGAGGTCATCAAAGGTCAAATTTTCCTGTTTTAGGACTTTGCTCCAGAAATTCCCATATATCTCAGAAACGATGATAGTTAGAAGGAAACGGGAAAAAAGCAAACGCCAGCCAGTGAAATGTGTAATCGCTAAGGTGTCCTCAGATTTGATCTCAGGGCAATATTTGAGGCTCCAGAGGTCAAAAAGAAAAAAAGAAAGTTTTTTTGCTAAATCGTTTTTGCTATTAACCTTTTCCTTAATAAAGATAACGGAAAACTCTTTACGCCATTGTGTTTATCTTGTCAAGGCGCTTTGAATGATATATATGGTGACCTTGTTAAGTCAACTTAACAATTTGACCTAAGGTCAAGGTCATGTGGTGACCCAAGTAGGTCATGTTGCATGTGGGAAGATGTACCTCGACGAGACAAACACATTGGTGTCGGTTTCACTTATCTATATTCATTATGTCGAGAGTTATTGACATACAACTGTTTGTGACCTCGGATGACCTCGGCTGACCCTGTAGGGGTCAGTGAACAAAAATGGCACATAGGTCATCAAGAATGGCCTATAATAACATGATCCAGAAGGAATTAGACTGATATCTTGCGTATCTTTGGAATAGGAAGCATTTGAATATTTCCCCATTGACTTATAATGGGGAGGTCACGAAATTGACCCGACCTTAGGTCGCTGATATACAAAAATTCAAGATAAACAAATTGTAGATACATATGACCTTATAAAATCCTGTAAGTATAAAACCGATCATCTAAAAACTGTGACTGTGGTACGACCACAAGTTTTTTTGGAGGTGGGGTCACGTGACCTGGTCTGGTGACCTGACCTGAGATGACTCGATGTATTTTTTTAACATAATGTGCGCAATTGATGCCCGAACAACTGTGTCAAAAAGGCGGCGCTGCGCGCCGCCTTTTTTTCGCTATCCTCGAAAAACCTGGGGGGGGGGGGTGTCTAAACACCCCCCCCCCCCCGGCACGGCGCGGGTTAAAAGCTATTAGCCCAAACGGTTTTGCAAAACAAAACATTTGTCCCTTTTTTACCTCTAGAGTCTCAAATATTGACCCCAGGTCAAATTTGAGGACACGTCGATTGCAAATTTAAATGGCTGGCGATCGCTTTTTCCCGTTTGTTTCTAGCTAGCATAGTTCCCGAGACATATGGGAATTTCTGGAGCGAAGTTCTAAAACAGGAAAAACTGGAAAATTTGACCTTCGATGACCTCTGGTGACCTCAATTTTGACCTGACCTAAAAAAAATTACTGAAATACTTTCTATAGTACTTGTATCAAGCTATCAAATGCCGTTTTCCGCTTGTCTCTACTTAGCGTAGTTTTCGAGATATAACGGGGGGGGCGGAAATCAACCCCCCTGCAGTTTGTGTTCGGCACAAACCACATGCAGTGCGCGGGTTAAAAAAAAGAAGTAAAATTTCGCAAATTTTCGCCTAAATTAGGAAATACGCCATGTTTTGTTGGACTTCAGGCGATTTAGGGGCTTGGTCCTTCCGGCTCCGTTGGATACGCCAGTGGTCAGAAAACATTGGGGGGGGGGGGGGGGGCGAGGGTCACCCCAAAAGTAACTATGTAAATCGGCACATATGTTCCACACTATCTTGATGAGAAGTAAAAATTATTCATATAAATATATTTACAAAAATATAGGGGCTACCACCCTCATCCCATGGCGAACTAGGTTTTGTTTTCCAGAATAAAACCTCTATCTGTTAGGAATTATTCGAATGTCGCCGATCTCTCAGAAAAGACGTCCATATCCATAGATAATACGATGACAAATCACAATTTTCACCAGTATTAGTGGCGCCCAGGGGCAGATTCAGGGGGCGGCAAGGGGTCATGCCTCCCCACCCAATGGTTCTGAAATCATGATTTCCCCCTCCCCTCCCCCCAAACAAACGTCCGGATGTTAAGTGGAGGTCGGCCGATGGGCCATCGGCCCGCTTTACCCCCCCCCCCCCCCCCCCACCCGCTCAACAACTTTTTTGGAAATATGCCACTGGATTTGGCCCCCCAAAACCCACGGCTAGTTTCGCCCTTGGTGGCGCCCCTAGGCCCTATATATGGCCTTGGCAGTGCCCCTCAAGGTAATGACCTGGTCGTTTGTGAATTTCTGCGCACGCCACTGGTATTTATATATATATATATATATATATATATATATATATATATATATATATATATATATATATATATATATATATGTATATACATTATACATATATGTATATACATATACATATACATATACATATACATATACATATACATATACATATACATATACATATACATATACATATACATATACATATACATATACATATACATATACATATACATATACATATACATATACATATACATATACATATACATATACATATACACTATACATATACATATACATATACATATACATATACATATACATATGCATATACATATGCATATGCATATGCATATGCATATACATATACATATACATATACATATAATATACATATACATATACATATACACATATACATATACATATACATATACATATATAATATATATATATTATATATATATTATATATATATAATATAGTATATATATATATATATATATATATATATATATATATATATATATATATATATATATATATATATATATATATATATATTTATATATATATATTATATATATATATATATATATATATATATATATATATATATATATATATATATATATATATATATATATTATATATATATATATATATATATATATATTATATATATATATATATATATATATATATATATCTATATCTATATCTATATCTATATCTATATCTATATCTATATCTATATATAATATATATATATATATATATATATATATATATATATATATATATATATATATATATATATATATATATATATATATACTATATATATATATATATATATATATATACTATATATATATATATATATATATATATATATATCTATATCTATATCTATATCTATATCTATATCTATATCTATATCTATATCTATATCTATATCTATATCTATATATATATATATATATATATATATATATATATATATGTATATATATATATATATATATATATATATATATATATATATATATATATATATATATATATATATATATCGCCATTGTGTTGGTGCTTCTGAAAATTGTACATAAAACGTTAAAATCCTTAGTATTTAGTGCAGTCAGACCTCATAGGAATGATGCTTGCGCTTACCATACATGTCTATATACGGCCTTGCATACATGCACGTTTTCAGCACGCGCCGATCCTCATCTTCTTTTTGCATAGTTTGCAGGTGTCGTTCATTTGCTCGGATGTAACGTAATCCAAATAACCAGAGCAGTTGAGGCAGGGGCTCCGCCACGGGGGGGGGGGGGTCCCCCCCATTCTTGATCCAGGGGGATTACCCCCCCCCCCCATTTTCCCTAACAAACAACTATAAATCAGTGTTCAGTTGTACTCATTATTTGTTACCTCTCCCCCACTCAACAGCTTTTCGCTGACGCTCAACCCCCCTCCCCCCGTTCAACAAATTTTCGCGAACGCTCCCCCCCCCCCCCGGTCAACAACTTGCTGTCGGCGACCACTCGGTTTCCCTCGACTCCCCCCCCCCCCCATTTCAAAGGCGTGGAGGAGTCCCTGCAGGGCCAGGGACAATGAAAGCATAATGCATCCGGAGACTGCGCCGTGGTGTTGGACTATTCAACTTAAGTGTTTGTCGTGTTTGTCTCGTCAAGTCGCTTCGAAACATATCAATTATGACCTGGTTAGGTCAACTTCAAAATTTGACCTTAGGTCAATGTCCTTTGGTGAACCAGGTAGTTCATGTTGCCTATGGGGCGACGTGACTCGCCGAGACAAACACAGTGGTGTCATTCACACGTCTCTATCGTTATTCTATCAAAAGTTATTGGCTAAAAACGTGCTGGTGACCTCAGATGACCCAGCTGACCTTGCAGAGGTCACTGATCAACAATTTCACCTGGGGCATCAAGAATGAGCTAAAATAGCATGATTCTGAAAGAATTTGCCTGATGTCATGCATATTCTCTGAATAGGAAGCATTTGTATATTTTCCCATCGACTTATAATGGGGAGGTCACGAAATTGACCTGAGCTTAGGTCATTGATGCATACAATCCGAGATGTACCAATTTTAGGGACTTATGACCTTATGAAATCCTGCAAGTTTCGAATATCTCCGACAAAGACTGTGAATTTGGCACGACCACAAACATTGTGTGAGGTAAGGTCACTTGACGTGACCTGGTGACCTGACCTCAGATGACCTGATGTCAAAACTGTCACACAATGTGGGTAATTGATGCCCGAATAGCTGTACCAAATTTGGCGGCGCCGCGCTATTCCCGAAAACAAACTCAGGGGAGGGGGGGGGGCAAAATAACCCCACACACCACCACCACCACCACCACCAGGGCGAGGCTTAAGTGATAGTCGATTGCCTTGCCTTCTTCAGAGTTTGAGTGATAAACAAAACCTCAAACTTTAGCGGCTGCAAAGCTAATGCTGATCAACTTTTGCCGTATCAGATATGACTTTCAACAAACGTACTTCCACGTGTAAACTCTGTCCGCAGAGTTGCCGGTTGCCTCTTCGGTTCTACGTCTGATGAACTTTTCCGCTCCCTCCCTACAGAGTACCCCCCCCCCCCCCCCCGCACCAGAGGGGAGGCCACCGACAGAGCTGCCGGTGGCCTCCCCTCTGGTGCGGCTGATGGACTCTCCCTCTCCTGCCCCACAGAGCTATCGGTGGCCTCCCCTCTGGTGCAGCTGATGGACCCTCCCTCTCCTGCCCCACAGAGCTATCAGTGGCCTCCCCTCTGGTGCAGCTGATGGACTCTCCCTCTCCTGCCCCACAGAGCTATCGGTGGCCTCCCCTCTGGTGCAGCTGATGGACTCTCCCACTCCTGCCCCACAGAGCTGCCGGTGGCTTCCCCTCTGGTGCGGCTGATGGACTCTCCCTCTCTGCCCCACAGAACTGCCGGTGGCCTCCCCTCTGGTGCACACGGTGCTGCGTCTGATGGACCGCTGGTCTGGCGAGCTCGAGGTGGAGGTCAACTCGAGCCGCCAGCCGCCCGACTACATCCCCAATCTGAACGTGGACGAGTCGGCCCGTGGCCCCCCGATTGTCAAGTACCGGGCCATGCTTCAGCCGTGCAACACGCCGTTCGAGTCAGTTGGGTGATGGGCTGGGCTGCACGGGCGTACGGAGAGAGGACGGAGGGAGTATGGAGGGCGTGCGGAGGGAGTATGGAGGGTGTGCGGAGGGAGTACGGAGGGAGTACGGAGGGCGTGCAGAGGGAGTATGGAGGGCGTGCGGAGGGAGTATGGAGGGCGTGCGGAGGGAGTACGGAGGGAGTACGGAGGGAGTATGGAGGGAGTATGGAGGGAGTATGGAGGGAGTACGGAGGGAGTACGGATGGCATACGGAGGGCGTACGGAGGGCGTACGGAGGGAGTACGGAGGGAGTACGGAGGGAGTACGGAGGGAGTATGGAGGGAGTATGGAGGGAGTACGGAGGGCGTACGGAGGGAGTACGGAGGGAGTACGGAGGGAGTACGGAGGGAGTACGGAGGGCGTACGGAGGGAGTACGGAGGGCGTACGGAGGGCGTACGGAGGGAGTACGGAGGGAGTACGGAGGGAGTACGGAGGGAGTACGGAGGGAGTACGGAGGGCGTACGGAGGGAGTATGGAGGGCGTACGGAGGGCGTACGGAGGGCGTACGGAGGTACGGAGGGAGTACGGAGGGCGTACGGAGGGAGTACGGAGGGAGTACGGAGGTACGGAGGGAGTACGGAGGGCGTACGGAGGGCGTACGGAGGGAGTACGGAGGGCGTACGGAGGGCGTACGGAGGGCGTACGGAGGGAGTACGGAGGGAGTACGGAGGGCGTACGGAGGGAGTACGGAGGGCGTACGGAGGGCGTACGGAGGGCGTACGGAGGGCGTACGGAGGGCGTATGGAGAGCGTACGGAGAGCGTACGGAGGGCGTACGGAGGGAGTGGCGTACGGAGGGAGTACGGAGGGAGTACGGAGTGAGTACGGAGGGAGTACGGAGGGAGTACGGAGGGAGTACGGAGGGCGTATGGAGGGCGTACGGAGGGCGTACGGAGGGCGTACGGAGGGCGTACGGAGGGAGTACGGAGGGCGTACGGAGGGCGTACGGAGGGCGTACGGAGGGCGTACGGAGGGCGTACGGAGGGAGTGCGGAGGGAGTACGGAGGGCGTACGGAGGGAGGTTTGCCAGTTGTAGTCAAGTGATGTCCTTGGAAGAGATGACCTGTTGTTCTGTTGTCAGATGATTTAGTGCTGACTTTGTCTCTGTAATATTTGTGTAGGTAGTTTTTTTTTTTGCTATTTCCGTTTTTGTTATTACTGTTGGCAAGTTCTATCCGGTTATTCCAAATTTACTTGTCTTATCTTATCTCTTAGCAGCAAAAGGCTCAGTCGTTGAGTCGTATCATGGGTGCTGCTTGATCTACCGAATCGAATTCTTCTAATTCGGTATATCGAATTAGAAGAAACAATAGTTTCAGCGCCGTGTCACTGCAAGGCCGAGCTCTGATCCGTGTCTGACCCGTGTCTGGCCCGTGTCTGACCCGTGTCTGACCCGTGTCTGACCCGTGTCTGACCCGTGTCTGACCAGTGTCTGACCCGTGTCTGACCCGTGTCTGACCCGTGTCTGACCCGTGTCTGATCCGTGTCTGACCCGTGTCTGACCCGTGTCTGACCCGTGTCTGACCCGTGTCTGACCCGTGTCTGACCCGTGTCTGATCCGTGTCTGACCCGTGTCTGACCCGTCTCTGACCTGTGTGTGTGGTGTGTGTGTGTGTGTGTGTGTGTGTGTGTGTGTGTGTGTGTGTGTGTGTGTGTGTGTGTGTGTGTGTGTGTGTGTGTGTGTGTGTGTGTGTGTGTGTGTGTGTGTGTGTGTGTGTGTGTGTGTGTGTGTGTGTGTGTGTGTGTGTGTGTGTGTGTGTGTGTGTGTGTGTGTGTGTGTGTGTGTGTGTGTGTGTGTGTGTGTGTGTGTGTGTGTGTGTGTGTGTGTGTGTGTGTGTGTGTGTGTGTGTGTGTGTGTGTGTGTGTGTGTGTGTGTGTGTGTGTGTGTGTGTGTGTGTGTGTGTGTGTGTGTGTGTGTGTGTGTGTGTGTGTGTGTGTGTGTGTGTGTGTGTGTGTGTGTGTGTGTGTGTGTGTGTGTGTGTGTGTGTGTGTGTGTGTGTGTGTGTGTGTGTGTGTGTGTGTGTGTGTGTGTGTGTGTGTGTGTGTGTGTGTGTGTGTGTGTGTGTGTGTGTGTGTGTGTGTGTGTGTGTGTGTGTGTGTGTGTGTGTGTGTGTGTGTGTGTGTGTGTGTGTGTGTGTGTGTGTGTGTGTGTGTGTGTGTGTGTGTGTGTGTGTGTGTGTGTGTGTGTGTGTGTGTGTGTGTGTGTGTGTGTGTGTGTGTGTGTGTGTGTGTGTGTGTGTGTGTGTGTGTGTGTGTGTGTGTGTGTGTGTGTGTGTGTGTGTGTGTGTGTGTGTGTGTGTGTGTGTGTGTGTGTGTGTGTGTGTGTGTGTGTGTGTGTGTGTGTGTGTGTGTGTGTGTGTGTGTGTGTGTGTGTGTGTGTGTGTGTGTGTGTGTGTGTGTGTGTGTGTGTGTGTGTGTGTGTGTGTGTGTGTGTGTGTGTGTGTGTGTGTGTGTGTGTGTGTGTGTGTGTGTGTGTGTGTGTGTGTGTGTGTGTGTGTGTGTGTGTGTGTGTGTGTGTGTGTGTGTGTGTGTGTGTGTGTGTGTGTGTGTGTGTGTGTGTGTGTGTGTGTGTGTGTGTGTGTGTGTGTGTGTGTGTGTGTGTGTGTGTGTGTGTGTGTGTGTGTGTGTGTGTGTGTGTGTGTGTGTGTGTGTGTGTGTGTGTGTGTGTGTGTGTGTGTGTGTGTGTGTGTGTGTGTGTGTGTGTGTGTGTGTGTGTGTGTGTGTGTGTGTGTGTGTGTGTGTGTGTGTGTGTGTGTGTGTGTGTGTGTGTGTGTGTGTGTGTGTGTGTGTGTGTGTGTGTGTGTGTGTGTGTGTGTGTGTGTGTGTGTGTGTGTGTGTGTGTGTGTGTGTGTGTGTGTGTGTGTGTGTGTGTGTGTGTGTGTGTGTGTGTGTGTGTGTGTGTGTGTGTGTGTGTGTGTGTGTGTGTGTGTGTGTGTGTGTGTGTGTGTGTGTGTGTGTGTGTGTGTGTGTGTGTGTGTGTGTGTGTGTGTGTGTGTGTGTGTGTGTGTGTGTGTGTGTGTGTGTGTGTGTGTGTGTGTGTGTGTGTGTGTGTGTGTGTGTGTGTGTGTGTGTGTGTGTGTGTGTGTGTGTGTGTGTGTGTGTGTGTGTGTGTGTGTGTGTGTGTGTGTGTGTGTGTGTGTGTGTGTGTGTGTGTGTGTGTGTGTGTGTGTGTGTGTGTGTGTGTGTGTGTGTGTGTGTGTGTGTGTGTGTGTGTGTGTGTGTGTGTGTGTGTGTGTGTGTGTGTGTGTGTGTGTGTGTGTGTGTGTGTGTGTGTGTGTGTGTGTGTGTGTGTGTGTGTGTGTGTGTGTGTGTGTGTGTGTGTGTGTGTGTGTGTGTGTGTGTGTGTGTGTGTGTGTGTGTGTGTGTGTGTGTGTGTGTGTGTGTGTGTGTGTGTGTGTGTGTGTGTGTGTGTGTGTGTGTGACTACAGACAGGACGCGGCCGGTGTGGGCGCCGTGAAGCGTCTCTGGCTGATGCTGGTCCGACAGGAGGCCGTGCAGGACACGCTCATCCGCGTGCTGTTCTCGCGGCGCGCCCCGCTCGGCCCGAGTCTCGGCTCGGCGGCCGGCAGCGATCACGAGGTGCCCACCGACCCGATCAAGATCATCCACAAGGAGCAGGACGCCATCACGGCGTTCTGCATTAATCAGGTGAGATGGTCGGCCTCGCTCTATTAATCGCTCTGAGGCGGAAGCAGTGAGCTATTTACGTCGAGGATAGAACATCTCGTGTTGTGCTGTACCTGTACTGTGACAGTGTAGCCCGGTGTGGCCCGCTGTGCTGTGACAGTGTGGCCCGTTTAGGCCCTCTGTACTGTGGCAGTGTGGCCCGGTGTGGCCCGCTGTGCTGTGGCAGTGTGGCCCGTTTAGGCCCTCTGTACTGTGGCAGTGTTGCCGGGTGTGGCCCGCTGTGCTGTGACAGTGTAGCCCGGTGTGGCCTGCTGTGCTGTGGCAGTGTGGCCCGGTGTAGGCGCTCTGTACTGTGACAGTGTAGCCCGGTGTGGCCCGCTGTGCTGTGGCAGTGTGGTCCGCTGTGCTGTGGCAGTGTGGCCCGTTTAGGCCCTCTGTACTGTGGCAGTGTGGCCCGGTGTGGCCCGCTGTGCTGTGGCAGTGTGGCCCGTTTAGGCCCTCTGTACTGTGGCAGTGTGGCCCGGTGTGGCCCGCTGTGCTGTGGCAGTGTAGCCCGGTGTGGCCCGCTGTGCTGTGGCAGTGTGGCCCGGTGTAGGCCCTCTGTACTGTGACAGTGTAGCCCGGTGTGGCCCGCTGTGCTGTGGCAGTGTGGTCCGCTGTGCTGTGGCAGTGTGGCCCGTTTAGGCCCTCTGTACTGTGACAGTGTAACCCGGTGTGGCACGCTGTGCTGTGGCAGTGTGGCCCGCTGTGCTGTGGCAGTGTGGCCCTCTGTACTGTGGCAGTGTAGCCCGGTGTAGGCCCGCTGTGCTGTGGCAGTGTGGCCCGCTGTGCTGTGGCAGTGTAGCCCGGTGTGGCCCGCTGTGCTGTGGCAGTGTGGCCCGGTGTAGGCCCTCTGTACTGTGACAGTGTAGCCCGGTGTGGCCCGCTGTGCTGTGGCAGTGTGGTCCGCTGTGCTGTGGCAGTGTGGCCCGTTTAGGCCCTCTGTACTGTGACAGTGTAACCCGGTGTGGCACGCTGTGCTGTGGCAGTGTGGCCCGCTGTGCTGTGGCAGTGTGGCCTCCTGTACTGTGGCAGTGTAGCCCGGTATAGGCCCGCTGTGCTGTGGCAGTGTGGCCCGCTGTGCTGTGGCAGTGTGGCCCGTTTAGGCCCTCTGTACTGTGACAGTGTAACCCGGTGTGGCACGCTGTGCTGTGGCAGTGTGGCCCGCTGTGCTGTGGCAGTGTGGCCCTCTGTACTGTGGCAGTGTAGCCCGGTGTAGGCCCGCTGTGCTGTGGCGGTGTGGCCCGCTGTGATGTGTCAGTGTAGCCCGGTGTAGGCCCGGTGCGCTGTGGCAGTGTGGCACGCTGCGCTGTGGCAGTGTGGCCCGCTGTGCTGTGGCAGTGTGGCCCGCTGTGCTGTGACAGTGTAGCCCGGTGTAGGCCCGGTGCGCTGTGGCAGTGTGGCCCGCTGTGATGTGGCAGTGTGGCCCGGTGTAGGCCCGGTGCGCTGTGGGCACGGATGGTGGACGTTCCCGAGTATGCAGGGCTCTGCAGTACGCTAGCTGCCGTCGCCTTCTCTCGCCTGCCGCTGCGTTGTTGGAGCATCAGTCTGAACGGCTGTGTACGCGTGTGTTGGTGTTGTATGGGATCTGGGCGGATGTCGCGGCTCACTGTCTCCCTTGTCTCTGCAGGCCAACCCGAACACGATGGTAATCGCTACACAGAAGGAGCTGCAGGAGTTGGACGTGGCGCTGCTGGTCAGCGGACCCAACTGGCTCGAGTCCGAGACCGACTACGACTCGCTCAACCCCAACAGGTAACACTCAGATCCGAGTTCGAGTCCGAGACCGACTACGACTCGCTCAGCCCCAACAGGTAACACTCAGATCCGAGTTCGAGTTCGAGACCGACTACGACTCGCTCAACCCCAACAGGTAACACTCAGATCCCAACTGGCTCGAGTCCGAGACCGACTACGACTCGCTCAACCCCAACAGGTAACACTCAGATCCGAGTTCGAGTTCGAGACCGACTACGACTCGCTCAACCCCAACAGGTAACACTCAGATCCGAGTTCGATTTCGAGACCGACTACGACTCACTCAGCCCCAACAGGTAACACTCAGATCCGAGTTCGAGTTCGAGACCGACTACGACTCGCTCAGCCCCAACAGGTAACACTTAGATCCGAGTTCGAGTTCGAGACCGACTACGACTCGCTCAGCCCCAACAGGTAACACTCAGATCCGAGTTCGAGTTCGAGACCGACTACGACTCGCTCAGCCCCAACAGGTAACACTCAGGTCCGAGTTCGAGTTCGAGACCGACTACGACTCGCTCAACCCCAACAGGTAACACTCAGATCCGAGTCCCTTTGCTCGTACGGACTTGACTCGGCATGGGTTCGAAATAATACATTTCCACTTTTGCCTTATGCCGAAACTGCTGTTAATTCATTCATTTGTTGTTTATTGATTCAGACGAACCCAAGAATGTTGACGCTCTTAAGGCCAGGATTTAAAGCACCTTGGATACAGCTCTCACCTGGTTCACGCAGAATAGTTTGAAAATCAATCCCTCAAAAACGGAGTTCCTTCTGTTCAAAACGCGAAGAAGGAAGACCCAAGATTTTACCATCCGTTTCAGCGACCATGTCTTGGACGGTGCTACTAAGAATAAGGTACTTGGCGTCGTACTAGACCCCGTCCTGACATGGGAACACCATATATCCATGGTTGTACAGCGTTGCAACAATGTTCTGGTTGGCATGGCCAAGATACGCTCCAAATTACCTCGTGACCACAGGGCTTTTGTTATTGAGACGCTGGTCTTCCCATTGATGAGGTATTGTGCTTGCGTCTGGAGAGGTGCGTGTGCCAAACAGCGAGATCGGCTTCAAAAGGTCGTATATTTCGCGGTGCGTATTGTTACGAACCTGAAGAAGTACGACCACGTCACGGCAGCGCTGACCGAGCTGGGCTGGCCGTCTGTTGAAAGTATGATCCAGACCTGCGATGTCACGCTACTGAACAGACTTATGAGCAGGGAATATGCCCCGCCTGCCTTAGCTAACCTACTCACCTACCGATGTCAGGTGACAGACTGCGTAACACGCTCAGCAGCGGCACCGCTCTTACAGCTACCGCTGATAAGAACCGAACTGCAGCGCCGGTCCTTCGGTTTTAGGGCACTACAGAACTGGAACAAGCAGTACGCCGTATAACTCAGTAGTGGCCGTAGCTGAGTTATACCCTACCACCACAAGTCTGATAACTAGGGTGTGATAGTAATATGGTCTACAGACGGCAATGACTGTTGTTAGGATGTCACAATGTGAGAAAACGTGTGTGGTTTCATAAGTGTATACTGTATAGTGTTGTATAGCATGTATTCTGTGACTGAACATAGAAAAGCCGAATGTGGAATGTGGATTCTGGATATGTTTAGAATATATCTGATTCTGATTCTGATTCTGATTCTGATTCTGCTTCTCTGCTCCTCTTTTTATTTCGATTCTCATTCATTTTCTCCAAATGTCCATTCTCTTGTTGTGCATGCATTATCTGCTACCCATTACTGCTACTCACTTCTGGCATTGGAGTTGTGTTGTGGCCATGTCTGCCGTGCCACTTCTACCACCGCTGTCTGTCTGCCGTGCCAGGGACCCGGACAGTATGCCCTCCTCTAACTACCTGGTGGTGCAGCTGCCGAGCGAGGCGGGCTCTGCCGGCCTGCCGGGGCCGGGCCCGGGCGGCTCCGGCTACTCGGGCCCCGGCTCGGCGGCCAGCTCGCTGGTGCCCAGCCCCACCTACTCCCAGACGGGACGAGCGCCGGCCATGGTGAGTCGGCAGCGAGGAGCGGTCAGCTCGCTGGTGCCCAGCCCCACCTACTCTCAGACGGGACGAGCGCCGGCCATGGTGAGTCGGCAGCGAGGAGCGGCCAGCTCGCTGGTGCCCAGCCCCACCTACTCTCAGACGGGACGAGCGCCGGCCATGGTGAGTCGGCAGCGAGGAGCGGTCAGCTCGCTGGTGCCCAGCCCCACCTACTCTCAGACGGGACGAGCGCCGGCCATGGTGAGTCGGCAGCGAGGAGCGGTCAGCTCGCTGGTGCCCAGCCCCACCTACTCTCAGACGGGACGAGCGCCGGCCATGGTGAGTCGGCAGCGAGGAGCGGCGCGGGCTGGTGCCCAGCCCCACCTACTCTCAGACGGGACGAGCGCCGGCCATGGTGAGTCGGCAGCGAGGAGCGGCGCGGGCTGGTGCCCAGCCCCACCTACTCTCAGACGGGACGAGCGCCGGCCATGGTGAGTCGGCAGCGAGGAGCGGCGCGGGCTGGGCGGACTGCTGGGTGTTCTGTGTGGACTAGGCTGGGCTCAGCGGCGGGGTCCTGGCTGGCCGGTCGCAGACTCACAGGAGACAGCGGGCCTCTGAGACGGGCCAGTCGGTCGGTGTGACGCGGCGTGTTGCTGGCCTGGGATCGTTATGTCTGCCCGGTCGGACTGGAGGCCGGCCCTATCGTCAGCACCATCACCTCCGCACTCGACGTGACGACAGCTGTGTGCCCCCCCCCCCCCCCCGCTTGATAGAGGCGTCACTGCCAGTACGCGCTGGAGACGCAGCTGGATCAACGCTTCTGCACGATTTCGGAAACTGTTGAATTCATGCTATGAAATGTAACGCTGAGAAGGTTAAATTGACCCCGAAAACTTCAGAAGACCGCGGGGTTTCACATACTTTCTATGTGATGTTTTCACAGCATGAATTCACAATCCTTTGTGATCGTGGAGTAGATAATCGTCAATCTGTTCACCTCGGCACTCGCACTAGCCGTGTATATGGCGTGTGTCTCACCCGGTGTGGATGACTCTCACTCGGTGTGACCTGTATCTGTATAGACGCGCCGGTCGGTGCCCGGCGGCTCATTTGGCTCTGCAGGCCAAGAGAGACGTGTCTTTTCTCCCAGCCCCCACAGCCCGCCCTAGACTGATCGTCTAACTGTGCTCCATCACTGTGCTGTATGACTGTGCTCCACTGTGTTCTTCGTGCTCGCTCTCAACCTCCCGGCGGTGCTCCACGTCCCGCTCTCAGCCGGTGTCTGTCTGTTTCAGGGCGGCCGCGCCGGTAGAACTCAGGCAGGTGGCAGGTTTTCACCTTCTGAATGTCGTTTGTGCCCCCCCCCCCCCCCCCGCTTGATAGAGGCGTCACTGCCAGTACGCGCTGGAGATGCATAGCTGCGTTAAGTGCAGCACTCCCCCTCCCGCGCGCCTAAGCACGCAAGCCCCGACGTCTGGGGCGTTTTTCTCGAGTTGATTCGGGTCCTGTCCGTGGTAGTGTGTTTGAAATAAGCTGAGGTCCGTTTGGAGTTGGCTGTTCGGAGTCGGGGGGGGGGGGGGGGGGGGGGGGATGGCGTGGCTTGCAGTGCTGGTGATGGGGAGATAAGCTGGGGCACAGGGCGTGCTTTTGTGCTGTTTTTTTATAGGTCTGGTTTCATCTGGAATTGTCCAGTACTAAGCTTTTTTTTGCTGTCCCATATGACATAGCTGAACGCATCGATACCACCGTTACCCCTGCGCTTACCTACTTGTATGGTTTTCTTTAATGTGTAACAAGTGTTGCAATCAGGGGCGTCGCCGCGCCCCCCCCCCCCACAGATTCGCAGGATTTTAACATTAGCCCTATGGGGCTGCCCCCCCCCCCCTCCCCTCCCCCCACGCACACCTAGCTGGCCCCCCAAACTCCTGGCTGCCCCCTCCCCGCCCCCCCCCCCCCACACGCACACACTGAAAATTGTGTGGCGATGCCACTGGTTGCAAGGTCCTAGATTTCTTTTGATTTGTTTTTCGGCCGTTATCAAGTAATAACGGATAACCCATTTGTCGCACCCAGTTCCGTATGTTTTACAAAAGCTTTGAAGAAATAATTGCTAAGTATTGCCACCTTTATGCTGAAACTTTCAGAGTTTACGCTCTATCACACCTTCTATTCCTTCCTACGATGCAGCTGCTAAGTTTCCAGCTATCTCTTGGTTTCCAGCTATCTAATCTCCTTTTCTATCTAGTTGACATTGATGCCCGACGAGTTGCCCTCATAGCATATCATTCAAAGCTGGCAGTAGCATAACACGCTGGAGCAAATACGCGCAGCACGCTCAGAGAAGAGCTCTTCCAGCAAGAAACCAGTTCAAAAGTCTCTAGACTAAGATTTGGAATGGTCGTGGAGTTTACCATTGCAACGTCACCTTGGACTGTTCTTTGCACGTTCTTTGCGCGCTTCTGCGATTTAGAAACGAAGTGAAGGCACATTTTCAGAACTAAAACACTTGGAATGCTATCTTTTTTACTATCTTGTTAATTATATGCATCGAGCACTTCAGCAATAAGCATTTATACTGCTTGTGCACAATCCATCTCATTAGATTTCAAGATGACCCGAATTTCGGGTTTGTGTGTTGTGGGCTGATGATAGCTTTTAAACTCAGTCGCCGTAACCAATACACTGAATGAGAGTGAGACTCACTGAGCCGAGCTCCACAACTCACGCTGGCTCTGTCTTTCTCCTAATCACGCTAACTCAGCTGAAAGGATTAAACTTTCCGGGCTCTCAGAACGCCCACTTCTGCCGGGTGGTGCTGAAACGCAGTCGCCACCTGCTGCAGCCGGTGAGAAGCTGTAGTTCCAGTTCCGGCCGATAGGTGGCTGCAGTGTCGTCTCGTCTGGCTGCCTCACTTTGTTTGAACTGCGCACCAGCTTGTCCGGCGTCTGTATCTGCTGTGTGCTTTGCATGCATGTATTGAACAATCGTCCACAACAGGTTACATCTGACCATTCGCAGCATGGGTGGAATTGTATTTTATGTGGCATTTGTCATGCCTCGGCAGCAGTATCGTCCTGGAATCGTTGCAACTGCAGGCGCACATTTTGTTATCTTTGTCGGCACTATTGCACGCCTTTTTCAACGCATTTCGCTGCAATGTAATGGTCGCCTTTACATCGTTTCATTGTGTTTGTGTTTAACCAGCAGCTCTATTTAAAGTCAGTGGCTTCTTTTTTTGTATGCAGTACGTGTATTTTTAGACCATTTTATTCAACTATATCATTCATTTATTCTGCACATAATAAGCAACACCATCTTTACTTGTCGGCATGTGTTCCCTACACCACTATTGTATAGATATTGTGTTGTTTGCTGTACGTTGTGAAAGGCGCTTCGCTTCACTTGTTTTCATTTATCGTGTGTCGTAGCGTCAGTAACGAATAGCGTAATCCGAACAGCCGCGGCTGAGCGGTGCCCACAGGTATTTACTATCGTCCTGTTTTGTACTATTAACGGAGGGAGGATGGTGTTAGGCGGTTTCTGCTCACTGTTGCGCCTGTGTGGTACCCTGTCGCTTCGCTTCGTGTCAGCGTGGGATGTCCCTCTGTTCGCCATTTCTACAACTGCTGGACCTTTGCTGCCCACGTATGTATCAAGGGATGCGCATCTATCACCGACCATTGTGTCTGAATGAGGCCCTTATCATATCGACCTTCGCTGATATATACCGTTCACGTAATAAGTCATTAGGACGGTTTGTCTTCAGCCTACGTTGCCGTGTCTGGGTGGATTTCTGTCCCGGTGAGGCCGGCGTCAGGTCAGACCCCCTCCTCGTCTCCCCCTCCCCCTCCCCCACACACGTCTGACGCGGGTGGGCGCCGTTTCAGATGCTGCGTCACAAGGTGGAGGGGGTCCGCAGGCTGTGTGCCCACCCGACCATGTCGGTCTGTGAGTACTGAGTACCGGTCGCCGCGACACACCCACACACCCACACCACACGCGGCGCGCTGTCACGCTGTCACTGTGTACCGTCCACCGGCGGCGTCTCCGTGACGAGACTGTGTAGCCTCCACCGGCGGCGTCTCCGTGACGCTCTCACTGTGTAGCCTCCACCGGCGGCGTCTCCGTGACGCTCTCACTGTGTAGCCTCCACCGGCGGCGTCTCCGTGACGCTCTCACTGTGTAGCCTCCACCGGCGGCGTCTCCGTGACGCTCTCACTGTGTAGCCTCCACCGGCGGCGTCTCCGTGACGCCATGACGAGACTGTGTAGCCTCCACCGGCGGCGTCTCCGTGACGCTCTCACTGTGTAGCCTCCACCGGCGGCGTCTCCGTGACGAGACTGTGTAGCCTCCACCGGCGGCGTCTCCGTGACGCCGTGACGAGACTGTGTAGCCTCCACCGGCGGCGTCTCCGTGACGCCGTGACGAGACTGTAGCCTCCACCGGCGGCGTCTCCGTGACGTGCGAGACTGTGTGCTCTTGTTCTCTGTTCAGTTTGCCACATTTCTCCAATGGAGGGCTGGCAGACGGCCTCGCTTGGCAGCCCTCTGCGCCAGTGCGGGGAGGCTTATCTGACACATGTGTACTTACTACGTTCATTGTACGTAGGATGATGTGGTAATGACTGGACTATTTGGTAAAAAGGACTCCATGCTTGTACACAAGTGACGAAGTGCTTGTCTGTGGTCTGCTCAGGCTCTGCAATATTGCATTTGATTTGCTCTGCTATTAAGTCAGCTGTGCAGCAATATTGATGGACAAAGAGCGGACTACTGTCTGCAATTAACACAAGAGCATAATCACGGCTCAATACTACAGCTATCACGCCGCGCGATGTCGCCATTGATGTGATATGTCGCCGTCCTGACCGGTGTCTGTGTGTCTGTCTGCGTGCTGCAGACATCACTGGGGCCCACGACGGCTCCGTGTCGGTCCGCGAGTGGGGGGCAGACAACCCGGTGGCCGTGCCGCGGCCCAGCGGCACCTACGCCAAGGTCAGCTCAGTGTACATGCCTGCCCTCGGCCGGTACCGGGTAGATGGTGCCGGAGGTGCAGGGCCTATAGGGTGATCGGTTCAATGGTGTGGAGATAGCGTATTGTGAACGTTTGACGTGTTGAGTTGTTTGACGGAGAGAGCTATACTGTCGTTTAGATTTAACTGTATGTGGTGGAGCGGTGCCAATGAAACGTCTATGGTACTGCCACCATCGATCGCAGGCCGGACCAGGTCAGGTGTCGATCTCTCAACTGAAGCAAACCACGGCGGCACCGTATACTACGCTGACACTATTCAGTGTTCACTCAGCTGTTGTAGACGAGTGTTTGCTCAGTGTGTACCGTACGCACCACTCTGTAACAACGACGTTCCCTGCCGTGTGGTTTTAGGTGAACCGAGTGCGGTTCAACACGCAGGGCAACAAGTTCGGCGTGGCAGACAACGACGGCAACCTCAGTCTGTGGCAGATGAGTCTGACGGCGCACAACGGGCGACCCTTCTACGTGAGTACTTACGGCATACACACACCCACGCACGTACCCACGCACCCACGCACAGTACACGCACGGAACACGTGCACAGTACACATGGCACACGTGCACAGTGCACATGGCACACGTGCACAGTACACATGGAACACGTGCACAGTACACACGGCACACGTGCACAGTACACATGGAACACGTGCACAGTACACACGTGCACAGTACACACGGCACACGTGCACAGTACCCACACGCACACGCACACGCACACGTGCACAGTACACATGACACACGTGCACAGTACACATGACACACGTGCACAGTACACATGGCACACGTGTACAGTACACACACGCACACGTGCACAGTACACATGGCACACGTGCACAGTACACACACGCACACGTGCACAGTACACATGGCACACGTGCACAGTACACACACGCACACGTGCACAGTACACATGGCACACGTGCACAGTACACATGGCACACGTGCACAGTACACATGGCACACGTGCACAGTACACACACGCACACGTGCACAGTACACACGGCACACGTGCACAGTACCCACGTGCACAGTACACACGGCACACGTGCACAGTACCCACACGCACACGCACACGTGCACAGTACACATGGCACACGTGCACAGTACACATGGCACACGTGCACAGTACACATGGCACACGTGCACAGTACACACACGCACACGTGCACAGTACACACACGCACACGTGCACAGTACACATGGCACACGTGCACAGTACACACGCACACGTGCACAGTGCACACAGCACATGTGCACAGTACACACGCAAGCACGCGGCACGCATGTGCGTACACACAGGTATCAGCTAGCCAGTGTTGCCCCAGCCTCGTGTTTCTGAAGTTATAGCTGGTATGTGACTTTCATAGCCATATGCGTTGCGCCTGCGTTGAATTCCGTGTGTTAATGCAGACTATGATTTGTGTTGCGAGTCTCATATTGGAGCCCCTCCTTGGCTCGGCTATTTCTGGTATTATGTTTGGTGAGTGGGATAGCTCAGCCTTGCCTATTATCGACCCGGTGTGACTCTGTGACGGTTGACACTGCCGTCCGCCCTATACCGCCCTGTACCCCCTGTACCGCTCTGTACCGCCCTGTACCCCCTGTACCCCCTGCACCGCCCTGTACCGCCATGTACCCCCTGTACCGCCATGTACCCCCTGTACCGCCCTGTACCCCCCCCCCCCCCCCCCCTGTACCGCCCTGTACCCCCTGTACCCCCTGTACCCCCTGTACCCCCTGTACCCCCTGTACCCCCTGTACCCCCTGTACCCCCTGTACCCCCCTGTACCCCCCTGTACCCCCCTGTACCCCCCTGTATCCCCCTGTACCGCTCAGGCGATGGAGTGTCACAGCAAGGTGTGCAGCGACTTCGTGTTTGTCGGCTCGTCCTCGCTGCTGGCCACGGCCGGCCTCAGCGCCGATAACAAGAACGTCTGCCTCTGGGACACGCTGCTGCCCAAGCGGAAGGCGCAGGTGGCCGGCTTCTGCTGCCACGAGTCTGGGGCCTCCACACTGCTCTACTCGGCACAGCACCAGGTGAGACACTCAGCTTAGTCTGGGGCCTCCACACTGCTCTACTCGTCACAGCACCAGGTGGGACACTCAGCTTAGTCTGGGGCCTCCACACTTCTACTCGTCACAGCACCAGGTGGGACACTCAGCTTAGTCTGGGGCCTCCACACTGTTCTACTCGTCACAGCACCAGGTGAGACACTCAGCTTAGTCTGGGGCCTTCACACTGTTCTACTCGGCACAGCACCAGGTGAGACACTCAGCTTAGTCTTGGGCCTCCACACTGCTCTACTCGTCACAGCACCAGGTGAGACACTCAGCTTAGTCTGGGGCCTCCACACTGCTCTACTCGTCACAGCACCAGGTGAGACACTCAGCTTAGTCTGGGGCCTCCACACTGCTCTACTCTGTATTTTTTCTGTATGTTTCAGCTGCTGATCTCGGGTGGAAAGCGCGGCAGTGTGTGCTGATCCTGGTGCGTGTTATGTATGTTTCAGCTGCTGATCTCGGGTGGAAAGCGCGGCAGTGTGTGCTGATCCTGGTGCGTGTTATGTGTTTCAGCTGCTGATCTCGGGTGGAAAGCGCGGCAGTGTGTGCTGATCCTGGTGCGTGTTATGTGTGTTTCAGCTGCTGATCTCGGGTGGAAAGCGCGGCAGTGTGTGCATCTTCGACGTGCGCCGTCGCCAGGTGCGGCACCGGTTCACTGCCCATGAGTCGGCCATCAAATGCATGGCGCTCGACCCGGCCGAGGAGTACTTTGTCACTGGCAGCGACGAGGGCGACATCAAGGTCAGGCGGCATGGTGGTGGGGAGGGTGTCGTCAGAGGGGAGGGAGTGTGCAAAACAGGGGCGTTAAGACGGTACGCATGGCTAATCGTGCATTTAGTTATTGCGCAATTGGTAGACTTTGGAAATATGTAGCCTTCATGCTTCGATGAGTTAGCTTGTTTCTTAACTGCATATTCAACTGAAAATCTTCGTAAAACTTGATCTAATTTCAGTTGAATTGAAGAAGGCTTTTACACAAGAAGGCAAACGCAATTACTATATATGGCATTGTTCGGTTGTTTTAGCCGCATCGATTCCTCGGTAGCATGTATCAATAACGGAGCATTCCGGCCCGATCGGCAGATAGTTATCCAGCTGGTAATCGATAAACGTGTTTGCGATAGACGGCTGCTGGTGTGGCGCCACGGGTCGCCTCTGCCTGTGTGTTGGTGTGTACTCTCTTGTTGTGTCTGTCACCACGACTGAATTAGTCATCAGCCGCGCCAGCTGATGCGTCTCACCTCTTACCGGGGTTATGGACGGATTATAACGGCGTGCCCCCGTCCCGCCACTCTTACCGGGGTTATGGACGGATTATAACGGCGTGCCCCCGTCCCGCCACTCTTACCGGGGTTATGGACGGATTCGGCGTGCCTCCGTCCCGCCACTCTTACCGGGGTCATGGACGGATTATAACGACGTGCCCCCGTCCCGCCACTCTTACCGGGGTTATGGACGGATTATAACGGCGTGCCTCCGTCCCGCCACTCTTACCGGGGTTATGGACGGATTATAACGGCGTGCCCCCGTCCCGCCACTCTTACCGGGGTTATGGACGGATTATAACGGCGTGCCCCCATCCCGCCACTCTTACCGGGGTTATGGACGGATTATAACGGCGTGCCCCCGTCCCGCCACTCTTACCGGGGTTATGGACGGATTATAACGGCGTGCCCCCGTCCCGCCACTCTTACCGGGGTTATGGACGGATTATAACGGCGTGCCCCCGTCCCGCCACTCTTACCGGGGTTATGGACGGATTATAACGGCGTGCCCCCGTCCCGCCACTCTTACCGGGGTTATGGACGGATTATAACGGCGTGCCCCCGTCCCGCCACTCTTACCGGGGTTATGGACGGATTATAACGGCGTGCCCCCGTCCCGCCACTCTTACCGGGGTTATGGACGGATTATAACGGCGTGCCCCCGTCCCGCCACTCTTACCGGGGTTATGGACGGATTATAACGGCGTGCCCCCGTCCCGCCACTCTTACCGGGGTTATGGACGGATTATAACGGCGTGCCTCCGTCCCGCCACTCTTACCGGGGTTATGGACGGATTATAACGGCGTGCCTCCGTCCCGCCACTCTTACCGGGGTTATGGACGGATTATAACGGCGTGCCTCCGTCCCGCCACTCTTACCGGGGTTATGGACGGATTATAACGGCGTGCCTCCGTCCCGCCACTCTTACCGGGGTTATGGACGGATTATAACGGCTACCCCCGTCCCGCCACTCTTACCGGGGTTATGGACGGAATATAACGGCGTGCCTCCGTCCCGCCACTCTTACCGGGGTTATGGACGGATTATAACGGCGTGCCTTCGTCCCGCCACTCTTACCGGGGTTATGGACGGATTATAACGGCGTGCCTCCGTCCCGCCACTCTTACCGGGGTTATGAACGGATTATAACGGCGTGCCTCCGTCCCGCCACTCTTACCGGGGTTATGGACGGATTATAACGGCGTGCCCCCGTCCCGCCACTCTTACCGGGGTTATGGACGGATTATAACGGCGTGCCTCCGTCCCGGCAGGTGTGGGGTCTGACGGTGCGGGACGCCTTCTTCTCGTTCCCGGCGGAGCACGCTCGCGGCGGCTTCTTCAAGAACGCCGGCCACGGTGTGACCCAGCTGCACATCGACGACGAGCACCGGCTGTACTCGTGCGGCGCCGACGGCTCCATGAAGCTGAGGGCCGTGCCGCACCGGGACACCGTCGTCCAGTCGGTGTACTGAGCCTGAGCGACGAGACGAGAGCGTCCGCTGAGAGGCGAGGTAGGACCCAGGACTGAGCGGATACAGCGGCAGCCTCTTCTGAGCAGCTGAAGTGGTGGCTGATTCTGTGCTGAGTTTCACAGCTCGTCTCGTGCCAGCCGAAGATGGCCGTTCACAGCTGGTGTTATGGACTCTGGGCAGTGACACATTACGACTTTACTACCGTCTCCTAATGCCGATCACTCAACACCGGCGAATTGTCTGGCTATTGCCTCGTATGCTGAACTGAGGCTTCTCTCCGCTGGTCAGTGGTCAGTTTAGACTCCCGCGTACAGGACGTCTCCGTTGGAATCCGCTGCCAGCTGTCCGCCTACGAGCCACAGCCGAGGCCAGTTTGTTTCACGGGGTAACATTACATTCCAGGCAGGGTTGCGACCGCCGCCGTGTGGGCGTGCGTGAGTGCATGTGTGTAGTGAGAAGGTTCTGGAATACTCGGATGTGTTGGTCGGACACCGCCGCCATAGGAGGAGAGGTTTACTTTGTATGATGCGAGATGCGCTGTGTGGCATCAGTGAGGGGACTTTAGGGATGTATACTTGTATATTGTATGCTACGTGAGCAGCACTGCAGTGGGGGAAATATCCCTCTGGTTGTGGTCGGATGGCTATTTCGCTAATATCCAGTGAGTCTGCTGGCCAAAGCTGCTGACCCGTCGGTGGCCCAGTCTGGGTCCGTTAGCATCTAATGTTTCTCCGTAGATCACTGTTGACTTCGATCTACCGCTCTGTGTGTCGTCCCGTGACAGCGCTGTTTAGCTCTGTACATCCTGTACGATCGTATGTGGCTCGCTCGGAATACGCCGTATGCGCGGACATTACTGGAGGCAGGCTGCCACCGGTACCGGCAGCGTCGGACTCGGCCTGACTGCGGTCTACCGGCAGCGTCGGACACTTCCTGACTGCGGTGTGTACAGCGTCGGACTCGGCCTGACTGCGGTGTGTCGGCAGCGTCGGACACAGCCTGACTGCGGTGTCGGCAGCGTCGGACAGCCTGACTGCGGTGTGTACAGCGTCGGACACAGCCTCACTGCGGTGTGTCGGCAGCCTGGCGACTCCACCTGTACCGGCTGCGACATGGCAGCCGCCGGGCGAGGCTGTGGCGGCTCCACCTGTACCGGCTGCGACATGGCAGCCGCCGGGCGAGGCTGTGGCGGCTCCACCTGTACCGGCTGCGACATGGCAGCCGCCGGGCGAGGCTGTGGCGGCTCCACCTGTACCGGCTGCGACATGGCAGCCGCCGAGCGAGGCTGTGGCGGCTCCACCTGTACCGGCTGCGACATGGCAGCCGCCGGGCGAGGCTGTGGCGGCTCCACCTGTACCGGCTGCGACATGGCAGCCGCCGAGCGAGGCTTGCGTGTTTCTGTAACAGTCGCCGCCACACACGGCGACACGGTGAGCTGATCAATTATTCACCACCTGGTGGAATTCCTCCTCGGCCCCTGACCGGTACAATCCATCGACCGGCTCGTTACAGCAGGTTTACCGAGCGGACTGACTGGAAGGCCGATATTTAGCGCAGGTTTCCCGCACGAATCGCACGTAGGCTGGATGCGTCGCGTGTCGCCTGGGTTTTAGAGTCGACAGTTTTTTTGCCATCGGCCCCGGTGTCTTGTATAGCTTCGCGTTCGGTGCGCACGAATCTTCTGTACCGTGGATAGCTATGCATGTGGTATTATATCGTGAGTTGTGATTGTGTCTGTACACGGGGGCGGAGCTTTGTGGTGAACGACTTTGTGGTGCTGCTGGGTGCTGAGTGGTGTTGGCATTGAATGACTCAAATGGTAGCTCGATGTTCGATGTCGCATCTGTAGTTCAATATATCGAATATATCTACCCGATAGATGGCGGAGCGGAGCCGTGTGACTTGAGAGCTGACGGGGGACGTAGATCCGTGTTGTCCGTGTCTGTGTGTCATATTAATCTGCAATAAACGTCGTCTGTCGGTCTGGGGTGTTCGCAGGCGGCGATCGGTACCTCCGAGCACGGCAGCACTGAGGTCATACTCGCCGCACCCGACTCTGTCACTGCACGGGTTGGCCGGTGTCGAGTCCATAGCGCCGATATCGAGACGAGTTGGAATGTTTCGGCGGCGAAAATGTCAGTTTAAAGTAACGGTATGTGTTATCTTCACCAGAAAGACGACATTGAGTGACTATTGGTGGTGGTTGGGTTCTCAAGGGCGCCACAACTCTGACTCGGAGATTATACGTCGCATGTCTAGGTTTTATTAGTTCTTCTGTTGAAAGTAATCTGTTTTGTATGGTAGATAGTGTATGCATTCGTCTGCCGACAAGACAAGATACCACGGGGATGGTTACTGAGAGTTTCACTTCATATGCCAGCGTGTATTCACATACACCAGAGCGGAGAACCGTGAGCGCCAAGTGACAACGTTGGCCGCACCATGGACATATGGATACAATAGAGCGGAGAGCCGTGAGCGCCAAGTGACAACGTTGGCCGCACCATGGACATATGGACTGTATAACCATCAGCATGGCACGATACAGTGGTAGGCGAGGGCGAAGGATTGTCAGGCCGCGAAATGGCTACTGATAAATGTCAACCACTGGTGCCAACAGATGTGTTGGCGCGATACACGAGCGAAATGAAGCTAGTTTCCGCGCCACACCTGAGAAAAGTTTGATCACACAGGATGAGACAGTGAAGTAGTAATGACTTAACAACTTAACACTCATCGATTCACAAGTGATTGCAAATATCACATCTCCATATACATGAACACATGCATATTGCACATGCACAATCACATCAGACATTTCTCCCGTCACACAGGCCTCGCAACTCCATCAGTCTCACATCAAAGACACATCACGCCTTTGTTGCAGTAGCACGTTTTACCGGAATGTTTTGTCTCTGTCTGTGCGGCTATTTGACCCTGCCCGGACGCGGCGCGGCGCGGCGCGGCGCAGCGCGGCGAGCGGTGTCAGCCGCAAATGAAGGACACATCTCAGTTCGTGACGTGCTGCCCCGGTACTGTACAGTGCACAGTCGCTGTCTGCAGGTCCGGGGCGTGGCCGGAGGTTAACCAACGTGCTGTGCCCGCCCCGCCGGAACAGATAGGCACGGCTGACTGCGCGGCGCACGGAACATGGAGAGAGAGGCCGGCACCGCCCGGCGGGACATGGGCAGGGAGGGGTCACCGGTGCCCGGTACAATCGGCACCGTATTCTATGGCCGTGTCCAGCGCTGATATCACTTCAGGGCGGGTCAAGAGGTGCTGAGGCCAACGAAACCGGCCAGTCTAAAATGCATCCACTGGCAAGAAGTCGCTCACGGGCGGACATGACAAACGCTCTTATGTTAGTTTAGAAGTACTTTAACTCACATATAGAAAGACAGCATATTTATATTAATGAAAAGGTTTCGCTCCATAACATCTATGTTCACATTAATCGCACCAGTTCAAATGTTTACGAAATATTTATTTCGCTATTTTCCGTTTTCGTCTGAACAGCATTACACAACGCATGCTGCACGTTGAGCGACCGAAGCCGAGCTCCACCACACAGCCCCACCATGTGACCATGACCCCGGCCTGCCCCTCCAGGTAACACACACCGACATAAAGTCTGGCACTCGTCTGTCACGTGTCTCGTCACCTGCCACTCAGATCACACGGCGAAGGCCACTCAGATCACACGGCGAAGGCCACTCGGCGCGGCCCGACTGCCGCTCTGATCACCCTGCGGAGCGACCGACACCTCCCTCGACCTCACCGACGACACCTCTCCACCACCCTCACCTCACCGACGACACCTCTCCACCTCCCTCACAGTCACCTCACCGACGACACCTCTCCACCTCCCTCACAGTCACCTCACCGACGACACCTCCACCACCCTCACCTCACCGACGACACCTCTCCACCTCCCTCACAGTCACCTCACCGACGACACCTCCACCACCCTCGACCTCACCGACGACACCTCTCCACCTCCCTCACAGTCACCTCACCGACGACACCTCTCCACCTCCCTCACAGTCACCTCACCGACGACACCTCCACCACCCTCACCTCACCGACGACACCTCTCCACCTCCCTCACAGTCACCTCACCGACGACACCTCCACCACCCTCACCTCACCGACGACACCTCTCCACCTCCCTCACAGTCACCTCACCGACGACACCTCCCTCACAGTCACCTCACCGACGACACCTCCCTCACAGTCACCTCACCGACGACACCTCTCCACCTCCCTCACAGTCACCTCACCGACGACACCTCTCCACCTCCCTCACAGTCACTTCACCGACGACACCTCTCCACCGCCCTCACAGTCACCTCGCCGACGACACCTCTCCACCGCCCTCACAGTCACCTCACCGACGACACCTCTCCACCTCCCACACAGTCACTTCACCGACGACACCTCTCCACCGCCCTCACAGTCACCTCGCCGACGACACCTCTCCACCGCCCTCACAGTCACCTCGCCGACGACACCTCTCCACCTCCCTCACAGTCACTTCACCGACGACACCTCTCCACCGCCCTCACAGTCACCTCGCCGACGACACCTCTCCACCTCCCTCACAGTCACCTCACCGACGACACCTCCCTCACAGTCACCTCGCCGACGACACCTCTCCACCTCCCTCACAGTCACCTCACCGACGACACCTCCCTCACAGTCACCTCGCCGACGACACCTCTCCACCTCCCTCACAGTCACCTCACCGACGACACCTCTCCACCTCCCTCACAGTCACTTCACCGACGACACCTCTCCACCGCCCTCACAGTCACCTCGCCGACGACACCTCTCCACCTCCCTCACAGTCACCTCACCGACGACACCTCCCTCACAGTCACCTCGCCGATGACACCTCTCCACCTCCCTCACAGTCACCTCACCGACGACACCTCTCCACCTCCCTCTCAGTCACCTCACCGACGACACCTCTCCACCTCCCTCACAGTCACTTCACCGACGACACCTCTCCACCTCCCTCTCAGTCACCTCACCGACGACACCTCTCCACCTCCCTCACAGTCACTTCACCGACGACACCTCTCCACCACCCTCACAGTCACCTCACCGACGACACCGCCCTCACAGTCACCTCGCCGACGACACCTCTCCACCTCCCTCACAGTCACCTCACCGACGACACCTCTCCACCTCCCTCTCAGTCACTTCACCGACGACACCTCCCTCACAGTCACCTCACCGACGACACCTCCCTCACAGTCACCTCACCGACGACACCTCTCCACCTCCCTCACAGTCACTTCACCGACGACACCTCTCCACCTCCCTCACAGTCACCGACGACACCTCTCCACCTCCCTCACAGTCACCGACGACACCTCTCCACCACCCTCACAGTCACCTCACCGACGACACCTCTCCACCTACCTCACAGTCACCTCACCGACGACACCTCTCCACCACCCTCACAGTCACCTCACCGACGACACCTCTCCACCTCCCTCACAGTCACCGACGACACCTCTCCACCACCCTCACAGTCACCTCACCGACGACACCTCTCCACCACCCTCACAGTCACCTCACCGACGACACCTCTCCACCTCCCTCACTTCACCGACGACACCTCTCCACCACACTCACAGTCACCTCGCCGACGACACTTCTCCACCACCCTCACAGTCACCTCACCGACGACACCTCTCCACCTCCCTCACTTCACCGACGACACCTCTCCACCACACTCACAGTCACCTCGCCGACGACACCTCTCCACCACCCTCACAGTCACCTCACCGACGACACCTCTCCACCTACCTCACAGTCACCTCACCGACGACACCTCTTCACCTCCCTCATAGTCACTTCACCGACGACACCTCTTCACCTCCCTCACAGTCACTTCACCGACGACACCTCTCCACCAAACTCACAGTCACTTCCCGTCTATCCCGCCTCCGGCACACCTGCCGTCACACCCGCCGTCACACCCGCCGTCACACCCACCGTCACACCCGCCGCCACACCCACCGTCACGCCCTCCGGCACACCCACCGTCACACCCACCGCCACACCCACCGTCACGCCCACCGTCACACCCACCGTCACACCCACCGTCACACCCACCGTCACACCCACCGTCACACCCACCGTCACACCCACCGTCACACCTGTCACACCCAACATCACATCCACCGTCACACCCGCCGCCACGCCCACCGTCACACCCACCGTCACACCCACCGTCACGCCCTCCGTCACACCGACAGTCGCCAGACTGTAATCACCAGACTACAATCACCGGTCACCAACCACACCATGTCTCACCTCGGCGCTGTAATCACCCACCGGGTGCCGTCACCACCGCCAAACAGTGATTATCGTCCTGTTTACCTCCTCTCGACAGCCGTGAGAGGCGGCGCGGAACCCGTCACGCCCCGCCGCCGAGCCTCAGGAATGTCTTGGCACGCGACACGCGCCGCGCGGCGGGCGTGGCCGGCCAGTTGTGGTCGAGTTCCGTCACAGTGGGCGGCTCGGAGGCCGGAGCGGTCTCGCGGCCAGGCTGGCGGCCCGGCCGCCCGCCCGGCGGGCTCCCTCCGTCCACTCTCACTCTCCAGCGGAGAGTTTCCGTCCACTCTCACACTCCAGCGGAGAGTTTCCGTCCACTCTCACTCTCCAGCGGAGAGTTTCCGTCCATTCTCACTCTCCAGCGGAGAGTTTCCGTCCACTCTCACTCTCCAGCGGAGAGTTTCCGTCCACTCTCACTCTCCAGCGGAGAGTTTCCGTCCACTCTCACTCTCCAGCGGAGAGCTTCCGTCCACTCTCACTCTCCAGCAGAGAGTTTCCGTCCACTCTCACTCTCCAGCGGAGAGTTTCCGTCCACTCTCACTCTCCAGCGGAGAGTTTCCGTCCACTCTCACTCTCCAGCGGAGAGTTTCCGTCCACTCTCACTCTCCTGCAGCGGAGGATTTTCGTCCACTCTCACTCATACAGGGCGGAATGGAGACCGCGGCAGGCCCGACCAGTTTCCTGCTGAACCGTTTGGGACTGCGTGCCGCCGCGCTTTGCTTTCTAAAACGGCGGTGTCGGAATTTCTGTACCCGGTAAAGTAGGCAAATCTGACTGGAGGGCGACATGGTATACGGTGGTCGGTGGTATGAGCGAGCCGGCTGCCGACCCAGCCGACACGGCTGCTATAACCGATAAGGCGAACAGACGGGTGGTGCCCAATCAGGACACGAGTCCCTGTTAAATCACATTGTGTAACGGTACTTATGCAGACCACTATTTTAGATGTGCACACTGCATTGCAGCAAAAGCAGTCCAGCATTCCGCCCTGTGCCAGTGTCACCCGTGTCAGTGCAGCCCTGTACTCCGGTCAGCTGCTGCAGCCGTACAGACTAACATAGTCCATCGTAGAGGCACCGACACGACAGGCACCGAGAGACGCCGAGAGACGCCGAGAGAAGCCGAGAGACGCCGAGAGACTCGGCCCGCTCTCGGAGACGCAGAGCGAGTGATGACCGACGTCGATCCACTGTTCCTGTGTATGGTCCCTCTCGCCGAGACTGCCGTTCCTGGTACTCTCGGCAGCTTCCATCGGTCCGGATTCTAGGACGCCGCTGGCGCCGGCGGCGGCAGCTCGGGCGTCCTGCTGCTGCTGCTAGGGACAGCCCGCCTCGCCCTCCAGAGCTGTATCGGCGTGCTGGGCTGGAGCGATGGCAGTTCTGCTCCCCGGCGGCGGCGGGGACGATGAGACCCAGCTGCCCCGCCCGGCGCCGCAGCCCCGCCGAACACAGTGCGTGTCGTGCCGGCCGAGATGACCAGCGTCGGCGTGACCACGATCGTCCTCGTCTGCAGACCCGTGGCGGTCAGCACGTGCGTCACCGTGTGCACGTGTTGCACGCTCGTGGGCGTGTTGCCGCGCACGGCCGGCACCGTCTTGGTCTTGCGCAACAGGATGGTCGTGACCAGGGTGGAGGTAGTCACGTGATAGCTGGTACTCGGCGCCAGGACCCTGCTCCTCACCGCCGCCGGTGGCGGCCTCGGTGGGGCGCGTGGCGGCGGGAGAGGCGCGCGAGGTTTCGGGGCGGGGCGGGGTTTCGGGGTTGTGCGAGGTTTGCGGGTTGTCAGGCGCCGGGTGGTCGTCGGAGGCGGTGTTCTCGGCGTGGTGGACGGCCGAGTGGTCGGCGGCGGGGTCGGAGCCGCGGTAGGTGGTGGTCTCGGGGCCGACGGAGCCGTCTGCAGTCCATGTTCAGCCTGAGACAGCACGACGGCAGTCTGCGCCTGTGCCTGAGGTCCGACTTGGAAGCCTGTCGCGGCGTTCAGTCCGAAGATGCCCCGGAGTCCTGTCTTGAGTCCGCTGGCCTGGCGTCCGGTTATCCCCGGCTGCCCTGCACCGCCGAGCGGGCCGAACTGCTGGCTGCCGAGCTGCTGCCCTCCCTGTCCTGGGAACGGCTGCCCCAGAGCCTGTGACTGTGCCTGCTGCTGACTGCCGAGCTGCTGCCCTCCCTGTCCTGGGAACGGCTGCCCCAGGGCCTGTGACTGTGCCTGCTGCGGCTGAGCAGGGCCGAACGCTGGTCCCTGCTGCCCCAGCGGCCCCTGCTGCCCCAGCGGCCCTGGCGCTATCCCCAGCCCGGGCCTGATCCGTCCCCGCACAGGACCCAGGCCCTGTGCGGGGTTCAGCATGGCCAAGCGGCCGTGGTCCCTGATGTCGGAGAGGAGCAGCAGCAGCTGGCTGGTGTCGCCTTCGGTGACCTTCTGCAGCAGGGTGAGGATGGCCGCCTGGCCGGCCGGCTGGCTGAGCAGGGTCGGCAGCGGGTCGATGGCGCGCGCCCTGCGCAGCTTCAGCAGCGCAGTGACCATCTGGTCGGTCTGCTGGTGCTGCACTTGAGCCGCCTCGGTCGTCTGCGCCTGGATCAGGTAGTAGTAGAGCAGGTAGTTCAGCAGAGACCAGTCTGCACAGCCAGACCCTGTGGAGGAGAGAGGAGAGAGGGGTCAGTTAGTTCAGCCGCCGCCGACGGGCAGAGGAGAGGGGTCAGTTGGAACAGCCAGACCCTGTGGAGGAGAGAGGAGAGAGGGGTCAGTTAGTTCAGCCGGCCCCGACCGGCAGAGGAGAGGGGTCAGTTGGAACAATTGGACCCTTCGTCGGGTAGGTAGAGAGGGGGTCAGAACAGCGACCAGTTATTATAGAGTCCGACCATTGCCCCGTTTACATAGCAGTTTCAAAACAGTGGAACATTGTCCACTAATAGTGGAGCATGAAGGTTTCTTTCACCATCACATGAACACGATTACGGCGCCGGTGCGTCAATTTACCGTCTGCTGTTATGTATCACATTGGTCGTATGGTTGTTGCAGCCTAGGCATTGCCTTTGTTGGTGTTGTTTCCGTGGCATGACGATACAGAATTCACGTCAGGTGCTGGTCGCGAAAATAAGTGCCCGCTAACTTGGCTAAAATAAGCTCCTCCCACGTTTCGAGCTCCATGACTTACGGTACAGAGCACGACACAGCGGGTCATTTTTAGGCACCGGAAGCACTTTTTAGATGCCTGCGGCATGCACTATGCGGCATGCACTATGCGGCATGCGAACATATGTGCGACAAAATACTAATGACAGCGCCGGCATATTGGTGGAACATTGTGTTATTAGTTGTGTTGTTGTATGGTACCGGTATGATACTTTCCGGAGATCTTGCAGCTCTAGTTCTTATTCGCGGAAAAGCGGAAACTGCCGACGGAAAAAGGTAAATCGGTTGCGCATATGGAAGCGTAGCAGTCTTCGCAAAAGCTGCTACGCTACCAAATGAAGGTCAAATGTCGGAAGAAAAAATACTCCGCTCGGGATGTTTGTGCTGTTAACAGTACTTATAAAGCATGATTTCGAATTAACAGGAACCAAGATCACTCTTACACCATGTTTGAGCAAATTAGATCAAATATCAGTCTGGTGTAATAGTGATATCTACTCAAACGAGCTTAATGGAAGATGTTCCACAATTAGTGGACAATGTTCCACTACTTTGAAATTGCTATGTAAACGGGGCTCATGTCAGACCGAAGGGAGAGAGTAGGGCCAGGGGCAGAGAGAGGAGCGAGTGATCCGTTCGAGAGCACCGGTTGGAACGCTGAGATCAAGTTTCAGACGCGGGATGTGGCTTCATACAATTTCATGTTTATGTCTGACTAATCGAATCTCAAAATTCGAGCACTTATTTTCTTTTGTCGAAAACTCAGGGAATCTAAAAAGCAGAGAAGTTTTCCTTGAGTTACCAGTTGTTAAAAAGGAAACGCAAATAAAATAGCATTATCTCCAGCCAGAATAGCGGTAAATTAACAGATGCGAAGATAAGTAACGCTTCTACAATATGTATCGTGGATCAGTTCGGTTGGCACCGACACCTATATCGCGATGAGAACATGCCGGTTCTGAGCTGAACACCCAAGGCCAGACACGGTCTGTAGTCTGCTGCGCAGTGGCACATCGGAACTGATCGATACGGCTTTCAGGTCATCAGCAATCAGCATGTCTACATTATACGTGCGTAAAGCGTCGAGCCGTGCCATCCGAGCCAGTTCTGCAGAACTCTGTGGCTTATTTCAACAACGATTACTTTGCAGGAACTTAACTGAACTCAGTCGGTATAAGTTTACTTACCATTAACGTCCTACGGCCAACCCTAATTACCTTTAAGACGAATATCCCTTTACTAAGCTCATCCCAGCCCAGCCGTTTTACGAAACGCTGCCCAAGTAGCACGTCCTGCAGCAGTTTGCGCAACCTATGACGTCAACAAAAGGTGCTTACAACAATGCGACAATTGGCAATTCAGCTGCTGCACGCGTTTTCAGTTCAAGCTATTACGGGCATTAACTGTCCTGTTCGGTAACGGTAATTAGCCGGGTGGTAGACCGTCGCTGTCAGAGGCGGGATACGGGACGGGACACGGTCCCTTCAGCCGTCCCATCAGCCAGACTTGTCAATGATTATATTTGTCATGAATCGATTCACAGTGATTCACGGACCATAATGAATGATTCAATCATGATTCAATCACTCAACATTACCATAATGAATGATTCAATCATGATTCAATCACTCAACATTACCATAATGAATGATTCAATCATGATTCAATCACTCAACATTACCATAATGAATGATTCAATCTTGATTCAATCACTCAACATTAAAGGGAAGTGTCGACTCCTTTGTCTAACTCTTTTGATTTTGAATGTGCGACTGTAAGATTTTATGAGCGTGATAGGGAGGTCATGCTCTACCTGTGTGCCAATTTGCATGCACATCAGAATAGTCTGCTGTTTGACCTTAAACATATGACCTGCTCTAAATCCTTTGATTTTGAATGTGCGACTCTAAGATTTCATGAGCGTGATAAGGAGGTTATGTTCTACCAGTGTGCTAATTTGCATGCAAATCGGAATAGTCCGCTGTTTGACCTTAAACCTATCTGACCTGCTCTAACTCCTCTGATTTTGAATGTGCGACTCTAAGATTTTACCAGAATGATCACTAGGTCGTGATCTATCTTTGTACCAATTTTGAAGCCAATCCAAATAGTCCGCGAATGTATTTCCGAATGTGAATGTGAATGTGAGTTGTTTATTTTGATTATAAAATGATATTCATAATATTTATTATAATTGCAAATTCCAAGTTCCAAAAGCATTAATGACTTTACGTTTCACTTTTTTAAGTGAATAGAACATTTATTTTGATTTTGCATTAGGTATTATTTTTGATAAAGCATGATGTGGAATAAAGCGGCGCCGATGCGACAGTGATATTTGGGACATGCGGAGGTCATGCAAATGTGTGTTTATGATTTAGTTTTTGATATGGTATAGCCTAGAAATTAGGAAAAGGTGGGTACCTTTTGATAATTTTTCGTGTGAAAAAGGTGTGCGTGTACTCTGTGGTTTATGAACCAAAGTATGGGTTAGTTACCTTTTCTAAGTATTTAGGTACCTACCCCTAATCCTACCAGTTCCAAGATATTCACCTAGTTAGGGCTGATTGAACAGTGGCTTTGTGCCCACTGGAGTTGGACTCAAAGCCTCGCTTTCTTTACGCATAGATGAATTACAGGCTACAGCTCAGGACACAGAGCTCATATAATTGGCCATTAAGTGCCTGATTTGTCCACAGGGCACATATTAATGCTGGACCGCTGGCATATTTTGTGGACAGTTTATGCTGTTCGACCAAAAAAGAGTGATTCTTTGAGCAATGAATGATTCAATCAGCCTATTTTCTCTGTATGAATGATTCAATCAGTGACTCACAACTGGTTTGCGCATGAGGTGAATCGATTCATGAGTCATTCATTTGAAATAAGAATGATTCAATCAAAAGTAGTCGATTCACATTGAATCATTGACAAGTCTGCCATCAGCCCCTGAAATGCAGATCCGGCCCCGTCGGATTGCAGTGCTCGGTACGGCGAAGGACATGTGGAGGGGGAGGGGGGGGGGGGGGGGGGGCGCCAGCCAGCGCCATGGCGAGAGTGTAATGTGTTTGTCGCGAGCCTGCAGATTGCGATGTCTGGCGGTTATCTGTCGGAGAAAGGCCCGCCATGCAAGGATGCCAACCGGCCGGATTAGGCTCCGGAGGATTAGGCTCCGGAGGATACGGTGCCACGCCGACACGTTCGAGTGAATAAACAGCGGTATTTATCGTAAGTCTGATAATCATCGAAATTTTCAATTACACGGAATATTGCGGCATTAAAGGAAAAGAGAAACGAAACAAAATGACTTGACATCGACCGACTCAAAAATACCCCATTATGGGTACTGCAGAGCAGAGTTCGCCATTGGCCTGGGCTGGCCCTATGGGCCATGGGCTGGGCCTGGGCTGGGCCTGGGCTGGGCCTGGGCTGGGCCTGGGCTGGGCCTGGGCTGGGCCTGGGCTGGGCCTGGGCTGGGCCTGGGCTGGGCCTGGGCTGGGCCTGGGCTGGCCCTATGGGCCATGGGCTGGGCCTGGGCTGGGCCTGGGCTGGGCCTGGGCTGGCCCTATGGGCCATGGGCTGGGCCTGGGCTGGGCCTGGGCTGGGCCTGGGCTGGGCCTGGGCTGGGCCTGGGCTGGGCCTGGGCTGGGCCTGGGCTGGGCCTGGGCTGGGCCTGGGCTGGGCCTGGGCTGGGCCTGGGCTGGGCCTGGGCTGGGCCTGGGCTGGGCCTGGGCTGGGCCTGGGCTGGGCCTGGGCTGGGCCTGGGCTGGGCCTGGGCTGGGCCTGGGCTGGGCCTGGGCTGGGCCTGGGCTGGGCCTGGGCTGGGCCTGGGCTGGGCCTGGCTGGGCCTGGGCTGGGCCTGGGCTGGGCCTGGGCTGGGCCTGGGCTGGGCCTGGGCTGGGCCTGGGCTGGGCCTGGGCTGGGCCTGGGCTGGGCCTGGGTTGGGCCTGGGCTGGGCCTGGGCTGGGCCTGGGCTAGGCCTGGGCTGGGCCTGGGCTGGGCCTAGGCTGGGCCTGGGCTGGGCCTGGGCTGGGCCTGGGCTGGGCCTGGGCTGGGCCTGGGCTGGGCCTGGGCTGGGCCTGGGCTGGGCCTGGGCTGGGCCTGGGCTGGGCCTGGGCTGGGCCTGGGCTGGGCCTGGGCTGGGCCTGGGCTGGGCCTGGGCTGGGCCTGGGCTGGGCCTGGGCTGGGCCTGGGCTGGGCCTCAACATTAAGGAAATCGCTGGGCTCTGGATGGGCCTGACAACAATGGGCCTGCCAATTTTGAAGTAATGCGGGCGTCGCACAAGCTCAGGTCAGCTTAAAAAATATTTTAACTAGCAGTTCACTTACACAGCAACACACTGTTGCTGTGGCTGTCTTTTTTTGGTTAGCATAGTTGGTTCATTGTTTCACATTTATAATACAAGTAAATATGCTAGGATAATTATTGCAAATTTTGTGAAAATAAATATATGCTTAATCTGAAGGGGCCGGACTGGGCCTGGGCCTCAATATTATTAACTTGACCGGGCATGGTCCGGGCCTGGGCTTGGTGTTCATGGGCCTGGGCCGGGCCGGTCTGGGGGTTGGTGGGCCCGTGGCGAACATTGGTACAGACTCGAAGTTAGCCAAGCCGGGCCGGCGCGCGCAGGCAGTCAAGCGAGTCCCGGTCAGAGGCTACGTAACGTATGGCAAATATGGTGCATACCTACAATTGTCCAGAAGTACCATTTGTAGCGATCAGAGGTGGCTGGAAATTTGTCACGATCTACCTGGATAGCTGGGCTAGGGGACAGAGCTAGGGGTTTCAACATGCGATGCACCGGTTGTCCGTGACTGGCCGAGAGGCCGCTCCGTAAGCCGGGTCGGCGGAGCGCAGTGTTCAGCTCGCGTGTCGCGAGGGGCGATTCTGCGTGTGAGGCGCAGGAGGGAGTGCGCCGTAGTGCCGACACCGGGAGCGCTTGGCTTTGATGCAGCCGTGCAACCAACCAAACCATCTAATGACTTTGCATTCTATGAGACCTTGTCGTGCAGAGCATGACGAGTCGGTAGACATGTTATTGGTCTGCATTTTCGCCGCCATGCCATACGCGATAGCCCTGGCCAAACGAAAGGGGCGCGAATTCGGACAAAATGTCGATTTAAAAAAGGCGCTCGATGGATTTTTTTGCAAATTTACATCGCTGGATTCCGAGTGAGCTCAGCTTTCAAATGGTCTATCTCACGTAGTTTGACCCCTCCGAACCCTCCCAACGAACCGTGCCAGCTTTCACAAGTGGAAACTGTACGAAACTGTTTTGTGTTGTAAACATATTCAGTGGCGGGTTTGGCAAAATGGGCAATTGCCCCCCCCCCAAAAAAAAAACACGCCTGAAATTGGCGCAAAATAACACATTTTCGGATATATAAGACAATCTAAGCAACTTTTACTAAGGAGAGTTTGCTTTAAACAGCTATCAATACATACGCAACCGAAATCCGATGAGTTTTCAGAATTGTGTGAGACTTTTTTTGGAATTTTGCCCCCCCCCCTCCCCACCCCCATTCTGGATCCGCCTGTGAACATATTGCTTGCCATTTGCGTATGGTAATACCTGCAAGTTGCAACGCTGTGGTTGGGAATTGTGTAAGGAAAATAAATAAATAAATATATCAATGGATAAATAAATAAGTTAAGTAATGCTCCCTGCAAATGAGGAGTGTAACAGAGACGGAATACCATGGCTCTATGCATAATGCATAGGCTGATTTGCAGAACCAATGACGAAAAACATCGCGGGAATTACCATACAGGTACACATATCCAATGTTGAAGTTAATGAAGGCGGCCACAAACCGACTTTGTACACCAGTCACCACCCTACAATACGATAATCTTCAACAATGAGCTGTGATAGCATCACAACAGACAAAGCCACGGATTTCAAACAGACAAAGCCACGGATTTCAAACAGACAAAGCCACGGATTTCAAACAGACAAAGCCACGGATTTCAAACAGACAAAGCCACGGATTTCAAACAGACAAAGCCACGGATTTCAAACAGACAAAGCCACGGATTTCAAACAGACAAAGCCACGGATTTCAAACAGACAAAGCCACGGATTTCAAACAGACAAAGCCACGGATTTCAAACAGACAAAGCCACGGATTTCAAACAGACAAAGCCACGGATTTCAAACAGACAAAGCCACGGATTTGCATTGCGGTTCAACACAATGTGTCCAATCTACCGAGGATCGGTCACCGAGGTCACGATCGGTCACGATCGGTCACCGAGCTAACCACAGATCGGTCACCGAGCTAGATCGGTCACCGAGCCAACCACAGACAACATGGTCACAGGTGTCCCCAGATGATCTCTGTGCCGACGGTGCCCACCGCAGCTGGCCGGCCGGCAGGCAGGGAGGAAGGACGAGGTCATCATGCGCGGTCGGCGGTGTGCCAATTCCGGCGGCCCGCCGCGCAGCTGACATTCCCGGGTCGGCGTGGTGTCGTAACTAACCGCCGGCCGCCGGCCGCCGCGCCGCCTCCGCCCGGCTGGGCCGACTCATTCCGAGGTCCACTCAGTCATTAGCGTCGCTCGAGCAGCCGGCACGTGCTGGTGCGCTGGGTAAGGACGGCGAAGAGACTCAGTAGGCCGACACCGCGCCGTGCGTTGTTGTCTATACGAGCGGCATCAGCATCGAAGGACCGTCGGTGAATGACCAGATGACAGCTAAGCATCAACCGAGCATTGAGAAACAGAGATATTTACCGACCATCTGCAGTAGAGACATTGATACATCACCTTTCCCCGCAGTAAAGCCATTGATATGGCATATCAGTGTTCATAACTAGCTCTATCAAACATTGTCACAGCTGAATGGTCTCGGCATGCAGTATCCTATCGCCTGCAGATGAATTTCACATAGCTGATCACCAGTTGACATCCCAGCGCTAACTTCTCTCCCCGGATCGGCTTAGCACGCCGGCTTTGCTGCACAGTGGCTGCAACATGGCTCGGCGCTAGACACTGCATTTGTCCTCGGCACGGCGGAGATTGTCGGAGTATTAGACGGGACTCTGGCCGCTGCTCACCGCCTGGCCACACCGAGGAGGAGATGGGACACGGCCAGCCCCGCCGGCAGGTAAGGCCTGGCTACCCGTCCCGTACCTCCTGGTACAGGTAGACATGACGGCAGGTATCCTATGTGTATCCTATCTACACCGTTCACTGTCTGACTACGCTGTCACCATCGCCACTGTCCTGTCAATTTCTGTCACGTTCTGTCATGTCATGTACGTCCTGTTATAAGTTCGATTTATGTCATGTATGTCCCGTTATGAGTTCGATTTCATGACCGACCCGTCCATTGTCCAGTACAACGTGACGTCCTTGTCGACACCCACGGATGCGATGTAACGCCTCTCCGCCCGGTACCAACACCCACCGTGCAGCCTCGGACGGTCAGCAGATGATAAGCGACGAAGAACTGACCGAACGACCGGCAACACGTCCGAACGGCCGCGGGGATCCGGGCGGGGAGCGAGACGACGCGACTGCAGGGGATCCGGGCAGGGAGCGAGACGACGCGACTGGATGGGATCCGGGCAGGGAGCGAGACGACGCGACTGCAGGGGATCCGGGCAGGGAGCGAGACGACGCGACTGGATGGGATCTGGGCAGGGAGCGAGACGACGCGACTGCAGGGGATCCGGGCAGGGAGCGAGACGACGCGACTGGACGGGATCCGGGCAGGGAGCGAGACGACGCGACTGCAGGGGATCCGGGCAGGGAGCGAGACGACGCGACTGGATGGGATCCGGGCAGGGAGCGAGACGACGCGACTGCAGGGGATCCGGGCGGGGAGCGAGACGACGCGACTGCAGGGGATCCGGGCAGGGAGCGAGACGACGCGACTGGATGGGATCTGGGCAGGGAGCGAGACGACGCGACTGCAGGGGATCCGGGCAGGGAGCGAGACGACGCGACTGGACGGGATCCGGGCAGGGAGCGAGACGACGCGACTGCAGGGGATCCGGGCAGGGAGCGAGACGACGCGACTGGATGGGATCCGGGCAGGGAGCGAGACGACGCGACTGCAGGGGATCCGGGCAGGGAGCGAGACGACGCGACTGGATGGGATCTGGGCAGGGAGCGAGACGACGCGACTGCAGGGGATCCGGGCAGGGAGCGAGACGACGCGACTGGACGGGATCCGGGAGATTGTCGCTGAGCGGGATCGCGGTGTCACAGCGGGTCTGACAGGAGGAATTCCGAACGATGACGGTACCGACGTGGCGTCATCGCGACTTCAAACGATCGCGGCTCGCTGGTTCTTAGCGGACGGATGGCGCGGCGTATGCGGTTAATCTATCTCAATGGATCACTTCTCATGCTGAACGGCGATAGGTATAGCTATTCGATTATGCAAACTATTCTTCGCAGCGGGATGTTGCGAAAAATGTGAACTTACAGTGAAAGTAATCGGAAAAATTCGCGGCGCTGGGCTCGCAAACCTGCGATCAATCGATCTTCCTCGTACACCGCGCACTGTGCTGTGCCAAAATAAATGATGAATACGGAACATTTGAAAAGATGGCTTGTAAGCTCAAATACACATTATACAGAAATGTGTTTTACAAAGCGTTTTTCCGTCGGAGACATTCTGTGAACTTCCTCCTACCGATATTCTTGTGATTGATTCATTTTTTCACATCAAGTGTCCTGTCGTTGGTCTGTAATACCCAGTCAGCAGTAGGTTCCAGGTAGGCGGCTTGCACTCAACTGGAAAGACGTGTGCCATGCTCGTCGCTCATATGAGCACAAGTGAGGTCGCAGAAGACACCTGATAAAATAACAATGTCCCAGAAACAACGGAGATACCGGTATGGCGTCAGTAAATTAAATATTTATATTAATTTATGGTTGTATAATGGCCCTAGCGGGCCGAATCGGTCTTTTAAACCACAACAATGCAGGGCACCCTGTCGAAGAAAACTTAATTGAAAGGACATGTTCGTCGAGTGTTAAAAGCAGGAACAGAAACAACTTCTTGCGAACACGAAAGCAGATCATCCGGGATTAAGCGTTTAATGTTTGTTTCATCTTCCCACTGCATACCTATTAATTTATAATTTGCCGTCATCTCTCTTGCCAGCAAGGCTCGGAAACAGACGTGCATCGTTTTGCCGTTGCAGTCAAGTCAATTATCTCGCCGCAGCACGCTGAAGCCCCACCTGTTCAGATGCTTTTCAGCTACCTGGCCTGTCTGCAGCTAACCACAGATAGGAGCTCATGTGGCCGAGACCGCAGTGGACGGCGGCTGTGACGGAGGCCAGCCCGGACCGAGCTGTCGCGCCTGTGGCTGCCACAGCTCTCAGAGACGGTGACCACTGACGGCGGCAACCGAGCTGCCGCGCTGTGGCTGCCACAACTCTCAGAGACGGTGACCACTGACCGCGGCAACCGAGCTGCCGCGCTGTGGCTGCCACAGCTCTCAGAGACGGTGACCACTGACGGCGGCAACCGAGCTGCCGCGCTGTGGCTGCCGCAGCTCTCAGAGACGGTGACCGAGCTGCCGCGCTGTGGCTGCCCCAGCTCTCAGATAATACACGCTGAGACCGAACTGTCACGCTGTGTTCGCCACCGCTGTTGTCCAGACGATAAACACATACCGCTCCTGACTGTGGGTATCGCAGCTCTGGGAGAGTGTCTGGGTGTTCTGTACTGTAACTGACGCGCTGCCTGTGGCCGCCGCGGTGGGCCAGCGGGCGCCTGGTACTTAGGCCAGCCCGCCGGGCGCCGAGCGCAGTGTACCCTGATCCGGCGGTGACCTTTCCTCGCCGCGGGCAGAGACCGCACCGGCGATTGTAATGACTGAGCTGGGTCAGAGACGGATAATAAGGTCATCACCGATCGTCCAGAGTGCGGAGGGACCGTCAGCAGCAGTATGCCACAACCCTGACCATGCCTGCCACGGCCATGGAAGAGTGGTGTCCGAGCCTCTGCAGTCTGTAGCGGCCAACTGAGACTCACACCGCCGCTGTTGATGAGAAGACTCTGGAGAAATGCCTGTTGCGGTGAACCACCACGTCCGTCAACTCGCAACGGTAAGGCAAGGATCTTTCTTAGAAATCCTACTCATGTTCGGCACGCGAGCAGCGCACGTGGTAAAAAGGCACTCTCCTCGGGGCTTTCTGCGCTTGTAATCGTGATTGCGTCGTGTCGTGATAGAGTCGTGATTACATCGTGTCGTGTCTGATCATTTGTTTCATGTTGTCTGGCTACTCGTGAAGTAATGCGTTTTGCAATATACACAACACGATAAGGTATGTTTCAACAAGTTAACTCATGCCACACTTTCACGCTTTACAACGATGAGACTTAAATGGGAAGGGATACCTATCTAAAACATGACTTCGCAACTCAGAAACATCTGGAATATCGCCATGCCACCCTGGCAAAGTAAAGCACTCGACGCTTGAAACACTCTGTAAGCTTCAAGTCAAACGACAAAACCTATGTTATCATGATTCACGCCAGTGGTGTGTCGCCCTGACACTACCTGACACTACCTGACACTCTACCTGACACTCTACCTGACAGCGGGCATCGACGTGAACGCGTGATAAAAGTGTGCGGAGCGACCGGATCGTGCTAAACACGTGTCGCCTATTACCGTCCATTGACACCTGACCGGTAGCGGATTACGGAGATGTATTTGAGTCGGTGACTCAGCCGTTAGCAGTGCAGTTAACGCTGACTGCTGTGTTCAGCTGATGGGGGTCGGCCGGTGACGCCTCTGAGTACCTGAGTAGACAGTCCGGTCCCTCTGCAGCTGTCCGTCTCTCCAGATGTATAATCCTCCCCCTCCCCCGCCTCCAGTGCCGCCAGTGCCGCCAGTGCCGCCGCCGCGCCTGTCTTCTGACCGCGGTATGTGGGACGACAGCAGCCACCAGCCGTCTCGGCAGAAGCCGCAGCCGGCACACAGCCAGCCAGGGACGCGGCCGAGATGGACCGGCTGATGTACCGGCCAGAGGCGGTGACGGTGTACAGGTGTGAGGCGGACTTGTCACCGGGCAAAGGAGTCTCATGCACCGCTGCCGCCAGGGGCCGCGGGTGAACGGACGGGCAGTGTTGACGTGCATGTGTCTCGCGGGTCTTCTTTCGAGTCTCCCAGTGGTTGGTGGTACTACCATAAAACCATGCAGACGCGACAAACAGACGATGCAGGCTAATCTTAGTAATAATGGAAGGTTTCTATTCAAAGAATCTGTAGAATGTACACCATTTTTCTCGAGTGATCCTAGGTATGCACCTACATTATCAAGTAAATGTTTCGTTTTGACGTTTTATATGACGGGAAATTCCAGTTTCATTGGTATACATATTTTACTGTTATAAATCAACGCTTCATGTATATATTTTGTCATGGACAGGTCTGCTGATGAACAATCCTCTTTTGAAAGGTGCCCCACTACTTGTAACAATGGACCAATCCAATGCAAAAGCTCGATAACGGAAGGACACCGGTATTGTGTTGGGAAAAAAATAAAAATACTTCAGGACCGTGCATCTCCCCTCGGTGAATCGGTCGCTCGCCGTCTGGTCAGCTATTTCCCATTGAATTGTTTAGCGATAAATACTGCAAACAGCCAGCATTATTTCATATTTTACCGTGTTATTTATCTACACTAACGTTAAAATCACCAAATATGTGATTGTGCAAACGCAATCGGCCCCATTGACAAAGGTATTGTCAGTAAACATACCGTACACAAATCGAATGCACTCTGCTGCATATTTTAACAGGAGATGCCAGTGAACAGGAGATGCCAGTTTAACAGGAGATGCCAGTGAACGCAATGCAATGAAAGTAATCTCATCTCAGGCCTCTTGCATAAAAAATATCCACCTGGCGAAAACAAAAAAATAACCAGATTCTCTTGCGCCAACTTGCTAAAAAAATAACTACCCTGAAAATGTATCCAGTTGCTTATATGCTTAAATGCTTAAGTGCTTAAAAAAAGTACTTAAGAGCTTAAATATTTGTGTTCTCGACAGGTGGTTATTTTTGGTGCAACAGGCCTCGGGTACTATGTCGCCTCCAGATGCAAACGGGGAAATATGTTCTTTATGAACGACAGTTAATGGGATATATATATATATATATATATATATATATATATATATATATATATATATATATATATACACAAAATATAACCTTACAGACATTGTTACTCAATGACGTTGACAAAAATGCTTCCCGAGGAAAAGAGCAAGAAAATCGCCTTCACCTCGGCCACTGGTCTGCAGAGAGACAACTACTGAGGTCAACTGTAGATAATGAATGGCTACTCAGCTCACGAGGTCAAAAGAATGCTCTGAATGCCCAACAGAGCTCCAACTGACCTAGATCCCAATGCTGCTACCGAGTTTAAGGACGCGGACGAACCCAGTTGTACTCCTGTCTGATGAAGTAGCTGGCACACACCCAAGCCCAAGGCTGCCGATGATGGCATAGAATCCGGCCGAGAGATAATCGCATTGTTATCGTCAGACATGTCTGTATGATGCGATCCGTTCAATTCCTTGCATTGTCATCAAACATATCCATTAAAGGCATATGTCTAATATTCGATGTAAACTGCATTCAAGTTTGCACGCTGATCCACTCAGTTTGCGCTCGTGACGCATGTAAGCCGTCATTTATAATGGTTACTGTGGACTTATATGGTTACTGTGGACTTATTCGCTGACATAATCCAATAACGATGGGATAACTGTCACCAGACTTAGGTACATACAACATCGTATTAACGTAGTAAATATCAAGAAGAGAAGAGGTCCA
>JAXIVJ010000377.1:240000-247500 GCA_036785665.1 Chirona hameri
AATTTTCAGTTCGTTGTAAAGATAACTGGTATGGTCGTATACCTTTTGTTAGACTTTGTCATGAAATACTACCAGTACAACGCCTTTTTGGGCGATAACCGAGTGGGCGCACACTGGTAAAGCTAAACCAGGTTTGAAATATGAAACGGTACGGGAGCACACGTGGTAGAAACACATAGTCCTTTCAGTCCTTTTAGTCCTCCATAAAAATTGGCAAGCTTCCATGCATGTCAACATAAAAATTGAGTTTTATTAAATTGTACATGATCTCTTTTCTCGAATCCGCCAAAAAGGAGTACGTCCTGAACGCTGCATGCTTCAGCGTATAAAAAAAACGAATGCTTAGATTAATCAAGCCAGTTTTGATCAATATTTTTTCTCTCTCTCATTTCGACGTCTGCGGGTGCAGCGCGCTGTGGTACCACCCCTATCAGAACGCACCATAACCCAATCAAAATGTATTTGATGGTCCTATCTAATGGTGGAAACCCGATCTCAATCGGAGCAGTGGTTGCAAAGTTATTAGTTTCAAAAAGCGTCTGTATGGCCGGGTCGGGCCGGGTCAAATGTAAATTTGTCTAGTAAGTTGACAAGAAACCTCACGGGCGCTTCGCGGCTGCTCGGTAATTACTATAATTAAAACGCTGCCTGACATGTTTCGCCCGCGTAGCGCTGTTTCGGGGCGCAGGACGCGCTCCACCGCCGCGGGCATCTCTGTCCTCGAGTTGCCCAGTTTTCTGCTGGCGGCCACGCGGCGGCTCTTCCCGTACAGAGTCGCTGCGTCCTGGCACGGACTGCCGCGACGTGTAACCGGCTCTGTCTCGCGATCGCAGCTCTTACAGCGACTTCCGAACTGGACATGTCGAGGAGACGGATCATTTGTGTTAGTGTCAAGCTGGAGTGATGCATGTTTGTGATTCATGTTTTGACTGGGCCGTAATAGCCACTTGTGGAAACGCCCTAATACGTACATATATACATACATACATACATACATTATGACATAATAAATATGTCCGATCCTGTCGGATCCGAGATCCCTTAGGATCATAGATCCACTTTCATTTTTGCATCATGGGATCCTACGTGATCAAAGATCCGTTGCCAAATTAAATCTAGGGATCTAGGGATAATTACTGGGATCCAAGATCCACTGTTGTATTTTGTCGTGGGATCCAGTGAGATCATACATAGATCCAGCATTGCGTTTTGTCGAGAGACCCTCTGGGATCATAGATCCTGCTTTGATATCCATGCACAGGTCTGGTTAAGATTTCGCGTCTTCATGGATACCTGGACACATGCTTAAAGTGAATCTAAAATCTCAGTGGATCCGGGATCAACGTCCCACGGATCTGAACTCGGGATCCATTTTTTTTGCGATCCACTCATACGTCTGGTCGGCTGTCTATTCAACGAATAAAGCTGTTTAACACAAAGGCAATAAACATGTTCAAATAGCATACAGATTCGCCGCCGTATAGTGTCCACTATCCAGCAGTTATTGTCGCCCGCGATAGTTTAGCAAATGTGTAAAATTCCAACTTCAATTTATCTTTTCCATACAATTTCATAATCATTGTGTACGATGCAACGTCATGCAAGCGTGATAAGTTGGGTGCCCTAGTAAAGCGGCTGATATGCCATTGTAGCATAACTTCCGTAACACGTCAACACCTTACACCGTCTACAACCTGCAGGAGAAAGCAGACACTTGTGGGCATCATGGTAAATGGTTCAGCCAGCCTACGGGCTGCCGATCAGCTGTGGCCCGGCGGCTGACCTGTGTGTGACCCGGCGGCTGACCTGTGTGTGACCCGGCGGCTGACCTGTGCGTGACCCGGCGGCTGACCTGTGTGTGACCCGGCGGCTGACCGGTGTGTGACCCGGCGGCTGACCTGTGTGTGACCCGGCATCTGACCTGTGTGTGACCCGGCGGCTGACCGGTGTGTGACCCGGCATCTGACCTGTGGGTGGCCCGGCGGCTGACCTGTGTGTGACCCGGCGGCTGACCTGTGTGTGACCCGGCATCTGACCTGTGTGTGACCCGGCATCTGACCTGTGTGTGGCCCGGCGGCTGACCTGTGTGTGACCCGGCGGCAGACCTGTGTGTGACCCGGTGGCAGACCTCTGTGTGACCCGGCGGCAGACCTGTGTGTGACCCGGCGGCAGACCTCTGTGGCCTGTCCGTCTCAGTGCCCCGTTATCTCACCTGCGCCGGAGTTGAGCAGCGTTTGTCGCTTCTCTCTGGTGCCGCTGTGCCCTGTCGCCTCTTCAGTTCCCTGCTCTGATACGGCGCCGCCCCAGGCCGCGCAGGCGAGCGCCAGCAACGCAGTCCGTAGACGCATCTCTCTGTCTGTCTCTCCTCCTCTACGGCACAATCCTGGTCACCTACTCCGACCAACGTCAGGTCTACTCACTGCTCCCTAGTCCACTGGTCCACTACAATTTGGTCCGTGCTGCTATCTCGTCTACTGCTCTCTGGTCTTATCTTGCCTGGTCCACTCCTCACTGGTCCACTGCTCTCTGTCTCACTCCCCTCCCGTCGACGTTTCTCTTCTCCGCTTCACTTACTATGTTCCATGTTCCCTCACCTTGTCACTCTCGCCTTGTTTCACTCACGGCTGTCGCGCGTGTGATGTGACACTACGCTGTAATACACGCGTCGACAATCTCACGAACTCACACACCCAGAGCAAGAGCTGACCGGCTGCTGGTCTGCGCGGTCCTGCGGCCGCCACCTGCTGCGGTTCTTCTCCGGTCCTCCAGTCCCCTCACCCTGGTCCTCCGGTCCCCCTCACTCCGGTCCTGCTGCCCCTCACTGCAGCCGTCTCCGGTCCTCCGGTCCTGCTGCACCTTCACTGCAGCCGTCTCCGGTCCTCCGGTCCTGCTGCACCCTCACTGCAGCCGTCTCCGGTCCTCCGGTCCTGCTGCCCCTCACTGCAGCCGTCTCCGGTCCTCCGGTCCTGCTGCACCTTCACTGCAGCCGTCTCCGGTCCTCCGGTCCTGTTGCACCTTCACTGCAGCCGTCTCCGGTCCTCCGGTCCTGCTGCACCTTCACTGCAGCCGTCTCCGGTCCTCCGGTCCTGTTGCACCTTCACTGCAGCCGTCTCCGGTCCTCCGGTCCTGCTGCACCTTCACTGCAGCCGTCTCCGGTCCTCCGGTCCTGCTGCACCCTCACTCCACGTCTCCGGTCCTGCTGCCCCTCACTCCACGTCTCCGGTCAGACTGGTGGGCAGTCGAGACCGTCTCTGCCTCCGCTCTGGCCCGGCCAGGTCCGCCTGGTCGGCAGGGAAGGTCCGCCTCCCGCGCCGCTCGGCTCTCTCGGTCCGCGAACGCCCTCCAAGGCCGTCATGCGGGCGGACCGGCCCCGCCCGGCCCCGCGGGGTACTGCCCTACAACAGTACACAGCACATACTGAGCACACACCACGTACAGAGCACACAGCCCTGGCGCGTGGCTCCGGAGCTGCCGGACGCCCAGGTGGCTGCAGTCCAGGTCCAGCGCTCAGGTGGAGTGATGGACCGGCACTCAGGGAGAGGCGAGAGCTGAGGGGCGAGATCAGAACAACCCGTGACGCTTCGGGACCGAGTCGTGACGCTCCGGGATGACACGTGCTGTGACGCGTCAGTGTGACGATGAGAAGCGGCAACTCGCGCCGTCTCTGGTGGCAGGCAGTGCATGACATACTGACATGTACTGACATGTCACGACGTGACAGTCTCAACTCACTGATCGATGGAGGCGGTATCCGTCATAATGCCACATCCTACCTACATCACATCCTACATCACATGCCACATCCTACATCACATCGGACATCGGTGACACATCGGCTGACGGCTGTGACGGATTTAACACAAAGTCATATCACATCGGACATCGGTGACACATCGGCTGACGGCTGTGACGGATTTAACACAAAGTCATATCACATCGGACATCGGTGACACATCGGCTGACGGCTGTGACGGATTTAACACAAAGTCATATCACATCGGACATCGGTGACACATCGGCTGACGGCTGTGACGGATTTAACACAAAGTCATATCACATCGGACATCGGTGACACATCGGCTGACGGCTGTGACGGATTTAACACAAAGTCATATCACATCGGACATCGGTGACACATCGGCTGACGGCTGTGACGGATTTAACACAAAGTCATATCACATCGGACATCGGTGACACATCGGCTGACGGCTGTGACGGATTTAACACAAAGTCATATCACATCGGACATCGGTGGCACATCGGCTGACGGCTGTGACGGATTTAACACAAAGTCATATCACATCGGACATCGGTGACACATCGGCTGACGGCTGTGACGGATTTAACACAAAGTCATATCACATCGGACATCGGTGGCACATCGGCTGACGGCTGTGACGGATTTAACACAAAGTCATATCACATCGGACATCGGTGACACATCGGCTGACGGCTGTGACGGATTTAACACAAAGTCATATCACATCGGACATCGGTGGCACATCGGCTGACGGCTGTGACGGATTTAACACAAAGTCATATCACATCGGACATCGGTGACACATCGGCTGACGGCTGTGACGGATTTAACACAAAGTCATATCACATCGGACATCGGTGGCACATCGGCTGACGGCTGTGACGGATTTAACACAAAGTCATATCACATCGGACATCGGTGACACATCGGCTGACGGCTGTGACGGATTTAACACAGTCATATCACATCGGACATCGGTGACACATCGGCTGACGGCTGTGACGGATTTAACACAGTCATATCACATCGGACATCGGTGGCACATCGGCTGACGGCTGTGACGGATTTAACACAAAGTCATATCACATCGGACATCGGTGGCACATCGGCTGACGGCTGTGACGGATTTAACACAAAGTCATATCACATCGGACATCGGTGACACATCGGCTGACGGCTGTGACGGATTTAACACAAAGTCATATCACATCGGACATCGGTGACACATCGGCTGACGGCTGTGACGGATTTAACACAAAGTCATATCACATCGGACATCGGTGACACATCGGCTGACGGCTGTGACCGATTTAACACAAAGTCATATCACATCGGACATCGGTGGCACATCGGCTGACGGCTGTGACGGATTTAACACAAAGTCATATCACATCGGACATCGGTGGCACATCGGCTGACGGCTGTGACGGATTTAACACAAAGTCATATCACATCGGACATCGGTGGCACATCGGCTGACGGCTGTGACGGATTTAACACAAAGTCATATCACATCGGACATCGGTGGCACATCGGCTGACGGCTGTGACGGATTTAACACAAAGTCATATCACATCGGACATCGGTGACACATCGGCTGACGGCTGTGACGGATTTAACACAAAGTCATATCACATCGGACATCGGTGGCACATCGGCTGACGGCTGTGACGGATTTAACACAAAGTCATATCACATCGGACATCGGTGGCACATCGGCTGACGGCTGTGACGGATTTAACACAGTCATATCACATCGGACATCGGTGGCACATCGGCTGACGGCTGTGACGGATTTAACACAAAGTCATATCACATCGGACATCGGTGACACATCGGCTGACGGCTGTGACGGATTTAACACAAAGTCATATCACATCGGACATCGGTGGCACATCGGCTGACGGCTGTGACGGATTTAACACAAAGTCATATCACATCGGACATCGGTGGCACATCGGCTGACGGCTGTGACGGATTTAACACAAAGTCATATCACATCGGACATCGGTGGCACATCGGCTGACGGCTGTGACGGATTTAACACAAAGTCATATCACATCGGACATCGGTGGCACATCGGCTGACGGCTGTGACGGATTTAACACAAAGTCATATCACATCGGACATCGGTGACACATCGGCTGACGGCTGTGACCGATTTAACACAAAGTCATATCACATCGGACATCGGTGGCACATCGGCTGACGGCTGTGACGGATTTAAAACAAAGTCATATCACATCGGACATCGGTGGCACATCGGCTGACGGCTGTGACGGATTTAACACAGTCATATCACATCGGACATCGGTGGCACATCGGCTGACGGCTGTGACGGATTTAACACAAAGTCATATCACATCGGACATCGGTGACACATCGGCTGACGGCTGTGACGGATTTAACACAAAGTCATGGTTTGCCTCGCTCTTTTGGCTTTGCTAAGAACAAAACAAGATTGAATGACAAGTAAAGGGTGGAGACTAGAGGTGCCACTTTTCTACCCCCTTACCCACGATACGTGGGTAGTTACTACCCACGTAGGTAGTTGTGGGTAGCACAAGCAATCATTTGGCTGAAGTGGGTCGTTGGCGGGTAGCAGAATTTTCAACTTTTCAAAAAAGGAAAGTTTTAAACCTTATTTCAGTGACTGCGCTTTCATATCAGCAATATCATTCAAGTTTATTGCATGAATTTGCATAATTTGAAGGTTTTTGCTTTAATTTTCTTCAATCCCAAAATAGTACAATTTATGTTGAGGGTAGTTGTGAGTAGTTGACAGCATATTTGAGCACGTGGGTAGTGGTGGGTAGTTGAACAGTGTTTGCGGCGCGGCGCGGGTAGTCTCAGGCCTGCAAAGTGGCAGCTCTAGTGGAGACACAATCACACAGCGCAGTAGTCGTGTCCTTCAGCTCGGCCCCTGTGCCGGATTGCCCGAGTCATCAGTTCCCGTGCTGTCCGGCGTTACCCCAGCTCGAATCGGCGCTCCTCCCCGGGAACCGGTGTCCTCCAAATAACTCCCGGGAACCGGTGTCCGTTGGACAGTCCAGGTGTCCTCCAAATAACTCCCCGGGAACCGGTGTCCGGGGGCCAGCCCAGGTCCAGGTGTCCTCCAAATAACTCGTCAGCGGCGAGCCGGCACGTGATGCCACTTCTCATCTGTCTGCCCCGCCGAACTCACATGTCTGGACGAGCCGCCTCCGCTGGGTGGGGTGGGGGTACGGTTCCGGGTGAGCTGAATTAGTGCACTGTAACAGTATCTGAATGGTCACTGTGTCTGTAACAGTGGATGGTGACCGTGAGCGATCTGGTTATCGATCCTGTAGTCACGGTTCCGGCTCAGCTGTGCGGTCACTTTGTAGGCGCCTTGCAACCAGACTTGTAACGACTCATTTTTTTAGTCGATTCAAGTCTGACTTAACAGCCGAAGCACTGACTCGACTCTTGACTCAAGTACTGTTTCAAATAAATGAATCGACTAAAAAAATCGACTCGACTTAAAAATACATTTGAGTCGACTAATTTGACTCATCACCACAAGTTTAATTATGTTGACGGGGGGGGGGGGGGGGGGGGGGTCGGGTCGTCAACAGAAACGCATTTAATCTAGTGTAAACTGGTTTGCTCAGGGAAATTTGTTTGAGTCGACTCAAGTCTGACTCAACAGCCGATGAACTGACTCGACTCTTGACTCAGTGCTGTTTAAAACAAATGATTCGACTCAACTTTCGACTGAA
>JAXIVJ010000377.1:252500-256157 GCA_036785665.1 Chirona hameri
GGGCACCTGGGCAGGTCGAGAGGCCCCTGAGCATGTCCGACATGGCGACAAAGCAGCCAGTGCAGTCCCTTGCCAGGTCACAAGGGCCCCTGAGCAGGCTGGAGGGCCCCTGGACAGACAGAGGGCCCCTGGGAAGTACAAATGGCCCCTGTGCAGGGTCAAAGGTCTTGACCAGACCAAAAGGGCCCCTGGGTGGGTCAGAAGGGCCCCTGAACATGCCGACAGAAGGGCCCCTGAACATGACAGGTCGGAGGGGCCCTGGGAGCATGTCGCAAGGCGACAAAGCAGCCAGCGCAGTCCCTTTCTAGGTCGGAAGGGCCCATTCGAAGGCTTGAGGGCCCCTGGACAGACCAGATGGCCCCTGGAAAGTCAAAGGCCCCTGTGCAGGTTGGAGGGGCTCCTGACCAGACCGAAAGGGCCCCTGACCTAAAAAAGGGCCCCTGCAGTAGACGGAGCCTTGTTCACACAGTACCACCCTGACAGTGTTCGCGGCGCGGTGACCTGGCTCGAGCTCCCGCCCGCGGCCGTCCGCTGACAATGAAAGTGAGAGCTCGATCTGCTCATTGCCGGGTGGGGGCGGCGGCGCGCGGTACTGAGGAGCTGGGCTGGCACGGCGACGCCGACTGGGCCGGACCGCAGCTGACCGCAGCTGACCATTCAGCATTCCTGGGGACACCACCACCGGACGGCGACGGCAGGCGTGCAGGCGTAGGAAAGGGAGTGTGCCTACTGTTTTGTAATGCCATTTTTGTTTCATACGGTAAGTAGTTTGATTGCTGGATATGATGAAATTCACATCTAGAGCCCCTTTAGTTGAATTTTCACTTATACCTATTGCTTTTTGCTTATTTTGTATTTCAATTTCTATAAAACGATCGCCACTATAGTGATGTTATATAAAACAGCGCACATAAGACAATACAATTACGGTCACATCATGCAAGATAGAGACAAGTTTTGCACAGCATGTTCTTGCCACTGTGAACTTTATTATGTGCAAGTTTCGGAGCTCTAAATTGATATCTTCGTCGAAAAATGGCTATCTCATCATCGAAACGGCCATTATCGAAAAGCATGATGGCGGTCCAGGTTCTGTTCGGCTGCTGCTTTCAGCGCGCACAAGCTGTTGTATCGACCGCCGGCGCTAACAATAGGTAGGCTAGCAGTTAATCGATTGTTTCAGTGCTTCTAGTAGTGGAAGCCCTCTGGAGTCTACCCGATAATTTGAGATTCCATCACGTTCCTGGAGTCTTTGGAATATATCAGCAATTAGGGTGAATCTGGAGAAATGAAGTAATGGCTTCATTAACAAAAAATATTTTCTACAAACCAAGTGTCAACAAACCAAATAAGCGATGTCAGTAGGCACACTCCCTTTAACCCGGCCGAGCCGGTGATCGGCGCCACCTCACCGTGCCGTGTTGGGGGGGGGGGGGGGGGGGGGGGGGGGTCATCCAAGGTACTCGAAACTCGAAACATTAAAGGACTAGAAAGACGCAGAAAAAGCGTTCGAAAGCTCTTGACAAGCAGATTCGAAGTTACTCGGATATTTTTGGGCTCAGGTCAATATTGAGGTCACCAGAGGTCATCAAAGGCCAGTATTTCCAGTTTTTGGACTTTGCTTCGAATACCCCCAAATATCTCGGGAACTATGACAGCTACGAACAAACGGAAACAAACAATTGAATGCTCTTGAAAATGCAATCGCCATAGTTGTCATCAGATTTTAGCTCAGGACAATAGTTTATTCTCCAGAGCTCATCAAATGTAAAAAAACTATTTTTTTAGCAAAACAGTTTTTCACAAATAGTTTTTTTACCTTATCAAGATAAGGCAATAATTTTGACGCCATCGTATCTAGTCAAGGGGCCTTGGCTCATATTAGTGTTGCCCAGGTAAGGTCAATTCAAACGAATTGCCTCAGGTCAAGGTCAAGTGGTGACCCAAGTAGGTCATGTTGCATATGGGAAGGCGCGCCTCCACGAGACAAACACATTGACACTTCTCTATCATCTCTATCATTTCACTTCTCTATCATCTCTATCATTTCACTTCTCTATCATCATTCTGTCGAGAGTTATTGACAAAAATGTGTTGGCGGACCTTGGATGACCTCGGCTGACCCTGTAGGGAATCACTGAACAAAAATGACACCTAGGTCATCAAGAATGGCCTATGATCACATGATCTAGATGGAATTGGACTGCTATCTTGCGTATCCTCGGAATAGGAAGCATTGGAATATTTCCCCATTGACTTATAATGGGGAGGTCACGAAATTGACCCGACCTTAGGTCACTGATATACAAAATCCAAGATAAACGAATTGTAGATATATATGACCTTATGAAATCCCGTAAGTGTAAAACCGTTCATCTAAAAACTATGACTGTGGTACGACCACAAACTTGTTTGAGGTAGGGTCACGTGACCTGGTCTGGTGACCTGACCTGATATGACCCGAGGTCAACAATGTTACAGATTGTGGGTAATTGATGCCCGAACAGCTGTATCAAAAACAGCGGCGCCTCGAGAAACCTGAGGGGGGAGGGGGTTCTTAACCCCCCCCCCGGCACGGCGAGGATTAACGATGCAGCTATTAAGTTATTATTATGCATTTGTATTGTATTAAGTTTTAAGACAAACACATTTTACGGGAATGTCTCCATCTTATTTCTATCGCATGGAACTTAGCTACATCATGTAAGGCTGATGCAAACATTTTTATAATAACGCTTTGAATTTATTTAATAACTGCTTTGATTTAATTTAATCATTATGAAGCCGATTTAATTTCGCAAAACACATGTAGTTCGTGCCAGACCTTTCCCTTTCGTAATAACAATGGGCTCACAAGACAATGCGTAGCACTTCACCTACTACAATGCTGAAGAAGTCCTGTCAAGGCCCTATTGTCTGCGCCAAGATGTATCTGGGAAATTTCCTGGCGTCAATGCCATCATATCCCACTTCGCGCCAGTCTCAGTCCAGAGCCATGGGAGCGATCCGAGGAGGCAACAATGCAGCTGAAATTCCGCCCCCGACTACGCCGACCGATTGCATCACAGCCATCAATCTAGCTGTCTCTGGTTCCCAGGACGATTTTGTCAAGCCAGTGCATGTAGGTCAACAGGATTCACGGGGATTCACGGCTTTGACCTCTGGTCCTGCCTTAGCCGCCCTCCATATCCAGCGGCGTTCGGTGATCAGGTGCGTCGCCACTCAGAACGTGACAGCGTCGCGCGCGCAGCGTGCGTACGATCGTGCATATTTGAGCAGGTTGCGTGTTCCGCCTTATCGGGCCCAGAGGAAATAGATCAAGTGCGACCCATGCCTTCTGGAGCTCGTTTCATGTCACGAGAGAACACACCTTTGACCTCCGCTGCCGACGGGCCAAGGACAGGTCAAGATACTCATTGTCCGTCCGGTGTGTCTGCGCTAACAGCGAAATGAACGTTCGTCTAGAATTACGGTGGTATTTCACGCAACTCGTGAATTGCTTTACAACCTGTCGGAGAGCCTCGTTGTTACATGATTATTTTGTTGTGCGATCGCGATCCAACCGCGGTCCATCGACCCGTGCCGCGATCAATCGGCTAGGTCATGTATGGGTAAAGCATGACCTATCACCTGGCACAAACAGGAGGCCTGACAAAC
>JAXIVJ010000378.1:5000-126992 GCA_036785665.1 Chirona hameri
TAGCGTTTCTAATTGAGCTTGAGCTAGGATGACGAAACAAGATTTGTTGCATTGCCTAACGCTTGTGCCTTCGTCTCATACAGCCCCTGTCAATTTGACTGGCAACAGTTGATCCGTGACGTCACCATTTATACAGCGAGCCGGCTTTAGCGTGATGGGCTATGGGAAAATAGGTGATATTCGGGTCGCAATTTCAATTATGTCTAAAATACTTCGTTCAGCAGATGATACATACCTGGGATGCCAAAGGTCTTCCTATTCATATCTGGGCTTGTTTTTGGAAAATTGAGTCAAATTTTGCCCAATGAATTGTTTTATGGAACGCTGCATGACTTCCAATAAAGATAGTTTTCAGCTTATCTGACGGTAATACGCGTCAGATTTTGCCCACGCAGAAGGCGGGATGGGATTATAATTGATACATTGTTATGCACTGGATGTATACTACAAATATATGGTATTAAACCTAAAATCTAGTGAGGAAATGATGATGTAGGAACCAGGGCCGGCGCCATATATTTTCGGTTTGGGGGGGGGCAACTTTTCCCGAAAAGGGCCCTTGGCCAAAAGGGCCCACCCAGCCTTCAATAATATGTAATATATGTTTTAATATCATTTTCGTCTTTCTCGTTCCCGCACGGATTACCATTTATTTATGATCAAACTTGAACACTTTATATAGAGCATCACAGCCTTTATTTTCAAGTGACATTGTGGCGTGCGTCACACAGTTCAAGTTTTTGCTTAATGTGACTAAGTTATCAACTGTAACATTTGTCATTTCTTGCGACGATAATGCCCATGAGATCGGGCATGGGCCCTTGATTTCTTGAGGAGTCCTCGGCTGGCTGGAGAAGGCCCTCCACCAGATTAAGAGGGCCTCGATCGGCCTTAGGGCCTCAGCCGGCCTGAGAGACCTTGGTCGGGCCTGAGGGGCCCTTGGTTGGTCTGATGAGTCTCGGATGGTCTGAGGGATCTCGTTGGGACCTGAGAGGGTCTTGGTTGGTCTGAGGGGACTATGATGGGCTGAGAAGGCCTCTGTGGGACCAAAGAGGGTCTTCGTTGGTCTGAAGGGTTCTCGGCAAGGCCGACATAGCCCTGTCTCTGTCTGAGAAGGCCCTCGCTCTGCATGCGAAAGCCTCAGTACTACCTTGAGAGCCCTACCATAGCTGGAACAGTGCAGAGGAAGTCCTTGCTTTTCGGAGGAGGCCCTTTGACCTAAAACACGAAAGGGCTCTTAATACTTCCGAGAAGCTCCCGACCAGCCTAAGAGAGCCCATACACTCGCTGCGACGGCCCCAGTTGGCTTCCAGGTTCAACAGGCTAAACTGGTTTCTCTGAGTTTCCTTGGTCGTCGCAAGGAGCTCCTCAGCTGGCCCTAGCGGGCGCTCCACCAGCCTGAGGGTCCCCGGCGGCCGCCATTTTAAGAGGACCTTCATCAGGGATTAACACGCTGGTCTAGCCTGAGAGGATCCTCATTCGGCCTGAAAGGGACCTCACGTGGTCTGGGAGGGCCCTTGTCTAGCCTTGCGACGGTCCCGAAACAGTCTGAGACTCTGAGAGAACATTCAGCTCGTCCGCCCGCCAGGCTGGCCGAAAAGGGCCCAGCTGGCGTTGGAGGGGCAGCTGCCCCCCCCCCCCCCCCCCTGCCCCCCCCCCCCCCCCCCCCCTGTGGCGCCGGCCCTGGTAGGAACGTTATAACACGTTGTTTTATGGCCTTGGTCAGGGGATGGGATCGCATCACCAATCACCATGCGTTTGCTCTGGCGCCATATTATTTCGGAGCTACCCAAAACCGTTTAGATCCAGCAACTGAATACAACACACCGGCCGCGATCTGCTGATCTCGCCACGTGAAGCGTAACTTTGACAGCCAAAGTAAAAACCGCCTACGGTAGGCAACACCTATTGAATACAGCTGCGGTTTCTTCATGCTATTCAGCTGCCAATACCTTGAGTGATTATTCAACAACTCCGACTTTGTCACTGTAATGATGTCCGTTACCAAATTACATTAGCCGGGTCCGGGGCAGAACCGGAGGCCAGCCCGCTCTCCGGGTCCGGGGCAGACCCGGGGGCAGCCAGCTCTCCAGGTCCGGGGCAAACCTGGGGGCCAGCACGCCCTTCGGGTCCGGGGCAGACCCGGGGCCAGCCCGCTCTCCGGGTCAAAATTACTTTACTAATACTCCGGGTCCGTGGCAGACCCGGGTGCAGCCAGCTTTCCGGTCCGGGGCAGACCCGGAGGCCAGCCCGAACTCCAGGTCCGGGGCAGACCCGGAGGCCAGCCCGAACTCCAGGTCCGGGGCAGACCCGGAGGCCAGCTCGAACTCCAGGTCCGGGGCAGACCCGGAGGCAGCCAGCTCTCCGGTCCGGGACAGACCCGGAGGCCAGCCCGAACTCCAGGTCCGGGGCAGACCCGGGTGCAGCCAGCTCTCCAGGTCCGGGGCAGACCCGAAGACAGCCAGCTCTCTGGTCCGGGGCAGACCCGGAGGCCAGCCCGAACTCCAGGTCCGGGGCAGACCCGGAGGCCAGCCCGAACTCCAGGTCCGGGGCAGACCCGGAGGCCAGCCCGAACTCCAGGTCCGGGGCAGACCCGGAGGCCAGCCCGAACTCCAGGTCCGGGGCAGACCCGGAAGCCAGCCAGCTCTCCGGTCCGGGGCAGACCCGGAGGCCAGCCCGAACTCCAGGCCCGGGGCAGACCCGGAGGCCAGCCCGAACTCCAGGTCCGGGGAAGACCCGAAGACAGCCAGCTCTCCGGTCCGGGGCAGACCCGGATGCCAGCCCGAACTCCAGGTCCGGGGCAGACCCGGAGGCCAGCCCGAACTCCAGGTCCGGGGCAGACCCGAAAGCCAGCCAGCTCTCCGGTCCGGGGCAGACCCGGAGGCCAGCCTGAACTCCAGGTCCGGGGCAGACCCGGAGGCCAGCCCGAACTCCAGGTCCGGGGCAGACCCGGGGGCCAGCCCGAACTCCAGGTCCGGGGCAGACCCGGAGGCCAGCCCGAACTCCAGGTCCGGGGCAGACCCGGAGGCCAGCCCGAACTCCAGGTCCGGGGCAGACCCGGAGGCAGCCAGCTTTCCGGGTCCGGAGCAAAACTGGAGCCCATCCCGCTCTCCGGGTCCGGGGCAGACCTGGGGCCAGCCCGCCCTCCGGATCCGGGCAGACCCGGGGACCAGCCCGCTCTCCGGTCCGGGGCAGACCCAGGGGCAGCCAGCTCTCCGGGTCCGGGGCAGACCCGGGGGGACCGCCCGATCTCCGTGTGGGCGAAATCCGACGCTTATTACCGTCATATAAGCTGAAAATGATCCTTATTGGAAGACATGCAGCGTTCCATAAAACAGTTTATTGGGCAAAAATTGGACTAAATTTTCCCAAAACAACCCCAAATATGAATAGGGAAGACCTTTGGCATCACAGGTATGTGTCATCTGCTGAACGAACTATTTTAGACATGCTTGAAATTACGACCCGAATACCACCTATTTTCCCATAGCCCACCACGCTAAAGCCGGCTCGCTGTAGAAATGGTGACGTCACGGTTCAAGTGTTGCCAGTCAAATTGACAGGGGCTCTATTAGACGAAGGCACAAGCGTTAGGCAATGTAACGAATCTTGTTTCATCATCCTAGCTCAATTAGAAACGCTAAAGCGATTCGTCAACGCCAAGCTCTACTATCGGGTATATGGCCAGGGGCGTAGGAACTATGTTCAAGTTGGGAGGCAGGAGGCATTCTGAAGTCGTTTCTTTCCATGCAACGCCCATAGGCGTAATGTTAAAATCAAAAATGTTGGGGGGGAGGGCGGCTGCCCCCCCCCCCCCCGGCAACTATGCCTATGTATATGGCGGACCGGTGCTTAAAACGGGACTTCGAGGCGATAACTTCATCCGCTGCTGGGAGATTAAGATTACCGACCAAAATCCATCAAACTTGGTCCCCATGGATAATTTTCGTCAGAGAACGGGAATCGCAGGGGGCGAAGGTGTTAGGACAACTTTGTTGAAAAGTGGGACACTCTAATACGTATATTTGGACGGCTCGTTAAAGAGATATTAACGCCTTTCCAGGTGACCTGAGGTCAAACGATGAACCGGAGGGGTCAAGTCTTGAGTTGCGAACATTCGGTGGGTGAAGGTGATGGTGGTGGAATGGGTTCTCTAACTGATTTTGGGAAAAACCTATGCGGTTCCGCGCCATTCTGCCGTGTGCCATAACGTTAACTTATGCCGTTGAGATCAAACGATGACCTGAAGGGTCATATCGCTCTCGCTCTCGAATGGTCTCTCTTTGTGCACCATCTATGGTCTTTTGTGAATATTAAGCCATTAGGCTGATTCCCCTAAGTCGCTTAGGGAAAAATGTATGCGGTACCGCGTCATTGGCTAAAAAGCCGCAATGCAAAATGTGGACGTGACCTGAGGTCAAACGGTGACATTTTCGGATAAAATATTTTGTTGTGCACTATCTATGTGCTAGTGCAAAAATTGTGGCACTGGATGACTCGACCACTTCAATTATCGTAGGAGTTATGCGGTACCGCGATTTTTTGCTAAACCCGTGTTTTTCACGTATTTGTGTGACCTATGGTCACACGGTAGCAGAGTGGGTTCATCTGTTGTGCTGTGCATAAAGTATGGTCACTTGCGGATGGTTCTGTGCTCAATTGCATATAACAGTGCGTTCTCTGAGATTTTATAGGGTACCGTGCAAATAGTGTTAAAAAAAATGTCACCGTTTGACCTCAGGTCACGTCCACATTTTGCATTGCGGCTTTTTAGCCAATGACGCGGTACCGCATAAATTTCTCCCTAAGCGACTTAGGGGAATCAGCCTAATGGCTTAATATTCACAAAAGACCATAGATGGTGCACAAAGAGAGACCATTCGAGAGCGAGAGCGAGATGACCCTTCAGGTCATCGTTTGACCCATTGAAAAGAGACATTTTTGACCTAAGGTCAAGCAGTGACCCGGGCTGGTCCAATCTTGGTTTGTGCATGATCCTTACCCTGTACCGAGTATTTTTGAATAAGGAAATTTTATCTCAGTCAATTAGGTGAAACGTTATGGGGTACCGCGTATTTGACCTTTTTGACCTATTGTGACCTCTGTAGGTCAAACCGTTTAATATATTCGCGTATAACTTCATAGGCTGTGTATTGACGCCATTGGGCTTATCGTGTGCAAATTGGGGCGAAATCGGAGTAACTTTGGCATTTGAATACGCATTTGAATACGAATACGAATGCGTTGCTGTCTTCATGGAGGTCCTGAAAAGACGCTCGGTCAGCGTGCGGGCCTCGTTCGAACTGTATCGTCCTCGGTCGGCCTTAGATCGCCCTTGGCCGGTCTGGGGGTCGGGGATCCCTGCTAGGCCCTTCAAGCCCGATCTTCCGAGGCCTTGGTGGGCCTAACAGAACCACATAGAGGCCTCTTTTAAGAACCGTTTCACGATGTCTTTCCCTTCCTTCAAATCACGACTTAAAAACATGTTGGATCTGAGATGAACTTTTTATTTTCATTATTTACCCCCGCGCTCAACAACGCATTTAAATTATTTACCCTACCCCAGCTCAACAACACTTTGTCGCTGGGGTGGTGGTAATAGGGCTCTTAGTCTTGACAAAGGGGCCCTGTCGCTCCGGGGGCCCATAAAACTGGCCACGGGTACTACCTTGGCGAAATTATGGGTACGCCTATGACTACAGTTGGACACTTTGTGCAACCATTGTCGCATTTGCGTTTCCACCAAAGCCAAAGCCGTGCTTCAGGGTGACGGCATCTGAAAGAAGACATGGGAGAGGATGTCAGTCGAGACTCGAGTCTCATACCATATTGTCCGCCCCTGTAGCTCAGTTGGGAGAGCGCCGGGCTTCTGGTCTCACCCGGTAGTGGCAGCCCGGGTTCGAGTCGCTTCGGCGCTCGCTATTTGCCCCTGACTGGGATGGCCTGTGGCCGGTGGTAGCGGTCGCACTCAAGGTCAGGTGACGCCAGAGGTGGACCGTGTCCAGGTATGTCGGGCACGTAAAACTTTCGCTTCTAAATTCTGCCGGACGCCAGGAATTGCTTGATCGGGTGGTGGGGTCAGGACCTGCGCAACAAGCTATGCTTAGCGCGGGGCCTGACCTCGGAAGTCCATCCATTCAAAAACACTCGGACTAAATAAAAAAAACGAGAAAAAATAAACGACAAACTGACAGATTGACAGACAAGGCAACTGCAAAAATATTGAATTAGTAGCAATTGTTTTCTGAACGAAACCAATCTTTGTCACGTGTGCGCAGTTTTCGAGCGCATCCAGGGTTATTATTTCTTCAGACAAATTTGGTCAATTTGGTCCACTTGCATACAGTGAATATGATGTAAAGAGTGTCCCTCACTGGCCAAGTATTAAGTACTCAATCCCCTGAATGACAGTGGAATTGGTGAAAATGGATATAAAATAAAAAATTTAGGGAAGTTTGTGCTTAAACAACACGATTATTTAGAATTAGTCACACGATTAATACCCGACGCAGTGAATTAATGACATCATAATGACGTCATGAAGTTCTTTTAGGGGTAATCTGATAGTTCTGTTATGGTGAAGATGGTGGAGTACGAGTAGCGTCCACACCATGCCTTTAATTGCCTTTGGGTTCTCTTAGATATTTGTTGAAGTTTAAATAAGATTTAAACGGTAGATGACACGTTAAGTAATGAATTTGCGGCAGATCTCTTCTGGTCCCCCGGGTCTGAAGAAAAATTGATGTAACCTGAGTTTGCCCCGGGGTGTGTGACGTTCATCGTGACATTCAGGTTTCCCATCGTTAGGCCCTGGTCTGGTGTAGACTTTGATCAAGCCGGAATAATCAAGAGGACTGACCAAGGCAATTAAGTGGTTGTTTTTCGATACATTAACAAAATGGATTTAGCACAGCCACCACTTGGTAAGTATGTTGATGTGTAAATAAATGTGATGTGGGCAGTGTACCATACTAATGTACAAATTGCATGTCTGTTTGCATGCAGTCATGACTCATTTGCAGCCACTGATGCTGTGGAAACCGTGTCAGGAATTGCTTTTTGCTAGTCTACAATTTTTGCCTTTACTGGAATTGAGGCCAAGGTTGCATTCTTTAGAACATTCTGAATCAGAATGTGATTTCAATTCAGAATTCCAACCCTTTTTGGAGCATTATTTCAATCATCATCATCATCAGATATTCAGTGACATATTTTCCTCAAATGCATCACTGACACGTTTTCGCTATGGTGACATCTGCACCAATATTCGCTTGGGGTGCTTTTTTCATTTCCCTTGTTGCCGACTGGAATAACCAGAATATTCTGGCCAGTTCCGGCAGGTACCTAATTTCTAAAGAAAGGCCTGTGACACCATTCCCCTTGGAATTCCTATTTGGAATGTTCTAAAGAATGTTGCCCAAATGTGCCAAATATTGGTCTTCAATAAGGATAGTTAACCAAAGTCACAGATCATGATAGGGCCTATGACACTGCAGTTAGGATCTCATATCCATCTGCTTCCCATAAACATTCAAACATTATCAGTATCAGTATTATGTCCTGGGAAGAAGGATATTGTGGATGCCACAAACATCCTTTTCCAACAATGCTTTATGGCAAATGTATTCGTTCTACAATTAGGCATAGGTATATATGCTTCATTTATTTGACCCCCCCCCCCCCCCCCCCCCGCCCAGGTAAATGCCATTAACTACAAATTCTGAACATGTGTTTTAAATGTTGTGTAATGTATATGTAATCATTTGTGCAAAAATGTAAAAAAGGAGCCTGCAGAGAGAAGTGCACATGGCTGAAAGTTCATATAAAGCTGGGTTTAAGTCTGTTACTCACTATTTAGCCCTGATTAGAATGATGTGTGAGTATTGGTTTAAATTGCTTTATCACATTTGTTTGCATTCCATACTACTGTTCACATAAGTAAAACAAGTTGTGGGACATGCTGTTTGATATTAATTGGACACAGCATTTACATGCATGTTTTTCTGTTTTCAGATCCTGAGAGAAGAAACATCATTGACAAGCTGGCACAGTTTGTGGCCAGAAATGGACCGGATTTTGAGGCAATGACAAAGGCAAAGCAAAAGGACAACCCAAAATTCAGCTTCCTGTTTGGGGGCGAATACTTCAATTACTACCAGTATAAAGTCACCACTGAACAAGCCAGTATGTTTCTAGGATCATTGTTTTTGACATGTTAAATTTGATTATATTAGAGATGTCCTGGTGTACGTAGGTTAAATGCTAATTTCAAGTACAGCATAAGCAATGCAGATATTAACCATTTGGCACTTTATGACCTTGTGCCACCAGCTTGTTGCCAATGTCATGCAATTTAGTAGTAGATCCCAGGTATTCATCAACATGTCAGTTGTTTGTAAATTGCATCATTGTTATGCTATATTTAGTTCTGTAGCTTAAGGTGTGATGTTCATATGTTGTAGCCCTTTTTAGTTCCTTTGTTTGTTTTGTTTCATGATTGTTGTCGTCTGCTAGTAACCAAGCTTGCTTATCATGATCAACTAACCATACTGCACACTTTGACGACTGTTGCCCAAAATATCTGTACCACATGTTTGCGTAGTTCTAGATAGCATTTGCTCTTAACCCACGCCGTGCCGGGGGGGGGGGGGGGGGGGGGTGTTTACACACACACTCCGGTTTTTCGAGGATAGCGGAAAAACGGCTGCGCGCAGCGCCGCTGTTTTTGGCACAGTTGTTCGGGCATCAATTGCCCACATGTAAAAAATACCATCTCAGGACCATCTCAAAATACCATCTCAGGTGGTCATCTCAGGACAGATCACTAGACCAGGTCATGTGGCCCCACCTCCAAAAAAAAAGCTTGTGGGTCGTACCAGTCACAGTTTTTAGATGATTGGTTTTACACTTACAGGATTTCATAGGGTCATATGTATCTACAATTCGTTGATCTTGTTTTTTTATATCAGCGGCCTAAGGTCGGGTCAATTTCGTGACCTCCCCATTATAAGTCAATAGGGAAATAATTAAAATGCTTCCTATTCCAAGGATACACAAGATATCAGTATAATTATTTCTGGATCGTGTTATTATAGGCCATTCTTGATGACCTAGGTGCCATTTTTGTTCAGTGACCCCTACAGGGTCAGCCGAGGTCATCCGAGGTCACCAACAGTTGTATGTCAATAACTCGTCATAATGAAATTAGATAAGTGAAACCGACACCAATGTGTTTGTCTCGTCGAGGCACGTCTTCCCATATGCAACATAACCTACTTGGTTCACCACTTGACCTTGACCTGAGGTCAAATTGTTAAGTTGACCTAACCTGGCCAACACTAATATAAGTCGAAACGCCTTGACGAGACAAGCACGATGGCATCCAAATTATTACCTGGTTGTTATTAGGTAAAAAGCTATTCGTGAAAAACTATTCGGTAAAAAAAATATCCTTTTTGACATTTGATGAGCTCTGGAGCCTAAACTATTGACCTGAGCTAAGATATGAGGACACCCTGCCGATTGTATTTTCTAAGAGCTTTCCATTGCTTTTTTCCGTTTGTTCCCAGCTATCATAGTTCCTGTGATATCTGATGGTTTCTGGAACGAAGTCCTAAAACTGGAAAGTTTGACCTTTGATGACCTCTGGTGACCGCAATATTGACTTTAGGAAATAACAATTTCTGAAGTACTTTCGAATGTGCTTGTCGAGAGCTTTCGAACGTTTTTTTCGCGTCTTTCTAGCCCTTTTAGTTTTCGAGTTAGAACCCCCCCCCCCTCGGCACGGCGAAGGTGGCGCCGAGCACCGGCACGGCGCGGGTTAAGCAATATCTGCTGACATTGAGACTCGCCTGAGGCGATGTGACGTCACACCTCCGGGAATGGTCGGCCGACGTATAGCGCTGCTCGGAAACCGTGCAGCTCAGATCTGCCAATTCATCGGCCAGCAGCCGAGATAGGCTCTCGGCTGTAACGACCCACATTTGGTGTTTCATCGTTCTTTGGAGTCGTAAACAAATAATTGCATTGTTGTTGATATTGTCGATTATTTTCAAGTTCCCATATACCTTGCTATTTATTTCAAAGTCTTATTCAAATTGTTCCTTATTCAAAATGAGAATATTGCCCAGCCGGCAGTATTGCTTGGGGAGTGAGGAATATCGCCCATTCCGCAACATTGCCCTGCGGAGTGTGTGAATATTGCCCTGCCCGTAACGGCGGCGTCGACGGCCGGCTTGCTTGCTATTAGGGAAGTTGTGACGTCACACCGATTTTCAGCCGTGACTTTCTGGACTGACTAACCCATTTCCTGTCGGATTTGTTTACGGTTTTGTTTGGAATACGAAGTCGCATTGCGGGTAAAAAAATCGACGTGTCATGACAAAGCAAATGTTTCCAAAGCGAATCATATCCGAAGACATTTAGAGTATTTTAATTCATTTTTGTGACTATATCGATTCTCGGTGCTTCAACACATCACATATGGCACCTCCTGTTTTTTTTTTGTGTTGACAGTTCGAAAACAGCGTGAGGCTCGAGGCGGCGGCCCCCAGCCTTCAAACGGGGGTAAGGGTCACAATACACACAAATGCCATGGTCACATTTGGTTGCCAAATGCTATATGGTCAAGCAATGACCCTCTTGTTGGTTATCTGGTAATACAACTTGCATTGCTTTCATATGTGCATTGCGAATTACTTATGGTCTGGAATATGCTATTGCAAGGTCTGCCTTATTTGCCTTTTTGTTTCGGTATGTTTTGTTGTATTGTTTGTAGCTATGGTTGTGGTTTTGGTGGTTGTGTTAGTCGCTTGTTGCACTGCTGAAGTCGCGGTGTCCGTTACGCGTCTGTCAAATGGACATTAGCTTGCATCATTGAAGTGGCAGCTTCCTCTAGTCTTTGCTCCCAGTTTTACATCATGTCTGTGTTGAGGTATTACGTCTGAAAGGGTGTATATACATTCTTTTACGCCGGTATCTATCTAAAACTCCAATCATCATAGCTGGCCTTTCCGTCCCTCGTAGTCGTGTCCTATATGCACCATTTTGAACATCATGGACATTGGACAAGGAGGATTTCGTCCAAATCGTCAAACCCTTTCAGTTTTGTGCACTGCCTCGTGACAGATTCAACTCGTCATACAAAGTGCTATGCATATTTTCGTGTTGCGTCCTCGCCTTGCGATGCCGTGTTTGTGCTCTCCTCCCCAGAATGTGGCCCGCCCTCCGGGCTCCGACGTATTTTACTTCTATTGATCCCAATGGCGCCCTCTACGCCTGTAAGTGGCGCCATCTGCGTCTCCCCGCCGACCATCTCTCCATCCCCGCCAGTGGCGCCCTCTGCGCCTCTGCGCACACCATCTCTCCATCCCCGCCAGTGGCGCCCTCTGCGCCGACCATCTCTGCATCCCCGCCAGTGGCGCCCTCTGCGCCGACCATCTCCATCCCCGCCAGTGGCGCCCTCTGCGCCGACCATCTCTCCATCCCCGCCAGTGGCGCCCTCTGCGCCGACCATCTCTCCATCCCCGCCAGTGGCGCCCTCTGCGCCGACAATCTCTCCATCCCCGCTTGTGGCGCCCTCTGCGCCTCTGCGCCCACCATCTCTGCATCCCCGCCAGTGGCGCCCTCTGCGGCGACCATCTCTCCATCCCCGCCAGTGGCGCCCTCTGCGCCCACCATCTCTGCATCCCCACCAGTGGCGCCCTCCGCCTCTGCGCCCATCATCTCTCCATCCCCGCCAGTGGCGCCCTCAGTCCACCATCATCTTGTTTGCTATTACCGCTGATGATTGTTGCTAATCCCGCTGCTGGCTGTTTCTCCCCTCTAACGCCGGTCGTGTCGGCCATCAGGCGGTGCGATACAGGGCGGGGAGGGCCGCTGGGGACCGCCCGCTGCTCCGCCCGGTCCTCCCGGCGGTCAGGGCTACGGTCCTCCACAGTACCAGCAGTACGGCGGCGCGGCGCCGTACTCGGGCCCGCCGCAGCAGCAGTACGACCAGTACGGCGCCGCGCCCGGCTACGGCCCGCCGCAGGGCGAGTACGGCGCCCCGCTGCCCCAGGCGCCGCCACTGCAGCCGCAGCCGCAGGCGGGCCCGGCGCCGGCCGCCGCGCCGCACATGCAGCCGCCGCCAGTCGACGTTGAGAACGTCACCCAGCAGCTGCAGCACCTGACCGACCAGATCACGCAGTCGGAGCAGAACCTCAGCGCCCAGCAGCAGGTGGGGACCGGACACCGCTCGGCGCTGCAGACCGCTGCCCCCGACAGACGGCTGCGGTCTGTCAGCACGCCCGACGCTGACTGCGACACACACACGACGACGCTGACTGCGGCACACACACACGACGACGCTGACTGCGACACACACGACGACGACGCTGACTGCGACACACACACACGACGACGCTGACTGCGACACACACACGACGACGACGCTGACTGCGACACACACGACGACGCTGACTGCGACACACACACGACGACGCTGACTGCGACACACACACGACGACGACGCTGACTGCGACACACACGACGACGCTGACTGCGACACACACACGACGACGCTGACTGCGACACACACGACGACGACGCTGACTGCGACACACACACACGACGACGCTGACTGCGACACACACACACGACGACGCTGACTGCGACACACACGACGACGACGCTGACTGCGACACACACACACGACGACGCTGACTGCGACACACACACGACGACGCTGACTGCGGCACACACACGACGACGCTGACTGCGACACACACGACGACGCTGACTGCGGCACACACACACGACGACGCTGACTGCGACACACACACACGACGACGCTGACTGCGACACACACACGACGACGACGCTGACTGCGACACACACACGACGACGACGCTGACTGCGACACACACACGACGACGCTGACTGCAACACACACACGACGACGACGCTGACTGCGACACACACACGACGACGACGCTGACTGCGACACACACACGACGACGCTGACTGCGACACACACGACGACGACGCTGACTGCGGCACACACGACGACGCTGACTGCGACACACACACGACGACGACGCTGACTGCGACACACACGACGACGACGCTGACTGCGACACACACACACGACGCTGACTGCGGCACACACACACGACGACGCTGACTGCGGCACACACACACGACGACGCTGACTGCGACACACACGACGACGACGCTGACTGCGGCACACACACACGACGCTGACTGCGACACACACACACGACGACGCTGACTGCGACACACACACACGACGACGACGCTGACTGCGGCACACACACACGACGGCGCTGACTGCGACACACACACGACGACGACGCTGACTGCGACACACACACACGACGACGCTGACTGCGGCACACACACGACGACGCTGACTGCGACACACACACGACGACGACGACGCTGACTGCGACACACACACGACGACGACGACGCTGACTGCGACACACACACACGACGACGCTGACTGCGGCACACACACACGACGACGACGCTGACTGTGACACACACACACGACGACGACGCTGACTGCGACACACACACGACGACGCTGACTGCGACACACACACACACGACGACGCTGACTGCGACACACACACGACGACGCTGACTGCGACACACACACACGACGACGCTGACTGCGGCTCACACACGACGGCGCTGACTGCGACACACACACGACGACGACGCTGACTGCGACACACACGACGACGACGACGCTGACTGCGACACACACACGACGACGACGCTGACTGCGACACACACACACGACGACGCTGACTGCGACACACACACGACGACGCTGACTGCGACACGCACACGACGACGCTGACTGCGGCACACACACGACGACGACGACGCTGACTGCGGCACACACGACGACGCTGACTGCGGCACACACACACGACGACGCTGACTGCGGCACACACGACGACGACGACGCTGACTGCGGCACACACGACGACGACGACGCTGACTGCGGCACACACGACGACGACGACGCTGACTGCGGCACACACGACGACGCTGACTGCGACACACGACGACGCTGACTGCGACACACACACGACGACGCTGACTGCGACACACACGACGACGCTGACTGCGACACACACACGACGACGCTGACTGCGACACACACGACGACGCTGACTGCGACACACACACGACGACGCTGACTGCGACACACACACACGACGACGCTGACTGCGGCACACACACGACGACGCTGACTGCGACACACACGACGACGCTGACTGCGACACACACACACGACGACGCTGACTGCGGCACACACACGACGACGCTGACTGCGACACACACACGACGACGACGACGCTGACTGCGACACACACACACGACGACGCTGACTGCGGCACACACACGACGACGCTGACTGCGACACACACACGACGACGACGACGCTGACTGCGACACACACACGACGACGACGCTGACTGCGGCACACACACGACGACGCTGACTGCCACACACACACGACGACGCTGACTGCGGCACACACACGACGACGACGCTGACTGCGACACACACACGACGACGACGACGCTGACTGCGACACACACACGACGACGCTGACTGCGACACACACACGACGACGCTGACTGCGACACACACACGACGACGCTGACTGCGACACACACACGACGACGCTGACTGCGACACACACACGACGACGACGACGCTGACTGCGACACACACACGACGACGACGCTGACTGCAACACACACACGACGACGCTGACTGCGACACACACGACGACGACGCTGACTGCGACACACACACACGACGACGCTGACTGCGACACACACACGACGACGACGCTGACTGCGACACACACACGACGACGCTGGCTGCGACACACACACACGACGACGCTGACTGCGACACACACACGACGACGACGCTGACTGCGACACACACACGACGACGACGACGCTGACTGCGACACACACACGACGACGACGCTGACTGCGACACACACACGACGACGACGACGCTGACTGCGACACACACACGACGACGACGCTGACTGCGACACACACACGACGACGCTGACTGCGACACACACGACGACGACGCTGACTGCGGCACACACACGACGACGACGCTGACTGCGGCACACACACGACGACGACGACGCTGACTGCGACACACACACGACGACGACGCTGACTGCGACACACACACGACGACGCTGACTGCGACACACACACACGACGACGCTGACTGCGACACACACACGACGACGACGACGCTGACTGCGACACACACGACGACGACGCTGACTGCGACACACACACGACGACGACGCTGACTGCGACACACACACGACGACGCTGACTGCGACACACACGACGACGACGACGACGCTGACTGCAACACACACACGACGACGCTGACTGCGACACACACGACGACGACGCTGACTGCGACACACACACACACACGACGCTGACTGCGGTGCACACGACGACGACGCTGACTGCGGGGAAAAGGACGGTTTGACGCCGTCGTCCACCGCAATGCATTGCATATTTCAGATATTGGAAGAAATTGGGGTTGCTTAGTGGAAAAGTAGAAAATGTGTACCACATTCTCTTATTTAGGGATGCATGTCAACATTCAGAGCCGCACACAACTTCGCGCATTACAGCCACATACCTCACTTTTGTAACCCCTTATTAACTGTTATTAAGTGTTACTTCCTCTGCTTCGACCCGACTGGATCATCTGACTCCGTATGACCCTATCTGACCCCCATGTGTCTCCATCTGACCCACCTTACCCCCTATCTTACCCTGTCTCACCCGTCTGCAGGTGCTGATGCAGGTGTCTGACCCCGTCTGCAGGTGTTGATGCAAGTGTCTGACCCCGTCTGCAGGTGTCTGACCCCGTCTGCAGGTGTCTGACCCCGTCTGCAGGTGTCTGACCCCGTCTGCAGGTGTCTGACCCCGTCTGCAGGTGTCTGACCCCGTCTGCAGGTGTCTGACCCCGTCTGCAGGTGTCTGACCCCGGCTGCAGGTGCTGAATGCTGATGCAGGTGTATGACCCCGTCTGCGGGTGCTGATGCAGGTGTCTGACCCCGTCTGCAGGTGCTGATGCAGGTGTCTGACCCCATCTGCAGGTGCTGATGCAGCAGCAGAGTCAGCAGTCGGACGAGGCGATCCGGCAGGCCCAGGACGAACTGGTGATGGAACTGGCCCGGGAGACGGGCATCTCGCCGGAGGAGTTTGACCAGGTCCTCGATCCCATCATCAACTCGTGCACCAAGGACGGTATCTCGCACGGCAAGCAGTGGATCTTCGCTAAGGCGCAGTCGGACCGACACAGCCTGTTCCTGGCGCGCTACCTGCTCAGACGGTAAGTCTGAGAGGAGGCGCAGCCTGACACTCTTATCTGCGCAGACGGTGAATCAGCTGAGTGGTGTAGTATTGTAGTATGTGTGCTTGGTGTGATTGGTTGTGCTGTTGACACCATTTTTTGTTTGTTGTGGATATGTAACGCGAGAGCAGTCTGGGATATGGCAGGGCCTGTGTGAGCCGGCTGCACCCTGCGTCCGTCATCTGTGAACTCACAGGATGATAATGACGTCACGGGGTTCCCCGGGCCACCATCCGTGACCCCGCCTCTGACGGTGTGTCGTCTGACCAGCCAGAGAGCAGACCAACATGACTGTCTGGTGTCGCTGTGCCCCGCCATGTGGTCCCGGTACACCCACCGCACCGGCCTGTCACACTGGCCGCACCGGCCTGTCACACTGGCCGCACCGACCTGTCACACTGGCCGCACCGACCTGTCACACTGGCCGCACCGACCTGTCACACTGGCCGCACCGGCCTGTCACACCCACCGCACCGACCTGTCACACCCACCGCACCGGCCTGTCACACCCACCGCACCGGCCTGTCACACTGGCCGCACCGACCTGTCACACTGGCCGCACCGGCCTGTCACACCCACCGCACCGGCCTGTCACACTGGCCGCACCGGCCTGTCACACTGGCCGCACCGACCTGTCACACTGGTCGCACCGGCCTGTCACACCCACCGCACCGACCTGTCACACTGGCCGCACCGGCCTGTCACACTGGCCGCACCGGCCTGTCACACTGGCCGCACCGACCTGTCACACTGGCCGCACCGACCTGTCACACTGGCCGCACCGACCTGTCACACTGGCCGCACCGACCTGTCACACTGGCCGCACCAACCTGTCACACTGGCCGCACCGACCTGTCACACCCACCGCACCGGCCTGTCACACCCACCGCACCGGCCTGTCACACTGGCCGCACCGACCTGTCACACTGGCCGCACCGGCCTGTCACACCCACCGCACCGGCCTGTCACACTGGCCGCACCGGCCTGTCACACCCACCGCACCGGCCTGTCACACCCACCGCACCGGCCTGTCACACTGGCCGCACCGGCCTGTCACACTGGCCGCACCGACCTGTCACACTGGCCGCACCGGCCTGTCACACCCACCGCACCGGCCTGTCACACCCACCGCACCGACCTGTCACACTGGCCGCACCGGCCTGTCACACTGGCCGCACCGGCCTGTCACACTGGCCGCACCGACCTGTCACACTGGCCGCACCGACCTGTCACACTGGCCGCACCGACCTGTCACACTGGCCGCACCGACCTGTCACACTGGCCGCACCGGCCTGTCACACCCACCGCACCGGCCTGTCACACCCACCGCACCGACCTGTCACACTGGCCGCACCGACCTGTCACACTGGCCGCACCGGCCTGTCACACCCACCGCACCGGCCTGTCACACCCACCGCACCGACCTGTCACACTGGCCGCACCGACCTGTCACACTGGCCGCACCGGCCTGTCACACCCACCGCACCGGCCTGTCACACCCACCGCACCGGCCTGTCACACTGGCCGCACCGACCTGTCACACTGGCCGCACCGGCCTGTCACACCCACCGCACCGGCCTGTCACACTGGCCGCACCGACCTGTCACACCCACCGCACCGGCCTGTCACACTGGCCGCACCGGCCTGTCACACTGGCCGCACCGACCTGTCACACTGGTCGCACCGACCTGTCACACCCACCGCACCGACCTGTAACACTGGCCGCACCGGCCTGTCACACTGGCCGCACCGGCCTGTCACACTGGCCGCACCGACCTGTCACACCGGCCGCACCGACCTGTCACACTGGCCGCACCGACCTGTCACACCCACCGCACCGGCCTGTCACACCCACCGCACCGGCCTGTCACACTGGCCGCACCGGCCTGTCACACTGGCCGCACCGGCCTGTCACACTGGCCGCACCGACCTGTCACACTGGCCGCACCGGCCTGTCACACTGGCCGCACCGGCCTGTCACACTGGCCGCACCGACCTGTCACACTGGCCGCACCGGCCTGTCACACTGGCCGCACCGGCCTGTCACACTGGCCGCACCGACCTGTCACACTGGCCGCACCGGCCTGTCACACTGGCCGCACCGACCTGTCACACTGGCCGCACCGGCCTGTCACACTGGCCGCACCGACCTGTCACACTGGCCGCACCGACCTGTCACACTGGCCGCACCGGCCTGTCACACTGGCCGCACCGGCCTGTCACACTGGCCGCACCGGCCTGTCACACCCACCGCACCGGCCTGTCACACTGGCCGCACCGGCCTGTCACACCCACCGCACCGGCCTGTCACACCCACCGCACCGGCCTGTCACACTGGCCGCACCGGCCTGTCACACCCACCGCACCGACCTGTCACACTGGCCGCACCGGCCTGTCACACCCACCGCACCGGCCTGTCACACCCACCGCACCGGCCTGTCACACTGGCCGCACCGACCTGTCACACGCACCGGCCTGTCACACCCACCGCACCGGCCTGTCACACCCACCGCACCGGCCTGTCACACTGGCCGCACCGACCTGTCACACTGGCCGCACCGGCCTGTCACACTGGCCGCACCGACCTGTCACACTGGCCGCACCGACCTGTCACACTGGCCGCACCGACCTGTCACACTGGCCGCACCGGCCTGTCACACCCACCGCACCGGCCTGTCACACCCACCGCACCGGCCTGTCACACTGGCCGCACCGACCTGTCACACCCACCGCACCGGCCTGTCACACCCACCGCACCGGCCTGTCACACCCACCGCACCGGCCTGTCACACTGGCCGCACCGACCTGTCACACTGGCCGCACCGGCCTGTCACACTGGCCGCACCGACCTGTCACACTGGCCGCACCGGCCTGTCACACCCACCGCACCGGCCTGTCACACTGGCCGCACCGGCCCGTAACACTGGCCGCACCGGCCTGTCGCACTGGCCGCACCGGCCCGTAACACTGGCCGCACCGGCCTGTCACACCCACCGCACCGGCCTGTCACACTGGCCGCACCGACCTGTCACACTGGCCGCACCGACCTGTCACACTGGCCGCACCGACCTGTCACACTGGCCGCACCGGCCTGTCACACCCACCGCACCGGCCTGTCACACCCACCGCACCGGCCTGTCACACTGGCCGCACCGGCCCGTAACACTGGCCGCACCGGCCTGTCACACTGGCCGCACCGGCCTGTCACACTGGCCGCACCGACCTGTCACACTGGCCGCACCGGCCTGTCACACTGGCCGCACCGACCTGTCACACCCACCGCACCGGCCTGTCACACGCACCGACCTGTCACACCCACCGCACCGGCCTGTCACACTGGCCGCACCGACCTGTCACACTGGCCGCACCGGCCTGTCACACCCACCGCACCGGCCTGTCACACCCACCGCACCGGCCTGTCACACCCACCGCACCGGCCTGTCACACCGGCCGCACCGACCTGTCACACTGGCCGCGCCGACCTGTCACACTGGCCGCACCGACCTGTCACACCCACCGCACCGGCCTGTCACACCCACCGCACCGACCTGTCATACTGGCCGCACCGACCTGTCACACTGGCCGCACCGACCTGTCACACTGGTCGCACCGACCTGTCACACTGGCCGCACCGGCCTGTCACACCGGCCGCACCGACCTCTCACACTGGCCGCGCCGACCTGTCACACTGGCCGCGCCGACCTGTCACACTGGCCGCACCGACCTGTCACACCCACCACACCGGCCTGCCACACCCACCGCACCGGCCTGTCACACTGGCCGCACCGGCCCGTCACACTGGCCGCACCGGCCTGTCGCACTGGCCGCACCGGCCCGTCACTGGCCGCACCGACCTGTCACACGCACCGACCTGTCACACCCACCGCACCGACCTGTCACACTGGCCGCACCGACCTGTCACACCCTCCGCACCGGCCTGTCACACCCACCGCACCGACCTGTCACACCCACCGCACCGACCTGTCACACTGGCCGCACCGACCTGTCACACTGGCCGCACCGACCTGTCACACTGGTCGCACCGACCTGTCACACTGGCCGCACCGACCTGTCACACTGGCCGCACCGACCTGTCGCACTGGCCGCACCGACCTGTCGCACTGGCCGCACCGACCTGTCGCACTGGCCGCACCGGCCCGTCACACTGGCCGCACCGGCCCGTCACACTGGCCGCACCGACCTGTCACACGCACCGACCTGTCGCACCCACCGCACCGACCTGTCACACCCTCCGCACCGGCCTGTCACACCCACCGCACCGACCTGTCACACGCACCGACCTGTCACACTGGCCGCACCGACCTGTCACACTGGTCGCACCGACCTGTCACACTGGCCGCACCGACCTGTCACACTGGCCGCACCGGCCTGTCACACCGGCCGCAACGACCTGTCACACTGGCCGTACCGACCTGTCACACTGGCCGCACCGACCTGTCACACTGGCTGCACCGGCCTGTCACACCCACCGCACCGACCTGTCACACTGGCCGCACCGGCCTGTCACACCCACCGCACCGGCCTGTCACACTGGCCGCACCGACCTGTCACACTGGCCGCACCGGCCTGTCACACTGGTCGCACCGACTTGTCACACTGGCCGCACCGGCCTGTCACACCCACCGCACCGACCTGTCACACCCACCGCACCGACCTGTCACACTGGCCGCACCGGCCTGTCACACCCACCGCACCGGCCTGTCACAATGGCCGCACCGACCTGTCACACTGGCCGCACCGGCCTGTCGCACTGGCCGCACCGACCTGTCACACTGGCCGCACCGACCTGTCACACTGGCCGCACTGGCCTGTCGCACTGGCCGCACCGACCTGTCACACTGGCCGCACCGACCTGTCACACTGGACGCACCGACCTGTCACACTGGACGCACCGACCTGTCACACTGGACGTACCGACCTGTCACACTGGCCGCACCGGCCTGTCACACTGGCCGCACCGGCCTGTCACACTGGCCGGACCGGCCTGTCACACTGGCCGCACCGACCTGTCACACTGGCCGCACCGACCTGTCACACTGGCCGCACCGACCTGTCACACTGGCCGCACCGGCCTGTCACACTGGCCGCACCGGCCTGTCACACTGGCCGCACCGACCTGTCACACTGGCCGCACCGACCTGTCACACTGGCCGCACCGACCTGTCACACTGGCCGCACCGACCTGTCACAGCGGCCGCACCGACCTGTCACACTGGCCGCACCGACCTGTCACACTGGCCGCACCGACCTGTCACACTGGCCGCACCGGCCTGTTACACTGGCCGCACCGGCCTGTCACACTGGCCGCACCGGCCTGTCACACTGGCTGCACCGACCTGTCACACTGGTCGCACCGACCTGTCACACTGGCCGCACCGGCCTGTCACACTGGCCGCACCGACCTGTCACACTGGCCGCACCGGCCTGTCACACTGGTCGCACCGACCTGTCACACTGGCCGCACCGGCCTGTCACACTGGCCGCACCGACCTGTCACACTGGTCGCACCGACCTGTCACACTGGCCGCACCGGCCTGTCACACCCACCGCACCGGCCTGTCACACTGGCCGCACCGGCCTGTCACACTGGACGCACCGGCCTGTCACACTGGCCGCACCGGCCTGTCACACCCACCGCACCGGCCTGTCACACTGGCCGCACCGACCTGTCACCCACCGCACCTGGTGTCACTGGCCGCACCGGCCTGTCACAATGGCCGCACCGACCTGTCACACTGGTCGCACCGACCTGTCACACTGGCCGCACCGGCCTGTCACACCCACCGCACCGGCCTGTCACACTGGCCGCACCGGCCTGTCACTGGCCGCACCGGCCTGTCACACTGGCCGCACCGACCTGTCACACTGGCCGCACCGGCCTGTCACACTGGCCGCACCGACCTGTCACACTGGTCGCACCGACCTGTCACACTGGCCGCACCGGCCTGTCACCCACCGCACCTGGTGTCACTGGCCGCACCGGCCTGTCACAATGGCCGCACCGACCTGTCACACTGGTCGCACCGACCTGTCACACTGGCCGCACCGGCCTGTCACACCCACCGCACCGGCCTGTCACACTGGCCGCACCGGCCTGTCACACTGGCCGCACCGGCCTGTCACAATGGCCGCACAGACCTGTCACAATGGCCGCACCGACCTGTCACACTGGCCGAACCGACCTGTCACACTGGCCGCAATGACCTGTCACACTGGCCGCACCGGCCTGTCACACTGGCCGCACCGACCTGTCACACTGGCCGCACCGGCCTGCCACACTGGCCGCACCGGCCTGCCACACTGGCCGCACCGACCTGGCACACTGACCGCACCGGCCTGTCACACTGGCCGCACTGGCCTGTCACACTGGCCGCACCGACCTGTCACACTGGCCGCACCGACCTGTCACACTGGCCGCACCGGCCTGTCACACTGGCCGCACCGACCTGTCACACTGGCCGCACCGACCTGTCACACTGGCCGCACCGACCTGTCACACTGGCCGCACCGACCTGTCACACTGGCCGCACCGACCTGTCACACTGGCCGCACCGGCCTGTTACACTGGCCGCACCGGCCTGTCACACTGGCCGCACTGACCTGTCACACTGGCCGCACCGACCTGTCACACTGGCCGCACCGACCTGTCACACTGGTCGCACCGGCCTGTCACACTGGCCGCACCGGCCTGTCACACTAGCCGCACCGGCCTGTCACACTGGTCGCACCGACCTGTCACACTGGCCGCACCGACCTGTCACACTGGCCGCACCGACCTGTCACACTGGCCGCACCGGCCTGTGCAGTGTGACGGGGCGGAGTGTGCTCCACCGCCTGACCTCAGTACGTCCATCCTGTCGACCTGTGCAGTGTGACGGGGCGGAGTGTGCTCCACCGCCTGACCTCAGTACGTCCATCCTGCCGACCTGTGTGGTTTGACGGGGCGGAGTGTGCTCCACCGCCTGACCTCAGTACGTCCATCCTGTCGACCTGTGCAGTGTGACGGGGCGGTGTGTGCTCCACCGCCTGACCTCAGTACGTCCATCCTGTCGACCTGTGCAGTGTGACGGGGCGGAGTGTGCTCCACCGCCTGACCTCAGTACGTCCATCCTGTCGACCTGTGCAGTGTGACGGGGCGGAGTGTGCTCCACCGCCTGACCTCAGTACGTCCACCCTGTCGACCTGTGTGGTGTCACTGTACTCCACCGCCTGACCTCAGTACGTCCATCCTGCCGACCTGTGTGGTTTGACGGGGCGGTGTGTGCTCCACCGTCTGACCTCAGTACGTCCATCCTGCCGACCTGTGTGGTTTGCCGGGGCGGTGTGTGCTCCACCGTCTGACCTCAGTACGTCCATCCTGTCGACCTGTGCAGTGTGACGGGCGGAGTGTGCTCCACCGTCTGACCTCAGTAAGTCTACCCTGCCGACCTGTGTGGTGTCACTGTACTCCACCGCCTGACCTCAGTACGTCCATCCTGTCGACCTGTGTGGTTTGCCGGGGCGGTGTGTGCTCCACCGTCTGACCTCAGTACGTCCATCCTGTCGACCTGTGCAGTGTGACGGGGCGGAGTGTGCTCCACCGTCTGACCTCAGTACGTCCATCCTGCCGACCTGTGCAGTGTGACGGGGCGGAGTGTGCTCCACCGTCTGACCTCAGTACGTCCATCCTGTCGACCTGTGTGGTTTGCCGGGGCGGTGTGTGCTCCACCGTCTGACCTCAGTACGTCCATCCTGTCGACCTGTGCAGTGTGACGGGGCGGAGTGTGCTCCACCGTCTGACCTCAGTACGTCCATCCTGTCGACCTGTGCAGTGTGACGGGGCGGAGTGTGCTCCACCGTCTGACCTCAGTACGTCCATCCTGTCGACCTGTGCAGTGTGACGGGGCGGAGTGTGCTCCACCGTCTGACCTCAGTACGTCCATCCTGTCGACCTGTGCAGTGTGACGGGGCGGAGTGTGCTCCACCGTCTGACCTCAGTACGTCCATCCTGTCGACCTGTGCAGTGTGACGGGGCGGAGTGTGCTCCACCGTCTGACCTCAGTACGTCCATCCTGTCGACCTGTGCAGTGTGACGGGGCGGAGTGTGCTCCACCGTCTGACCTCAGTACGTCCATCCTGTCGACCTGTGCAGTGTGACGGGGCGGAGTGTGCTCCACCGTCTGACCTCAGTACGTCCATCCTGTCGACCTGTGTGGTTTGCCGGGGCGGAGTGTACTCCACCGTCTGACCTCAGTACGTCCATCCTGTCGACCTGTGTGGTTTGACGGCGCGGAGTGTACTCCACCGTCTGACCTCAGTACGTCCATCCTGTCGACCTGTGTGGTTTGACGGGGCGGTGTGTACTCCACCGCCTGACCTCAGTACGTCCATCCTGTCGACCTGTGTGGTTTGCCGGGGCGGTGTGTACTCCACCGCCTGACCTCAGTACGTCCATCCTGTCGACCTGTGTGGTTTGCCGGGGCGGAGTGTGCTCCACCGTCTGACCTCAGTACGTCCATCCTGTCGACCTGTGCAGTGTGACGGGGCGGAGTGTGCTCCACCGCCTGACCTCAGTACGTCCATCCTGTCGACCTGTGTGGTTTGACGGGGCGGAGTGTGCTCCACCGTCTGACCTCAGTACGTCCATCCTGTCGACCTGTGCAGTGTGACGGGGCGGAGTGTACTCCACCGTCTGACCTCAGTACGTCTATCCTGTCGACCTGTGTGGTTTGCCGGGGCGGTGTGTGCTCCACCGCCTGACCTCAGTACGTCCATCCTGTCGACCTGTGCAGTGTGACGGGGCGGAGTGTGCTCCACCGTCTGACCTCAGTACGTCCATCCTGTCGACCTGTGCAGTGTGACGGGGCGGAGTGTGCTCCACCGCCTGACCTCAGTACGTCCATCCTGTCGACCTGTGTGGTTTGCCGGGGCGGTGTGTGCTCCACCGTCTGACCTCAGTACGTCCATCCTGTCGACCTGTGCAGTGTGACGGGGCGGAGTGTGCTCCACCGTCTGACCTCAGTACGTCCATCCTGTCGACCTGTGCAGTGTGACGGGGCGGAGTGTGCTCCACCGTCTGACCTCAGTACGTCCATCCTGCCGACCTGTGCAGTGTGACGGGGTGGAGTGTGCTCCACCGTCTGACCTCAGTACGTCCATCCTGTCGACCTGTGCAGTGTGACGGGGCGGAGTGTGCTCCACCGTCTGACCTCAGTACGTCCATCCTGCCGACCTGTGCAGTGTGACGGGGCGGAGTGTGCTCCACCGTCTGACCTCAGTACGTCCATCCTGTCGACCTGTGCAGTGTGACGGGGCGGAGTGTGCTCCACCGTCTGACCTCAGTACGTCCATCCTGTCGACCTGTGCAGTGTGACGGGGCGGAGTGTGCTCCACCGTCTGACCTCAGTACGTCCATCCTGCCGACCTGTGTGGTTTGCCGGGGCGGTGTGTACTCCACCGCCTGACCTCAGTACGTCCATCCTGCCGACCTGTGTGGTTTGACGGGGCGGAGTGTACTCCACCGTCTGACCTCAGTACGTCCATCCTGTCGACCTGTGCAGTGTGACGGGGCGGTGTGTGCTCCACCGCCTGACCTCAGTACGTCCATCCTGCCGACCTGTGTGGTTTGACGGGGCGGAGTGTGCTCCACCGTCTGACCTCAGTACGTCCATCCTGTCGACCTGTGTGGTTTGACGGGGCGGTGTGTGCTCCACCGCCTGACCTCAGTACGTCCATCCTGTCGACCTGTGTGGTTTGACGGGGCGGTGTGTGCTCCACCGTCTGACCTCAGTACGTCCATCCTGTCGACCTGTGCAGTGTGACGGGGCGGAGTGTACTCCACCGTCTGACCTCAGTACGTCCATCCTGTCGACCTGTGTGGTTTGACGGGGCGGAGTGTACTCCACCGTCTGACCTCAGTACGTCCATCCTGTCGACCTGTGTGGTTTGCCGGGGCGGAGTGTGCCCCACCGCCTGACCTCAGTACGTCCATCCTGTCGACCTGTGTGGTGTGACGGGGCGGAGTGTGCCCCACCGTCTGACCTCAGTACGTCCATCCTGTCGACCTGTGTGGTTTGACGGGGCCGTGTGTGCTCCACCGCCTGACCTCAGTACGTCCATCCTGTCGACCTGTGCAGTGTGACGGGGCGGAGTGTGCTCCACCGTCTGACCTCAGTACGTCCATCCTGTCGACCTGTGCAGTGTGACGGGGCGGAGTGTGCTCCACCGCCTGACCTCAGTACGTCCATCCTGTCGACCTGTGTGGTTTGACGGGGCGGTGTGTGCTCCACCGTCTGACCTCAGTACGTCCATCCTGTCGACCTGTGCAGTGTGACGGGGCGGAGTGTGCTCCACCGTCTGACCTCAGTACGTCCATCCTGTCGACCTGTGCAGTGTGACGGGGCGGTGTGTACTCCACCGCCTGACCTCAGTACGTCCATCCTGTCGACCTGTGCAGTGTGACGGGGCGGAGTGTGCTCCACCGCCTGACCTCAGTACGTCCATCCTGTCGACCTGTGTGGTTTGACGGGGCGGAGTGTGCTCCACCGCCTGACCTCAGTACGTCCATCCTGTCGACCTGTGCAGTGTGACGGGGCGGAGTGTGCTCCACCGCCTGACCTCAGTACGTCCATCCTGCCGACCTGTGTGGTTTGACGGGGCGGAGTGTGCTCCACCGCCTGACCTCAGTACGTCCATCCTGTCGACCTGTGCAGTGTGACGGGGCGGTGTGTGCTCCACCGCCTGACCTCAGTACGTCCATCCTGTCGACCTGTGTGGTTTGCCGGGGCGGTGTGTGCTCCACCGTCTGACCTCAGTACGTCCATCCTGTCGACCTGTGTGGTTTGCCGGGGCGGTGTGTGCTCCACCGCCTGACCTCAGTACGTCCATCCTGCCGACCTGTGTGGTTTGACGGGGCGGAGTGTGCTCCACCGCCTGACCTCAGTACGTCCATCCTGTCGACCTGTGCAGTGTGACGGGGCGGTGTGTGCTCCACCGCCTGACCTCAGTACGTCCATCCTGTCGACCTGTGTGGTTTGACGGGGCGGAGTGTGCTCCACCGCCTGACCTCAGTACGTCCATCCTGTCGACCTGTGCAGTGTGACGGGGCGGTGTGTGCTCCACCGTCTGACCTCAGTACGTCCATCCTGCCGACCTGTGTGGTTTGACGGGGCGGAGTGTGCTCCACCGCCTGACCTCAGTACGTCCATCCTGTCGACCTGTGCAGTGTGACGGGGCGGTGTGTGCTCCACCGCCTGACCTCAGTACGTCCATCCTGTCGACCTGTGTGGTTTGACGGGGCGGAGTGTGCCCCACCGTCTGACCTCAGTACGTCCATCCTGTCGACCTGTGCAGTGTGACGGGGCGGAGTGTGCTCCACCGCCTGACCTCAGTACGTCCATCCTGCCGACCTGTGTGGTTTGACGGGGCGGAGTGTGCTCCACCGCCTGACCTCAGTACGTCCATCTTGTCGACCTGTGTGGTTTGACGGGGCGGAGTGTGCCCCACCGTCTGACCTCAGTACGTCCATCCTGTCGACCTGTGTGGTGTGACGGGGCGGAGTGTGCCCCACCGTCTGACCTCAGTACGTCCATCCTGTCGACCTGTGTGGTTTGCCGGGGCGGAGTGTGCTCCACCGTCTGACCTCAGTACGTCCATCCTGTCGACCTGTGTGGTTTGACGGGGCGGTGTGTGCTCCACCGTCTGACCTCAGTACGTCCATCCTGTCGACCTGTGTGGTTTGCCGGGGCGGAGTGTGCTCCACCGCCTGACCTCAGTACGTCCATCCTGCCGACCTGTGTGGTGTCACTGTACTCCACCGCCTGACCTCAGTACGTCCATCCTGTCGACCTGTGTGGTTTGCCGGGGCGGAGTGTGCTCCACCGCCTGACCTCAGTACGTCCATCCTGTCGACCTGTGTGGTTTGCCGGGGCGGAGTGGGCTCCACCGCCTGACCTCAGTACGTCCATCCTGCCGACCTGTGTGGTGTCACTGTACTCCACCGCCTGACCTCAGTACGTCCATCCTGTCGACCTGTGTGGTTTGCCGGGGCGGAGTGTGCTCCACCGCCTGACCTCAGTACGTCCATCCTGTCGACCTGTGTGGTTTGACGGGGCGGTGTGTGCTCCACCGCCTGACCTCAGTACGTCCATCCTGCCGACCTGTGTGGTGTCACTGTACTCCACCGCCTGACCTCAGTACGTCCATCCTGCCGACCTGTGTGGTTTGCCGGGGCGGAGTGTGCCCCACCGCCTGACCTCAGTACGTCCATCCTGTCGACCTGTGTGGTGTGACGGGGCGGAGTGTGCCCCGCCGTCTGACCTCAGTACGTCCATCCTGTCGACCTGTGTGGTTTGCCGGGGCGGAGTGTGCTCCACCGTCTGACCTCAGTACGTCCATCCTGTCGACCTGTGTGGTTTGCCGGGGCGGAGTGTGCTCCACCGTCTGACCTCAGTACGTCCATCCTGTCGACCTGTGTGGTTTGCCGGGGCGGAGTGTGCTCCACCGTCTGACCTCAGTACGTCCATCCTGTCGACCTGTGCAGTGTGACGGGGCGGAGTGTACTCCACCGCCTGACCTCAGTACGTCCATCCTGTCGACCTGTGTGGTGTGACGGGGCGGAGTGTGCCCCACCGCCTGACCTCAGTACGTCCATCCTGTCGACCTGTGTGGTTTGACGGGGCGGAGTGTGCTCCACCGCCTGACCTCAGTACGTCCATCCTGCCGACCTGTGTGGTGTCACTGTACTCCACCGCCTGACCTCAGTACGTCCATCCTGCCGACCTGTGTGGTTTGCCGGGGCGGAGTGTGCTCCACCGTCTGACCTCAGTACGTCCATCCTGTCGACCTGTGTGGTTTGCCGGGGCGGAGTGTGCTCCACCGCCTGACCTCAGTACGTCCATCCTGCCGACCTGTGTGGTGTCACTGTACTCCACCGCCTGACCTCAGTACGTCCATCCTGTCGACCTGTGTGGTTTGCCGGGGCGGAGTGTGCCCCACCGCCTGACCTCAGTACGTCCATCCTGTCGACCTGTGTGGTGTCACTACTCCACCGCCTGACCTCAGTACGTCCATCCTGTCGACCTGTGTGGTGTCACTGTACTCCACCGCCTGACCTCAGTACGTCCATCCTGCCGACCTGTGTGGTTTGCCGGGGCGGAGTGTGCTCCACAGCCTGACCTCAGTACGTCCATCCTGTCGACCTGTGTAGTTTGCCGGGGCGGAGTGTGCTCCACCGCCTGACCTCAGTACGTCCATCCTGTCGACCTGTGTGGTTTGCCGGGGCGGAGTGTACTCCACCGTCTGACCTCAGTACGTCCATCCTGTCGACCTGTGCAGTGTGACGGGGCGGTGTGTGCTCCACCGCCTGACCTCAGTACGTCCATCCTGCCGACCTGTGTGGTTTGCCGGGGCGGAGTGTGCTCCACCGCCTGACCTCAGTACGTCCATCCTGCCGACCTGTGTGGTGTCACTGTACTCCACCGCCTGACCTCAGTACGTCCATCCTGCCGACCTGTGTGGTTTGCCGGGGCGGAGTGTGCTCCACCGTCTGACCTCAGTACGTCCATCCTGTCGACCTGTGTGGTTTGCCGGGGCGGAGTGTGCTCCACCACCTGACCTCAGTACGTCCATCCTGCCGACCTGTGTGGTGTCACTGTACTCCACAGCCTGACATCAGTACGTCCATCCTGTCGACCTGTGTGGTTTGCCGGGGCGGAGTGTGCCCCACCGCCTGACCTCAGTACGTCCATCCTGTCGACCTGTGTGGTGTCACTGTACTCCACCGCCTGACCTCAGTACGTCCATCCTGTCGACCTGTGTGGTGTCACTGTACTCCACCGCCTGACCTCAGTACGTCCATCCTGCCGACCTGTGTGGTTTGCCGGGGCGGAGTGTGCTCCACAGCCTGACCTCAGTACGTCCATCCTGTCGACCTGTGTAGTTTGCCGGGGCGGAGTGTGCTCCACCGCCTGACCTCAGTACGTCCATCCTGTCGACCTGTGTGGTTTGCCGGGGCGGAGTGTACTCCACCGTCTGACCTCAGTACGTCCATCCTGTCGACCTGTGCAGTGTGACGGGGCGGTGTGTGCTCCACCGCCTGACCTCAGTACGTCCATCCTGCCGACCTGTGTGGTTTGCCGGGGCGGAGTGTGCTCCACCGCCTGACCTCAGTACGTCCATCCTGTTGACCTGTGCAGTGTGACGGGGCGGAGTGTGCCCCACCGCCTGACCTCAGTAAGTCCACCCTGCCGACCTGTGTGGTATCACTGTACTCCACCGTCTGACCTCAGTACGTCCATCCTGCCGACCTGTGTGGTATCACTGTACTCCACCGTCTGACCTCAGTACGTCCATCCTGTCGACCTGTGCAGTGTGACGGGGCGGTGTGTGCTCCACCGCCTGACCTCAGTACGTCCATCCTGCCGACCTGTGTGGTTTGCCGGGGCGGAGTGTGCTCCACCGCCTGACCTCAGTACGTCCATCCTGTTGACCTGTGCAGTGTGACGGGGCGGAGTGTGCCCCACCGCCTGACCTCAGTAAGTCCACCCTGCCGACCTGTGTGGTATCACTGTACTCCACCGCCTGACCTCAGTACGTCCATCCTGCCGACCTGTGTGGTATCACTGTACTCCACCGTCTGACCTCAGTACGTCCATCCTGTCGACCTGTGTGGTTTGCCGGGCCGCCAGCCGTGCGAACTGAACGGTCCGTCTGCGGCGGCGAAGCCTCACGGCTCACGCCTCACGCCTCACGCCTCACGCCTCACGCCTCACGCCTCACGCCTCACGCCTCACGACTCACGACTCACGGCGCCCTCACAGCAATGTACAGACCGCGGTTCATGGCGTCCGTACTTCAGTTTACATGCCACGGTTCACGGTCCGAACTGCGCAGTTTTCCACGGCTGCCTGCGTTCCTAATGAGAATGGTGAAGCCGACTGCCCGCCCATTGCAGTGTCGCCACCAAGGTCGAAGCCGGCAATATTGCCATTCCTGGTTTCAGCAACGGCATGACGGATTTCGAACTTAATCCACCAAGGCGGAGATCGTTTTGACGCCCTGTTTTTATTTTGCGGCGTCGGTCGTGATGATAATTTGTGTTGGTAACTTCATTCCTTGAGCTTTTACTTCTTGGACATGGCGGCATTTCTTTATATTTACCTGTCACCAGTAGCTTACTTAGCTTAGCTTAGCTTAGCTTAGCTTAGCTTAGCTTAGCTTAGCTTAGCTTAGCTTAGCTTAGCTTAGCTTAGCTTAGCTTAGCTTAGCTTAGCTTAGCTTAGCTTAGCTTAGCTTAGCTTAGCTTAGCTTAGCTTAGCTTAGCTTAGCTTAGCTTAGCTTAGCTTAGCTTAGCTTAGCTTAGCTTAGCTTAGCTTAGCTTAGCTTAGCTTAGCTTAGCTTAGCTTAGCTTAGCTTAGCTTAGCTTAGCTTGGCTTAGCTTGGCTTGGCTTGGCTTGGCTTGGCTTGGCTTGGCTTGGCTTGGCTTGGCTTGGCTTGGCTTAGCTAGCTTCAGCGAATGTGCTCTGTCATCACATTCAGCAACAACGATTAAAGTTAAAAAGTTGACCTTTTTGTACTGATCGGATTAAGGTATCTGGATATCAAGGCTTGACATCTCTCAAGTATCGTTTCGGTTTGACGTCATACTCGGGCGATGGTATGCGTATTAACATAATGTTCTTGTTATTCATGTCATTAGTATGTTCTACCGGCCTTGCATTGAGTTCGTATATGCATAATGTAAATGAGATGTTAATGCTAACAGTGGGGATGATAAATTACCTGGCTCGTGCCGGCTTAATCGTGCTATTCGCGCTGCCAAAATTGCTGCGGTGTCATGACACGGTGTCTGCTCGGCAGTGATTAGGCGGGTTAGGAGTCAAGGACCCGCGCCTTTCCGCACTGTTTGCTACACAAGCCCTGCCCGGTCAGGTTGGACCGCTCTGATCTTGTGGGTTCACTTGGTGCCTTTCCGCACTGTTTGCTACACAAGCCCTGCCCGGTCAGGTTGGCCCGCTCTGATCTTGTGGGTTCACTTGGTGCCTTTCCGCACTGTTTGCTACACAAGCCCTGCCCGGTCAGGTTGGCCCGCTCTGATCTTGTGGGTTCACTTGGTGCCTTTCCGCACTGTTTGCTACACAAACCCTGCCCGGTCAGGTTGGACCGCTCTGATCTTGTGGGTTCACTTGGTGCCTTTCCGCACTGTTTGCTACACAAGCCCTGCCCGGTCAGGTTGGCCCGCTCTGATCTTGTGGGTTCACTTGGTGCCTTTCCGCACTGTTTGCTACACAAGCCCTGCCCGGTCAGGTTGGCCCGCTCTGATCTTGTGGGTTCACTTGGTGCCTTTCCGCACTGTTTGCTACACAAACCCTGCCCGGTCAGGTTGGACCGCTCTGATCTTGTGGGTTCACTTGGTGCCTTTCCGCACTGTTTGCTACACAAGCCCTGCCCGGTCAGGTTGGCCCGCTCTGATCTTGTGGGTTCACTTGGTGCCTTTCCGCACTGTTTGCTACACAAGCCCTGCCCGGTCAGGTTGGCCCGCTCTGATCTTGTGGGTTCACTTGGTGCCTTTCCGCACTGTTTGCTACACAAACCCTGCCCGGTCAGGTTGGACCGCTCTGATCTTGTGGGTTCACTTGGTGCCTTTCCGCACTGTTTGCTACACAAACCCTGCCCGGTCAGGTTGGACCGCTCTGATCTTGTGGGTTCACTTGGTGCCTTTCCGCACTGTTTGCTACACAAGCCCTGCCCGGTCAGGTTGGCCCGCTCTGATCTTGTGGGTTCACTTGGTGTCGACAGAGTGAGACTACCGGCAATAACTTAAAGGGACTGGATCCCACCTTAACATTATATTTGAGTTGAGATAGCCATTTTGATGGCTTGGCATTGAAATTAAATATGGTAGCAGTTAAAACAACCACAATGATCTAATCAAAAAGATATTCGAGTTTGATTTTGACATTGTAAAAAATAAGGTCCATGTGTATTTGAATAGGGCCTCTAACCCGACAGCGTCGTGCTCTTTACCCAGCTGGTAATGATAGTCGACTTGTTTTAAGGTCAGCCTTGACATTTTTTCGTCTTTCATTTCTCGATTCCCTGGGCGGTTCGCAATCTAAGCCAATCTAGACACCGGGTGGTTCGCTTTTTATGCGCAATAGATGTCGACAAAAAAAAATGTGCCATACATTTGGCAGCACAAAGGATTTCCGTTATTTAAAAAAAAAATGTGACGTCACCAACCCAACTTTCCGCTTAAAACTAAAAGTTAAATATCTTCCAAGATAAGCATTTTTTAGGGAAGAAAAGTTCACGAACATGTTCAGCTGACCTCGCCTGACATGTAGACATACAATTAAGTGTGATTCGACAACTTTCAAAAAGGTGGGACAGTCCCTTTAAGGCCTTTTTTACGAATATTATATACAACTTAGGAATCAATGCTGTTTCGAGAACTGGCCAACTTGTGTGTATCACGCTGCCGTGATTCTACTCTAAAACCGGTCGCTCTAAACTTAGAATATGCTGTTGCATTTGTTGCGTTAGTTCATCAATACATTGTTCTGAAGCTATTTGCATTTATATTGTATTTCTGTGGAGTGTACGATCAAACATTGCTTGCAATGTATTTCTATAAAATGACACAGCGATACATTATACATCGTATCAATGTATGGTTTATTAAAGCTATGGGTGTGTAGACATTACAATACTGTTCGGTCAACATTTACTATTCGATGCATATTCGTGACGTCATCGTCGATTCCATGCCTGCACTCGCGTATACCACAGTTTGCCCGCTCAAAGAACGTTCCTTTTCCAAGCTCGACGAACCCAGTTCTTAACCCCACTCTGGTATAGCCGGAGACTTCTGGGATGACTCTGGTTCCTGCGGCCGGCTCCTCGCCAGAACTGTCTGTCTGCGTCTGTCTCTCCCAGCCCTCTCGGTGTCTTTTGTTCCCACCTGCCGCCACACACCTCCGCCCTGCGGGGGAGGGGGGCAGCAGTCCGCGCTCGGCGTCTATTTGTAGTAGATCTTCCTTCTGTGGCTGGTGCGATAGTGCCGGTCGTCATCTCCCGTATAGCTGCTGCGGTACACCGGACGGCGGCTGGAGCTCAGGCTCACAAAGCCGTCATCGTCACCATGGCTACCGCGGTTGCTTCCACCGCCACTGCGATAGTAATCATCTTTGCTGCTGTGGTAACTTCCACCATCGCTGGGGTAACCTCCGCTGGGGTAACCTCCGCTGTGGTTGTAATCATCTCCGCCGTGGTAACTGCTACCGGACTGGGAACTACCACCGGGGTGGGAACTACCACCAGAGGGGTAATTACCACCGGGTTGGTAATCGTCACGGTGGTACCTTCTGCGTCCGAACAGGTTTTCGCCTATGCCGCCGGTCACGCCGCCATCGGTGTAGCCGTGCCGGTGACCGTGCCCGCGAGGCGCGTCACCATCGCTGGCGGACCCACCGCCGTAGCTGGTACCGCCGCCGTGCCGGAAACCACTGCTGCCCCGCAGGATGCTCTGGAAACCACCACCGCCGTAGTAGCTTTTACCGCTGTCGTAGTGGCTTTTCACATCGCCGTAGTGGCTTTTCCCACCGCCGTAGTAGCTTTTACCGCTGTCGTAGCCTTGCCCACCGCCGTAGTGACTTTTCCCAGGGTAGCCGTCCCGGCCGTGGGAGAAACCGTCGTCGTCGTGGTAGCCACTGCCGCCGTGGTAGCCGCTCCCGCCGTGGTAGCCGCCAGGGTGATTGCCAGGGTAGCCACCGGGGTAACCGCCGGGGTATCCGCGGGAGTGTCCGCCGGGGTACCCGCCGGAGTGTCCGTCGGAGTGTCCGTCGGAGTGTCCGCCGGAGTGTCCGCTGGAGTGTCCGTAGGGGAAGTCAGTGGCGTACGCCTTCTTGGAGCCCAGCACGATGACAGTGGATCCTCCGCGTCTGGGGATGTACGGCTCCCGGTTGCCATGGTAGTCAGAACCGTGGCCCGGGTAGTGGTGCTCTCGCTTGTGCTCGCGCGAGTGGTGGTACCGGTCCTTGTAGTACTCGCGCACGTACTTGAAATTGCCGCGCCGCTGGCCATAGTCGTAATCTTTGGCGTAGCCTCCCGAGTAGTCGCCGTAGCCGTGGCCGTCGCCGTGGCCGTAGCCGCGGCCGTGCTGGCGGCGCCGAGAGTCGTAGTTGTATGTCTTGACGTACGGCTTGCCGTAGAGGCCGGTGTATCCGAAGCCCTTGGCGTACTCTGGCGGTCCGGTGGACGGGGGCGGGACCACGGTACCGCCATACGAGTACCGGTACCAGTGGTTGCCGGGCGCCGAGTACGGCGGCGGGTCGGCTCCGTACTGGGAGTGGTACGACCTGCTGGGTGGGGAGTGCCCGGCGGCGGCGGCGGCGGCCAGCGCCACGCAGAGCGCCACCTGCAGAGACACCATGGCGGCGGTGGCGGCGGCGGCGGTGGGCGGGGGCGGGGCGGCACTGGTGTCCGCCGCGGCTCACTCCGCTTTATAGGCTACTCCGGCGCCGCCCGAGGCCTGCCCGAGGCGGTGCACCTGCCTGGGGCTGGGAGGGGGGGGGGGGGGGGGGCATTCGGCCCCGAGGCGGCGACAGAGGCGGCGGTGCGGTGACTTTGTCGTGCGGGGGAGGTCCGGAGTCGCACAGTACGGCACGGCACGGCACTGCACGGCCGCTGCGCACCGTAGCGTCATAGCACGGCCGGCTGCCGACGTGCCGCCCGCTCCATGGGGCGCCGACAGACTTTTCTGAGCGGTGATGGTCACTTCTGAGTCACTGCCGCTAACAATGCGTCGCACGGCCACCGGAACTGTGCATAGTCATTGTGCTAACGAGCTAGAGGTGCTTTTTCTATATTCTGTAAACAATCGTGTGCGCTGTGATCGCATCAGTTGCGTTTCTTTGCAGCGGAACACGCTAACGGAGACTGCCTTGAGTTAGTAGCTGCGGCCTCGGCGGCGATTCTGCTGAGAAGGTATCTGATAGCATTGTTAGCTCCGTTATAGTTTAGCTACTGTATAATGCCGACTGACACTTAATATTCAGTTTGGCGTTCGACTTGTTCGACTGACAGCCCCCTGAGGTTTTTCTTGAATAGCTTTTTACACATGAAGATCTTGCTGACATTTTCGGTAGCCGAGTTTACAATAATTATACGTATGCTGTAAACAAAAAAAAATGGTTAAGTAGTTTGGAAGATAATCATGTTTTGATGACGTCATGTTGGTGGAAACACGATACATATTTTTTAAATGGTAGAAAACAGAGTTTTGAAGCAAATTTCAAACGCAATTCACCAAAGATACAAAATGGCATTCTCTTTAACCCGCGAGTTACTGGGGTATATTTCATAACGCGACATACTGGGGGGGGTATTTTTTGCCCCCCTCGGATCTCCGGAACTACTGGACCGAATGTAAAATTCAAACGGCATTCGATAGCCCTTGGCAATTCATCGAGGGACACATAATATTTTTGACCTCGGTGTCACCGATGACGTCACAGGTCAGGTCAAGTACAAAATGTTTGACCGTGTCAAAAGGTCTCGATGGATGGAATTGTCGCGCAAAATTGCGATATTAAACGCATAGGCAGTCAATGCATCGGTATGATTCGTGTGTCTGACACATCTAAGTACCTTTCTAAGCTGTTTATGACATTGGGTAAGGTCAAGGTCATCCGAGGTCACGAGGTCAAACTTCAGATTACGTTCATTAGGCGTTATAACACATGTGTATGGGTTTGTTTTTCGTCTAGAACGCGAAACATGACTTTATAACATTGTTTGTTCCATATAAATAGAAGTAAAAAGCAAAAACGGAAATGCGTTTTTTTATGCATAGAAATGCTGTGAGAGGTGGTCGATTTTTGTCATTTAAAGGTCATAAGTCATTAATTTTTGAAGATATCGACTTCAAATTTGGTACACATATTCATCAAACACATCTCGATCACATATAATCCGGTTTTTGGATAATTCTGATTTTTTGTTGAAAATTTTGTAAAAAAGAAAATATTTGGATTTCTCAAAATTTTGAATAAAAAAAAACTAAAAAAATCCGAGATAACAGTGTGATTGCCCGTTCTATTGTCAGTAATTTGATTGAAGACAATTGAGTTTATCCCAAACGTCGTACCTTTGACAGCGTTTTCCGCAAACCATTATTTTGCAACCAAACCCGAAGAACATGACGTCACTCTGACGTCATTCCCGGTTGCCCTATCCCGCGCACTGTAGGGGGGGTTGATTTCCGTCCCCCCCCCTTAGTTTTTCCAAAGATAGCGAAAAAACGGCGGCGCGCAGCGCCGCCGGGTTTTGGCACACCTGTTAGGACATCAATTGCGCACACTTTGAAAAAAAATAGCCTCGGGTCATCTCAGGTCAGGTCACCAGACCAGGTCAAGTGACCCCACCTCCAAAAACGTTTGCAGTTGTGCCAAAGCCAGAGTTTTTCACCGATCAGTTTGAAACTTACAGGATGTCATGAAGGCATAGGTACTTACTATTCGTATATCTCGGAATTTTGATATCGATGTCTTAAGGTCAGGTCAATTTCTTAACCTCCCCATAATAAGTCAATGGGGAAATATACAAATGCTTCCTATTTCAAGGATATGCATGATATTAGTCAAATTACTTCTGGATCATGTTATTATAGGACATTCTTGATGATCCAAGTGTAACTTTTGTTCAGTGACCCCTATTGGGTCATTTGAGGTCATGCGAGGTCACCATCACTTTTGTCAATAACTCCCGACATAATGAAGATAGAGAAGTAAAACAGACATCAACGTGTTTGTCTCGTCGAGATACGTCTTCCCATATGCAACATTCCCTACTTGAGTCACCATTTGACCTTGACCTGAGGTCAAATTGTTAAGTTGACTTAACAAGATCACCATGTATATCATTCGAAGCGCCTTCACAAGATAAACACAATGGCGTAAACCGTTTTCCGTTATCTTTATTAAGTAAAAAGTTAATACCAAAAAACGATTTAGAAAAAAAAAACTCTTTTTGACCTCTGGAGCCTCAAATATTGACCTGAGATCAAATCTGAGGACACCTTAGCGATTGCAAATTTCACTGTCTGGCGTTTGTTTTTTCTGTTTGTGTCTAATGAGCATCGTTTCTGAGATATATGGGAATTTCTGGAGCGATGTCCTAAAACAGGACAAAACTGGAAAATTTGACCTTTGATAACCTCTGGTGACCTCAATTTTGACCTGACCTAAAAGAATACTGAAATACTTTCGATATAACATGTATCAAGCTATCAAATTCCCTTTTCCGCTTCTCGCTACATAGCGTAGTTTTCGAGATTTCAGGGGGGTGGAAATCAACCCCCCCCCCCCTGCAGTTGGTGTTCGGCGCAAAGCCCCTGCAGTGCGCGGGCTATCATAACCTCATATTTTTCCTTTTGCCAACATGTGTAGAATTGATGTGAGAAAATGTACTGCAATTTTGGTGACGATACTGGTGTTCGTTTAGGAGTTATTGCAAAATAACTGAGGGGGAAAAACATAGCCCCCCCCCCCCCCCCCCCCCCCAGTAAGTGGCGGGTTAAAATGGCAATCTTGGATTAAAAAAAGAGAAGTTTTTGACCCGTAAAATAAAATAAAAATGGAAAATTCCCACAAAATCAAAATTTCCAAAGATGTTAGAAAAACCGGAATATATGTGAGAGAACTGAGTATGGACAATACCCATACCAAATTTCAAAGCAATATCTTCATTTTTGACAGTGATGGCTCCCTAAGTGTAAGAAACTCATGACGTCATTTTTCAAATAACTTTTTTTGCCTTTTTTTGACAAGATACGAACAAATAATTACCTTTTCTGTATTTCTGAGCCAAAACTGGTTTAAGACATGCCTTTTTATTTACATTTATCAATTTCTTATTTTTTGGTTTTCTGAAGAGCAAATTCGCTGTTCTGGACGTGGTAAATCCGAGATCATTCACTTGACCTGGAAGGTCACCCGTTGACCTGAAACCTAAAAATCGCATGCTGTTAGATTCCTTCTATGACAGGCAACATGCTGGTTCTTACCGCATTGCTCTAAGTTGCTTGGTTTGGAAGTTAACAGGGGTCCTGGCAGCCCCCTCCCCCTCCCCCCCCCCCCCCCCCCCCCGTAGGGCGAAGGTGAAAAAGCTCCCGTAGGGCGAGGGTTAATGCAGGTCAATGTGCGGACAGTGACAGCAGACGACTGTTTATCATTTCAACTTTGTTGCCTCTCATTGGCCATTGTTTAGATTCATATTAATGAATTAATATCAGCTCCAGTAGAGTGGATAATAGTGAGACGTCTTTCCGACGTTCTATATAACCCGCCAGTCGTTCATCTCTTGTGAAATTCACCCGTCAGCATCTCATTCAAATTAACCCGCGCACTGCAGGGGGTTTGCACCGAACACGAACTGCAGGGGGGGGGGGGGGGGATGGGCGTTGATTTCCCCCCCCCCCCCCCCGTGAGATCTCGAAAACTACGCTACGTAGCGACAAGCGGAAAACGGAATTTGATAGCTTGATACATGTTCTATCGAAAGTATTTCAGTATTTTGTTTTAGGTCAGGTCAAAATTGAGGTCACCAGAGGTCATAAGGGTCAAATTTTCCCGTTTTGTTCCTGTTGTAGGACTTCGCTCCAGAAATTCCCATATATCTCGGAAACTATGCTAGTTAGAAAGAAACGGAAAAAACAATCGCCAGCCAGTGCAATTTGCAAGCGACAAGGTGTCCTCAAATTTGATATCAGGTCAATATTGGAGTCTCCAAAGGTCAAAAAAGAAAGAAAAATCTGTTTTTTGCCAAATTGTTTTTCGCTATTAAATTTTTACTGAATAAAGATAACTAAAAACTGTTTACGCCATTGTGTTTATCTCGTCAAGGCCCTTCGAATGATATACATGGTGACCTTGTTAAATCAACTTAAAAATTTGACCTCAGGTCAAGGTCAAGTGGTGACCCAAGTAGGGCGTGTTCCATATGAGAAGACGTGTCTCGTCGAGACAAACACATTGCTGTCTGTTTTACTTCTCTATCTTCATTATGTCGGGAGTTATTGACAACAAAGTGATGGTGACCTCGGATGACCTCAAATGACCCCAAAGGGGTCACTGAACAAAACTTACACTTGGATCATCAAGAATATCCTATAATAACATGATCCAGGAGTAATTGGGCATACATGCATATCCTTGAAATAGGAAGCATTTGTATATTTACCCCATTGACTTATTATGGGGAGGTTACGAAATTGACCTGACCTTAGGTCACCGATATAAAAATTCCGAGATATATGAATTGTAAGTACTTATGCCCTCATGACATCCTGTAAGTTGCAAACTTATCGGTGAGAAACTCTGGCTTTGGCACAACTGCAAACATTTTTGGAGGTGGGGTTACTTGACCTGGTCTGGTGACCTGACCTGAGATGACCCGAGGTTATTTTGTTCTTCAAAGTTTGCACAATTGATGTCCTAACAGGTGTGTCAAAACCCGGCGGCGCTGCACGCCGCCGTTTTTTCGCTATCTGCGAAAAATCTGAGGGGGGGGGCGGAAATCAACCCCCCTGCAGTGCGCGGGTTAAACGCTCGGTTGCTATCACATTTGGCAATTGGCACTGTTAAAAGGTGTCTGGAGGGCGGGTGGAGAGTGTCGGCGCCGCTGTCGCTCGCCGGCGCGCCGCGCGGCAAACTACATCTGGGAATTACAGACCAACGGAATGATTGGTATGGATTAAGGATTTAGCTTCTACTTTAAATCTTGTATTAATTTCTTCCGGTTACGACAGCAAATAATCCCGAAGGCAAAGACTGAGAGACAATTAGATTACATACTTTGGTCGACCCCGTTGTCAATGCGCTACGAGTCTGTGGTCGGTCGTCCGTCTCGCCTGTGAATGAATGAATATGCTACGTACGCCTCGTGAAAATTGCCAGAATCTCGGGTTTATTGCAGTCTACGTCATCGATGCACGCTCTGCGCAACAGTTATTTATTGTTAAGAGTTATTTCTTGTTAGAGTTATTTCTTGTTGTAGTTTTTTTTCGCGTTGTTCGGTTCCGTGTCCATTACCAATGAGTTGCTGAAGACGGTTTGTTGGGCGAAGTTGAAGCCGAAGGTTTTTGAACGCAGACAGGGCTGAGTGGCGGGGTGCCGGCCGTTTCGATCATTGCTGGATGTTTGTCGTCACGCTGCCTAGCTCGGCTCACGTCAGCGTCGCAGGTCAGCAGCCGATGGCAGGATGTGGCAAGTGGAGTTCTCACCGACGATTGCCGGATAATTTAGTCGGCATTGCGAGTATGCACTGTTGCCGCGTCTCAGGCCATGGGTGTGTACTATTGCCGCGTCTCAGGCCATGGGTGTGCACTATTGCCGCGTCTCAGGCCATGGGTGTGCACTATTGCCGCGTCTCAGGCCATGGGTGTGCACTATTGCCGCGTCTCAGGCCATGGGTGTGCACTATTTCCGCGTCTCAGGCCATGGGTGTGCACTATTGCCGCGTCTCAGGCCATGGGTGTACACTATTGCCGCGTCTCAGGCCATGGGTGTGCACTATTGCCGCGTCTCAGGCCATGGGTGTGCACTATTGCCGCGTCTCAGGCCATGGGTGTGCACTATTGCCGCGTCTCAGGCCATGGGTGTACACTATTGCCGCGTCTCATGCCATGGGTGTACACTATTGCCGCGTCTCAGGCAGGGTTGGCAGTGGATGGCAAAAAGTTTTTTCCACTGGTTTTACCGGTTAAAACCGGCTGGCATAAACCCCTGGTGGCACAAATGACAACTAGTGGCAAAAACTCCATCGACGCAGGGGCACTAGTTTTGCGCCGAAGGCGCAATCTGGGCGCCGCAGTCACCCCCAAACGCATGGAGGGTGCCCCCCCCCCCCCCCCCCCCCCATTCCGGGGAGTGCGCCCCGGTGCCCAAAAAGCACCCCGAACTGTTCAGAACTTCGGAAGGGCGCCCTGGAACGCGATTAGGCATGCACACGAATCTGAGGAGGGCGCCCCAAAATCCATAGAGGGCGCCCCCAATCCCATGGAAGGCGCTCCCAATTCCGGGGAGGGAGCCCCGATGCCCAAAAATACCCCAAACTTCGGAAGGGCGCCCCGAAACTCGGAAGTGTGCCCTCAAACGCGATGAAGTGCACCCCGAATCTGAGGAGGGCGCCCCCAAACTCATGGAGGGCGCCCCAAACCCCATGGAGGGCGCCCTCAAACCCATGGAGGGCGCACTCAAACCCATGGAGGGCGCCCCCCCCCTAAATCATCGTACTGTCAAAATAGTTTTGGGTGTGTTACAATAATTAGTTATTTTGGCGCGACACTGCAATTTTTCCACGACAACCTTGCCGCTCCTCATGATCACGGCCACTGGCGGAGCCAGGGGAGGGGGGGGGGGGCATTAGGGGCAAATGCCCCGTCCCACGGGAACGTGGGGGGGGGGGGGCATTTAATACAAGTATGTCCCCGTGCGTTCCTGTATTGGCTGTAAGAAGTGATAATTAGCCCGCGTCCCGCTGGGGGGGGGGGGGGGGGGGGCAAATCTGCCCCCTCCCGGATTTTCTCAATAACTTGAACACTATGATAGATATGGAAGTGAAACTTTCAGTAGGCACCTTATGCTGCATCAATTATACGTCTTACCAAATGTCAATGAAATCGATGTAGTACTTTGGGAAATAATGGCGTTTTATTGACGTCATGGCATGCCATTTTTTGGGGGGGAAAAACGATCAATGTTAATCGTAGAACATAGAGTTCGTAGAACAGCTGTTCGGGCATCAATTACCCACATTATGCAAAATTCTTGACCTTGGGTCATCTCAGGTCAGGTCACCAGACCAGGTCACGTGACCCCACCTCCAAAACGTTTCTGGTCGTACCACAGGCACATTTTTTGGACGATCGGTTTTACACTTACATGATTTCATAAGGTCATATATATCTACAATTCGTTATATGAATGATGAATCAATCATCAATCATCATCAATCATCAATCAATCATCAATTATATGAATGATGAATTATTTTTATATCAGCGACCTAAGGTCGGGTCAATTTCGTGATCTCCCCATTATAAGTCAATGAGAAATATTAAAATGTTTCCTATTCCGAGGATACGCAAGATAGCAGTCCAATTCCTTCTGGATCATGTTATCATAGACCATTATTGATGACCTAGGTGCCATTTTTGTTCAGTGGCCCCTACAGGGTCAGCCGATGTCAGCCGAGGTCACCAACACTTTTGTGTCAACAACTCTCGACAGAATGACGATAGAGAAGGGAAACCGACACCAATGTGTGTGTGTGTCTCGTCGAGGCACGTCTTCCCATATGCAACATGACCTACTTGGGTCACCACTTGACCTTGACCTGGTCAAATTATTAAGTTGACTTAACCTGGCAACACTAATATGAGTCGAAGCGCCTTAACGAGACAAACAGGATGGCGTCAGCATTATTGCCTTATCTTTATTCGGTAAAAGCTATGTGTGAAAAACTGTTTTGCTAAAAAATAGCCTGTTTGACATTTGATGAGCTCTGGAGTCTAAACTATTGACCTGAGCTAAAATCTGAGACATCACGTATGATTGCATTTTTCAAGAGCTTTCTATTGTTTTCTTCCGTTTGTTCCTAGCTATCATAGTTCCCGAGATATTTGGGGGTGTTCGAAGCGAAGTCCTAAAACTGGAAAATCTGACCTTTGATGACCTCTGGTGACCTCAATATTGACATGAGCCAAACATACCTGAAGTTACTTCGACTTCGGATGTGCTTGTTAAGAGCTTTGGAACGCCCTTTTCTACGTCTTTCTAGCCCTTTTAGTTTTCGAGTTAGAGGGGGTGTCAACCCCCGGCACGGCGAAGGTGGTGCCGAGCACCGGCACGGCGCGGGCTAAGTAGGGTTTGCTTTGTTTTGTCCAAGTTACATCGAAAATATCAGTATTTTTGCACATTATATGTGTTTAAATGACAGTGGACCCAATAATTACCATACTGATGCAAGTTCCCTTCTCTCAACCCAGGTACCCAACCCAGCTGCTCTGCTATCTTCCCATCATAGTTGATATGCCTGTTCTTTTACACAACACTATATAATTGTCTCCCTTGATGCAAACGAATGATCTTATCTATTGTGTGGCTAAAATACCTACGTCAGTGGACTTACGACCCCCCCCCCCCCCCCCCCCCACACACACACACACACACACACACCAATGAATGACAAATCCCTTGCTCAACCGGCATGGTCACTTGAACTAAGGCGTCAACACTGCCACATACCGACGTGATGCTCAATGTACAGTTACTTCAGTCTTTAGAAGTGTCACTCCAAAAAAAAACCTATTATTGACTATATAGTTCCATTGCCTTTCCATACTGTTTGTCATGATCTTCCATGGTTCTAAATATATATTTGACCCAGCCAGCTCAGTTTAGGTCAGTCAGCACCAGGGGCGCAGCCAGGGGGGGGGGGGGATATGGGGGCTAAAGCTCCCCCTCCCGTCGCGGCTCAGAGGGGCCCATCTCGGGTCTGAAAGAGGCCATCGTGGACTCAGAAAGGGCCCATTTCAGGCCTGATAAAACCCTCGAAAGCGAGCATCTCAGGTCCAGAAAACGCCCACCTCAGCTCTCAGGCCCGGCAAGGGTCCATCTTAAGTCCGGAGAGGGCCCATCTTGGGCCATCGTGAACTCAGAAAAGGTCCATCGCAGGTTTGGGAAGGGCCCATCTTAGGCTCAGAAAGGGCCCATCTCGGTCTGGAAAGAGCCCATTTTAGGCTCTGAATGGGCTCATCTTAGGCTCAGAATGGGCCCATCTTAGGCTCTGAAGTGGCCCATCTCAGGTTTTGAAAGGGCCCATCGTGAACTCAGAAAGGGCCCATCTCAGGTCTGGAAAGGGCCCATCTTATGCTCAGAATGGGCTGGTCTCAGGTTTTGAAAGGGTTCATCGTGAATTCAGAAAGGGCCCGCTCAGGTCTGAAAAGGGTCCATTTTAGGCTTTGAAAGTGAGCAGCCTGCATCTCAAAGGCCCATCTCTGCTCATAGGCCCGGGAAGGTGCCATCTCAGATCCGGAGAGGGTCCACCTTAGGCTCAGAAAGGGCCCATCTCAGGTCTTGAAAGGGCCCATCTTAGGCTGTGAATAGGCCCGTCTTAAGCTCAGAATGGGCCCATCTCAGGTTTTGAAAGGGCTCATCGTAAACTCAGAAAGGGCCCGTCTCAGGTCTGGAGAGGGTCCATTTTAGACTTTTAAAGTGAGCATCTCAGTTCCGGAAAAGACCCATGTCTGCTCTTAGGCCAGGTAAGGGCTCAGCTCAGGTCCAGAGAAGTCCCGTATAATTTGGCCCTGATTTTTTTTAGGTCTGGAGAGGACTGGGAAGGGCCCATCTTTGAGCTGGAGAAGGACCGTTTCGGTAAATTCGGCCCAGAAAGGCCCCATGGCTGGTTAGGGCTCATCTTACCCTTGAACTCAGACATGGCATGATCAATGATGGCTCACATGCAGACCAGAAAGGGCCCATCTCAGATCTGGAAAGGGCCCATCAAAGTCTTAGAAAGCCCCCCCCCCCCCCTGTGTTGAGTCTGGGAATAGTCCAATTTAAGCCCGGAAAGAGCCCATCTCAGGTCTGGAAAAGGCCAATCAGAGGTCTTGAAAGTACCCATCTTTAGAGCAGAAAAGGACCATCATCGGCTCCGATGCCTGATGCCTCAGAAAGCTGCCCATCTGGATCTCGGGGGGGGGGGGCGACAAAGGCCCATTTTGCTAAAATTGGAGGGAATTTTAGCAAAATAGCAACAAAAAAACTGCCCCCGGGCCCGGGCGTAGTGGGTTACATTAACCATGCGGCGTCAGGCGTCAGCAGTGTACGGGGGACGAGGCATTTGCAAAAATATAAATAAATACAATAAAAATTAGCTGGGGCAGAACAAAAGCCTTGGTCGAATGAATCCTGGATCCGCTTTTGTCATCATGATTCGTGATCCCATTGTTTTTAAGATTTGTGTGAGGGGTTTTGGTAATTGGTGGTATCCAGTGGTGGCGGAGGCGGCGGAGGGGGCAGGAGGGACAAGACAACCCCCCCCCCCCCCCCCAACTCCAGCCGAATTTAACATTAACCCTTTGGCGTTGCATGCAAATAACATGCTTCCAAAAATCAACTTTGCCTCTCCCCCCCCCCTAACTATATGAAGAGCTTCCGCCGCCCCTGATGTTGTCACCCCCTCTGCCCCTTCCATTGCTAGACCCCACGGCATCACTAGCGGATCCAGGGGGGGGGGGAGCGGCAGTGGCGTCGCCACTGCCCACAGACCAAATAAAATGACTAGAGACAAATCCAAGTACACATGTACTTTAACATGGGACCATATTAGGGATGGATGAAAATTACAAATGTTTTAATTACAATTTTTGTTTTGAATAAATACAAATAATAATATTAATAATACAAATACTCTTTAATGCAAATTACAAAAAAAAAATTGGGGGGGGGCATCAGCCAATGCTAAGGGGCCCACTTCGGTTAGCCCCCCACCCACCCCCACCCGTCGCAAAATCCTGGCTGCGCCCCTGATCAGCGCTCGTTGTCATATACAGGCCAGTGAAAAGAAGTTGAGCTGCTGGGCTAAGAATGTCTGGTTAATGCATTAATTGCAGGTCCACAATTGCATTGCAATTTGTATTGCACTTGCACTTAAGATGATTCAACAACATAGGAATATTCACTTCTTTCAGAAACAATTTTATGAACAAATCAACAAGGCAGTTTTAGTTTTTGCCACTTTTTGCCACTTTTTACCCGTAAAAAACGGTTTAAACCGGCAAGGCAAAAACTCCAACCCTGGTCTCAGGCCATGGGTGTGCAGACTGAGAGCTCAGGGGCGTGGCCGGCTGACGGCCGGCGACTGCCACTCGTCGCCGGCCCCTTTCCCAGCCCCTCCTCCGGCTGTCTGTGTGTGTCTGCAGCCCTTCCGCTGCCGGCCCGGCGTTGAAAAGCGAATGTGCCCGATCTGACGTAACGGTGACGAGACGCCGTGAGCAGGCGTTCCTCTGAGAACAATCGTCTGACACCCACAGAGCCGGAATACAGGTGTCGGGCCGCTGTCCGGACGGGCTGTGGACGTTATACTGCAGTGACAAAGGAGTTAGTACCCAGAATGGCGGAGACATGGGGAAGGAGGATTAGGATTGCGGCATATACGAATTAAATTCTCATCAGAATGTGTCTGGTTTAGTCTGAAATCAGAACGCCCACGACATTTGTCAGCCGTGTTGCGAAGTTTAATTTTCTTCCAAAGTTGATGCTTTGGAGAGCCGTTCTATTGTGGCCATTATTTTGGAGATTGTTCCCGCCGAGCATCGAGTGGTTTCCATTCAGGTCAGTAGGAACTAGGAAGTGCGGGTTAATGCGAATCAAATACACGTACTACCTACCACCCAGACTGGTATTGTAAAGTTATGGTTGAAGCGGTTTGTGTAGGATCTTCGATTTCAGATCAAATATATATATCGACCGATGCAATGTATTGAACCCGCGCCGTGCAGGTGTTCGGCGCCACCTTCGCCGTGTCAGGTTGGGGGGGCGTTTCGACGTGTCCCCCGTCTAACTCGGCTCCTATGCGACGTAGACAACCACGAAAAGCACCGTTCGAAAGCTCGTCAAAAGGCATTCTTAAAGTATTTCAGGCTATTTTTTCTCAGGTCAATATTGAGGATCAAGTGTCAGATTTTCAAGTTTTAGGCCTTAGCTCCAGACATTCCCAGATAGCACAGGAACTATGATAGCTAGGAACAAACGGAAAACAATGGAAAGCCCTTGCAAAAATGCAATCGATAAGGTGTCCTCAGATTTGAGTTCAGGTAAATAGTTTAGGCTCCAGAGCTCATCAAATGTCAAAAAGGCTATTTTTTTAGCAAAACAGTTTTCACAAATATCTTTTTATCTAACAAAGATAGGGAAATCAATTTGACACCATCGTGTTTGTCTGTTGTTGTTGTTGTTGTTGTTCTTAGCTCCCTCCAGCCGGCGGCGCAGCCGCCGAGGTAGCCTCACGGCTCTGGAGGGCCCTGGCAGCGGCCCCCAAGGCCGCCACCTCGTCGTCGCTCCGGACGAGTTGATGTGTCGGGTTGATTCGTACCGAGGCGCCGGAATCGGAGCGCCATCAGGGCCGGGCACCTCATCAGCACATGTGCTGGAGTATCGGCCTCCTCCCGGCAGATTGGGCAGGCCGCCCCCTGCAGTCAAGGCTGCTGCACTGGGGGCACTGTCGGGAGGGGCTCCGACCAATCCGGTGCAGGTACGCTGTCGAGCCGGACCAGTGGCCAGCCCGCAGCTGATGGATGTCTACCGCCACTGATCGTGTTTGTCTCGTCAAGGCGCTTCGTCGCATATGCATGATGACCAGGTTAGGTCAACTTCAAAATTTGACCTCAGGTCAAGGTCAATTGGTGATCCAATTAGGTCATGTTGCACATTGGGAGACGTGTCTCGACGAGACAAACCCATTGGTGCCAGTTTCACTTCTCTATCTGGGTTTTGTCGATAGTTCTTGGCAAAAAAGTGTTTGTGACCTCGGATGACCTCATCTGACCCTGTAGGGGTCACTGAACAAAAATTGCAGCTGGAACTTCAAGAATGCCTATGATAACATGATCCAGAAGGAATTGGGCTGATATAATTCGTATCCTCAGAATAGGAAGCAGTTGATTATTTCCCAATTGACTTATAATGGGGAGATCACGAAATTGACCCAACCTTAGGTCACCGATATAAGAAAAAAATCCGAGATATACGTGGTGTAGGTACTGTTGGTCTTATGAAATGCTATAAGTACGAAATCGATCGGCCAAACACTGGCTGTGGTGCGACCGGAAACATTTTTGGAGGTGGGGTCACGTGACCTGGTCTGGTGACCTGACCTGAGATGACCCGATATTTTGTTTTACAAAATGTGCGCAATTGATGGCCGAACAGCTTGCCAAAAACGGCGGCGCTGCGCGCCGCCGTTTTTTCGCGCTATCCTCGAAAAACCTAGGGGGCGTCTAAACGCCCCCCCCCCCCCCGGCACGGCGCGGGTTAATTGATTCGAATATTCTGTTTTAGTAAGGGTCAAATATGAATCAACCAAGTATGTGTGACTGATTTCTAGTCAGAAAACCAAATTGTGCCTCCGTAACATGGGTTAGGCAATAGGCATGGCCTTGGGTTAGGCAGACAGTATAGCTACCAAATCGCCTCGCCCGAAGTGTGATCAAAGTGTACCGACATAATCGTACATTCCATGCTAATCCCACGACAGCAGGTTTTCAGAAACCTTGCATTGTGCGAGTAAATCATCCCTAACAACAAAGGGAGCACTCGGACAACAATCTACATCGCAATGAAGAAATCGTGATTGCATCACCCATGTAGTTTTCTCACAAATCTTTCCTAGCGACTCCCCGCGCGCCAGATCAGCCATTCCGCATGTCAGCGATGGTGTTATGGCGGTTCGTCATGCTGTCCCCGTTCATTATATGCATCACTTTTGAAACGCGTTGCGATATGTCTCACCGGGGCTCACTGTCGGCTTCTGCACGGCCGTCGCGGCCGGCCGATCCCCTCTCATTAGGGGACGCGGGAACAACAAACGCACGTGCAGCGGCCGGCCCATTGTTCCGCGGGCCGCAGCTCAGACTGGGCGGGGATGAGTTGCGGCAGCCTTGAGCGGCGGAGCTCGGCACGCTAGCTGCAGATCGCTGCCCTGGCCGGTTTGCCCGCCTGGCCGCATCATTGTGCGAAATATGCCGCCATGTTACGGCGTCGTGGATGTCTATTGCTCCCTGGTAGCTGCTGTTGTCTCCGAAGGTCCTGGCTCTCTGGTAGCTGCCGTCTCCGAAGGTGCTGACTCTCTGGTAGCTGCTGTTTCCGGAAATCCTGGCTCTGGTAGCTGCCGTCTCCGGAGGTGCTGACTCTCTGGTAGCTGTTGTCCCCGGAGGTGCTGACTCTCTGGTAGCTGCCGTCTCCGGAGGTGCTGACTCTCTGGTAGCTGCCGTCTCCGGAGGTGCTGACTCTGGTAGCTGCCGTCTCCGGAAGTCCTGACTCTCTGGTAGCTGCCGTCTCCGGAAGTCCTGACTCTCTGGTAGCTGCCGTCTCCGAAGGTGCTGACTCTCTGGTAGCTGCCGTCTCCGGATGTGCTGACTCTCTGGTAGCTGATGTCTCCGGAGGTGCTGACTCTCTGGTAGCTGTTGTCCCCGGAGGTGCTGACTCTCTGGTAGCTGCCGTCTCCGGAGGTGCTGACTCTCTGGTAGCTGCCGTCTCCGGAGGTGCTGACTCTCTGGTAGCTGCCGTCTCCGGAGGTGCTGACTTTCTGGTAGCTGCCGTCTCCGGAAGTCCTGACTCTCTGGTAGCTGCCGTCTCCGGAGGTGCTGACTCTGGTAGCTGCCGTATCCGGAGGTGCTGACTCTCTGGTAGCTGCCGTATCCGGAGGTGCTGACTCTCTGGTAGCTGCCGTATCCGGAGGTGCTGACTCTCTGGTAGCTGCCGTATCCGGAGGTGCTGACTCTCTGGTAGCTGCCGTCTCCGGAGGTGCTGACTCTGGTAGCTGCCGTCTCCGGAAGTCCTGACTCTCTGGTAGCTGCCGTCTCCGGAGGTGCTAACTCTCTGGTAGCTGCCGTATCCGGAGGTGCTGACTCTCTGGTAGCTGCCGTCTCCGGAGGTGCTGACTCTCTGGTAGCTGCCGTCTCCGGAGGTGCTAACTCTCTGGTAGCTGTTGTCTCCGGAGGTCCTGGCTCTCTGGTAGCTGCCGTCTCCGGAGGTGCTGGCTCTCTGGTAGCTGCCGTCTCCGGAAGTCCTGGCTCTCTGGTAGCTGCTGTTTCCGGAAGTCCTGGCTCTCTGGTAGCTGCCGTCTCCGGAAGTCCTGACTCTCTGGTAGCTGCCGTCTCCGGAAGTCCTGACTCTCTGGTAGCTGCCGTCTCCGGAAGTCCTGACTCTCTGGTAGCTGCTGTTTCCGGAAGTCCTGGCTCTCTGGTAGCTGCCGTCTCCGGAAGTCCTGACTCTCTGGTAGCTGCCGTCTCCGGAAGTCCTGACTCTCTGGTAGCTGCCGTCTCCGGAAGTCCTAACTCTCTGGTAGCTGCCGTCTCCGGAAGTCCTGACTCTCTGGTAGCTGCTGTTTCCGGAAGTCCTGGCTCTCTGGTAGCTGCCGTCTCCGGAAGTCCTGGCTCTGGTAGCTGCCGTCTCCGGAGGTGCTGACTCTCTGGTAGCTGCCGTATCCGGAGGTGCTGACTCTCTGGTAGCTGCCGTCTCCGGAGGTGCTGACTCTCTGGTAGCTGCCGTATCCGGAGGTGCTGACTCTCTGGTAGCTGCCGTCTCCGGAGGTGCTGACTCTGTGGTAGCTGCCGTCTCCGGAGGTGCTGACTCTCTGGTAGCTGCCGTCTCCGGAGGTGCTGACTCTGGTAGCTGCCGTCTCCGAAGGTGCTGACTCTCTGGTAGCTGCCGTCTCCGGATGTGCTGACTCTGGTAGCTGCCGTCTCCGGAGGTGCTGACTCTCTGGTAGCTGTTGTCCCCGGAGGTGCTGACTCTCTGGTAGCTGCCGTCTCCGGAGGTGCTGACTCTCTGGTAGCTGCCGTCTCCGGAGGTGCTGACTCTCTGGTAGCTGTTGTCCCCGGAGGTCCTGGCTCTCTGGTAGCTGCCGTCTCCGGAGGTGCTAACTCTCTGGTAGCTGTTGTCCCCGGAGGTCCTGGCTCTCTGGTAGCTGCCGTCTCCGGAGGTGCTAACTCTCTGGTAGCTGCCGTCTCCGGAGGTGCTGACTCTCTGGTAGCTGCCGTCTCCGGAGGTGCTGACTCTCTGGTAGCTGCCGTCTCCGGAGGTGCTGACTCTGGTAGCTGCCGTCTCCGGAGATGCTGACTCTCTGGTAGCTGCCGTCTCCGGAGGTGCTGACTCTGGTAGCTGCCGTCTCCGGAGGTGCTAACTCTCTGGTAGCTGCCGTCTCCGGAGGTCCTGAGTCTGATAGCTGCCGTCTCCGGAGGTGCTAACTCTCTGGTAGCTGCCGTCTCCGGAGGTGCTGACTCTCTGGTAGCTGCCGTCTCCGGAGGTGCTGACTCTCTGGTAGCTGCCGTCTCCGGAGGTGCTGACTCTGGTAGCTGCCGTCTCCGGAGGTGCTAACTCTCTGGTAGCTGCCGTCTCCGGAGGTCCTGAGTCTGATAGCTGCCGTCTCCGGAGGTGCTAACTCTCTGGTAGCTGTTGCCCCCGGAGGTCCTGAGTCTGATAGCTGCTGTCTCCTTAGAAGTGTGTCTGTCTGGTAAATGTGCATTGGGTAACAGTTACCGGGACATTCTGTTTCACTTTCGTTTATCCGACAAGCGACGTGGTTCACCGATCTCGGGAATCCTGAATCTCATATAAAACACAGCGTCTTTGTTTGCGTGAAGTGTGAACTATCTGCGAGAATTGTCCCATGCTATTAAGATTCCCATCACTAGTGCAACTCCTCACCACTTCCCCATCACTAATGCTCATTCAAGCTCATGTTCCTATGTTGAGATTACTTTCGTGATTATTTTCTTCCTGCAAGTCATTGTAACACTAATTAACTTGCGTTGTTATGTTACTATGCACTTAACATTGGCGACATTTCCGCGTTGGCTGCATTGTCTGCATAGGGCCGATGTCAGCGGCACGGGCGTGACACGGCAGGGCTGGCCGGCCGCCGGTCAGCGTTGGCTGCATTGTCTGCATAGGGCCGATGTCAGCGGCACGGGCGTGACACGGCAGGGCTGGCCGGCCGCCGGTCAGCGTTGGCTGCATTGTCTGCATAGGGCCGATGTCAGCGGCACGGGCGTGACACGGCAGGGCTGGCCGGCCGCCGGTCCGCGTTGGCTGCATTGTCTGCATAGGGCCGATGTCAGCGGCACGGGCGTGACACGGCAGGGCTGGCCGGCCGCCGGTCAGCGTTGGCTGCATTGTCTGCATAGGGCCGATGTCAGCGGCACGGGCGTGACACGGCAGGGCTGGCCGGCCGCCGGTCAGCGTTGGCTGCATTGTCTGCATAGGGCCGATGTCAGCGGCACGGGCGTGACACGGCAGGGCTGGCCGGCCGCCGGTCAGCGTTGGCTGCATTGTCTGCATAGGGCCGATGTCAGCGGCACGGGCGTGACACGGCGGGCTGGCCGGCCGCCGGACGGATGTGCCCTGATCCCCTGATCCCCTGATCCCCTGATCCCCTGATCCCCTGATCCCCTGATCCCCTGATCCCCTGATCCCCTGATCCCCTGCGAAGGCCGCCGCTGTCCACCAGGTCGCCTCTGTCTGTCCCTCACTGATGGCCAAACGGCCGGTGCAAGGCCTGAGGGTGCAGTTGAATCGAGTCTGCTCGCCTCTGTCTGTCCCTCACTGATGGCCGAACGGCCGGTGGAAGGCCTGAGGGTGCAGTTGAATCGAGTCGGCTGCAGTCGCAGTCTGTCACCGGTGGCCGATGGACGGCCTGAGGGTGCAGTTGAGTCGAGTCGGCTGCAGTCGGAGTCTGTCACCGGTGTCCAGAGTGTGGCAGAGTGTGTGTGGCCTGAGGGTGCAGTTGAGTCGAGTCAAGGTGCAGTCGGAGTCTGTCACCGGTGTCCAGAGTGTGGCAGAGTGTGTGTGGCCTGAGGGTGCAGTTGAGTCGAGTCAAGGTGCAGTCGGAGTCTGTCACCGGTGTCCAGAGTGTGGCAGAGTGTGTGTGGCCTGAGGGTGCAGTTGAGTCGAGTCAAGGTGCAGTCGGAGTCTGTCACCGGTGTCCAGAGTGTGGCAGAGTGTGTGTGGCCTGAGGGTGCAGTTGAGTCGAGTCGGCTGCAGTCGGAGTCTGTCACCGGTGGCCAGAGTGTGGCAGAGTGTGTGTGGCCTGAGGGTGCAGTTGAGTCGAGTCAAGGTGCAGTCGGAGTCTGTCACCGGTGTCCAGAGTGTGGCAGAGTGTGTGTGGCCTGAGGGTGCAGTTGAGTCGAGTCAAGGTGCAGTGGGAGTCTGTCACCGGTGTCCAGAGTGTGGCAGAGTGTGTGTGGCCTGAGGGTGCAGTTGAGTCGAGTCAAGGTGCAGTCGGAGTCTGTCACCGGTGGCCAGAGTGTGGCAGAGTGTGTGTGGCCTGAGGGTGCAGTTGAGTCGAGTCGGCTGCAGTCGGAGTCTGTCACCGGTGTCCAGAGTGTGGCAGAGTGTGTGTGGCATGAGGGTGCAGTTGAGTCGAGTCAAGGTCCAGTCGGAGTCTGTCACCGGTGTCCAGAGTGTGGCAGAGTGTGTGTGGCCTGAGGGTGCAGTTGAGTCGAGTCAAGGTGCAGTCGGAGTCTGTCACCGGTGGCCAGAGTGTGGCAGAGTGTGTGTGGCCTGAGGGTGCAGTTGAGTCGAGTCGGCTGCAGTCAGAGTCTGTCACCGGTGTCCAGAGTGTGGCAGAGTGTGTGTGGCCTGAGGGTGCAGTTGAGTCGAGTCGGCTGCAGTCGGAGTCTGTCACCGGTGGCCAGAGTGTGGCAGAGTGTGTGTGGCCTGAGGGTGCAGTTGAGTCGAGTCGGCTGCAGTCGGAGTCTGTCACCGGTGTCCAGAGTGTGGCAGAGTGTGTGTGGCCTGAGGGTGCAGTTGAGTCGAGTCAAGGTGCAGTCGGAGTCTGTCACCGGTGTCCAGAGTGTGGCAGAGTGTGTGTGGCCTGAGGGTGCAGTTGAGTCGAGTCAAGGTGCAGTCGGAGTCTGTCACCGGTGGCCAGAGTGTGGCAGAGTGTGTGTGGCCTGAGGGTGCAGTTGAGTCGAGTCGGCTGCAGTCGGAGTCTGTCACCGGTGTCCAGAGTGTGGCAGAGTGTGTGTGGCCTGAGGGTGCAGTTGAGTCGAGTCAAGGTGCAGTCGGAGTCTGTCACCGGTGTCCAGAGTGTGGCAGAGTGTGTGTGGCCTGAGGGTGCAGTTGAGTCGAGTCGGCTGCAGTCGGAGTCTGTCACCGGTGTCCAGAGTGTGGCAGAGTGTGTGTGGCCTGAGGGTGCAGTTGAGTCGAGTCAAGGTGCAGTCGGAGTCTGTCACCGGTGTCCAGAGTGTGGCAGAGTGTGTGTGGCCTGAGGGTGCAGTTGAGTCGAGTCGGCTGCAGTCGGAGTCTGTCACCGGTGTCCAGAGTGTGGCAGAGTGTGTGTGGCCTGAGGGTGCAGTTGAGTCGAGTCGGCTGCAGTCGGAGTCTGTCACCGGTGTCCAGAGTGTGGCAGAGTGTGTGTGGCCTGAGGGTGCAGTTGAGTCGAGTCAAGGTGCAGTCGGAGTCTGTCACCGGTGTCCAGAGTGTGGCAGAGTGTGTGTGGCCTGAGGGTGCAGTTGAGTCGAGTCGGCTGCAGTCGGAGTCTGTCACCGGTGTCCAGAGTGTGGCAGAGTGTGTGTGGCCTGAGGGTGCAGTTGAGTCGAGTCAAGGTGCAGTCGGAGTCTGTCACCGGTGGCCAGAGTGTGGCAGAGTGTGTGTGGCCTGAGGGTGCAGTTGAGTCGAGTCAAGGTGCAGTCGGAGTCTGTCACCGGTGTCCAGAGTGTGGCAGAGTGTGTGTGGCCTGAGGGTGCAGTTGAGTCGAGTCGGCTGCAGTCGGAGTCTGTCACCGGTGTCCAGAGTGTGGCAGAGTGTGTGTGGCCTGAGGGTGCAGTTGAGTCGAGTCAAGGTGCAGTCGGAGTCTGTCACCGGTGTCCAGAGTGTGGCAGAGTGTGTGTGGCCTGAGGGTGCAGTTGAGTCGAGTCAAGGTGCAGTCGGAGTCTGTCACCGGTGTCCAGAGTGTGGCAGAGTGTGTGTGGCCTGAGGGTGCAGTTGAGTCGAGTCAAGGTGCAGTCGGAGTCTGTCACCGGTGTCCAGAGTGTGGCAGAGTGTGTGTGGCCTGAGGGTGCAGTTGAGTCGAGTCGAGGTGCAGTCGGAGTCTGTCACCGGTGGCCAGAGTGTGGCAGAGTGTGTGTGGCCTGAGGGTGCAGTTGAGTCGAGTCAAGGTGCAGTCGGAGTCTGTCACCGGTGGCCAGAGTGTGGCAGAGTGTGTGTGGCCTGAGGGTGCAGTTGAGTCGAGTCGGCTGCAGTCGGAGTCTGTCACCGGTGGCCAGAGTGTGGCAGAGTGTGTGTGGCCTGAGGGTGCAGTTGAGTCGAGTCAAGGTGCAGTCGGAGTCTGTCACCGGTGTCCAGAGTGTGGCAGAGTGTGTGTGGCCTGAGGGTGCAGTTGAGTCGAGTCAAGGTGCAGTCGGAGTCTGTCACCGGTGGCCAGAGTGTGGCAGAGTGTGTGTGGCCTGAGGGTGCAGTTGAGTCGAGTCGGCTGCAGTCGGAGTCTGTCACCGGTGTCCAGAGTGTGGCAGAGTGTGTGTGGCCTGAGGGTGCAGTTGAGTCGTGTCAAGGTGCAGTCGGAGTCTGTCACCGGTGTCCAGAGTGTGGCAGAGTGTGTGTGGCCTGAGGGTGCAGTTGAGTCGAGTCAAGGTGCAGTCGGAGTCTGTCACCGGTGTCCAGAGTGTGGCAGAGTGTGTGTGGCCTGAGGGTGCAGTTGAGTCGAGTCAAGGTGCAGTCGGAGTCTGTCACCGGTGGCCAGAGTGTGGCAGAGTGTGTGTGGCCTGAGGGTGCAGTTGAGTCGAGTCAAGGTGCAGTCGGAGTCTGTCACCGGTGGCCAGAGTGTGGCCAGAGTGTGTGTGGCCTGAGGGTGCAGTTGAGTCGAGTCGGCTGCAGTCGGAGTCTGTCACCGGTGTCCAGAGTGTGGCAGAGTGTGTGTGGCCTGAGGGTGCAGTTGAGTCGAGTCAAGGTGCAGTCGGAGTCTGTCACCGGTGGCCAGAGTGTGGCAGAGTGTGTGTGGCCTGAGGGTGCAGTTGAGTCGAGTCAAGGTGCAGTCGGAGTCTGTCACCGGTGGCCAGAGTGTGGCAGAGTGTGGCAGAGTATGGCAGAGTATGGCCTGTGGCACTGGGGACACCGGTGGTTTGACCATGGATAGTATTGAGAGAAGTCGTACGATGTTGTGGCGGCAAGTCCCTTTTAGTGATATGCAGTGGTGGATCCAGGGGGGTCACGGTGGCCATGACCCCCCTTGGGCCGTGAAGGGCACCACCGCGCCGGGGCACCAGGGGCACCATCGCGCCAGTGAACCAAGGGCACCACCAGTGTCACAACCGCGCCGGCGTACCAAGGCCACGACGGCGCCGGTGTACCAGGGGCACTACCGTTCCGGTAGGCGGCACTGTGGGGCGAGGGGAGGCACCGGGTCACCGTGCCTCCTTGAATCCAGAAGGGGATAACAATGGCCTGGTGCCGCCATGAAATCACAAGCATTGGTCGCTGGGAAATATTATTTCTATTTCGCGAAATGATGCTAAATTAAAATTGCTAAATTATGCCAAAAAAATGTCCCTTCATGCCTCCCGTCCCCTGGGCTATGATGGGGCACCAACGTGCCTTTATACCAGATGCAACAACGTATCGGACTCGAGGAGCCCTGAGGGCCCTCGGGAGTCGGGGTCCGCTTCCATAGGCGGTGGAACGGGGGCACCGTGCCCCCTTGAATCCAGGAGGATGGGGAGGCGGGGCACCAATGCCCTGGTGCCCCATCAAGTTACTGAAAACCCACCTATTTTATGCGAAATGGTACACAATTAAGAGACAAAAAACGCGCTGCTTCGCGGCGCATATTACATACGTGCGTCCTGATAAATCCTCGATGTCACGATGTTTGTCGACTATCGTTTTTTTTTGTGTCGCGAACGAACCTATAGGGCCCGCCATTTGTATTATTATAATGTGGTCCATGGCTGGAATTCCATGAAACGTATTTGAAACTGGTAAGCAACTGCACTGAATAATTTTGTGATAAAATCGAAAAATATCACATTTTTGTGCCACTGCGGCGAAATTCCTTCTATCTTTGCGGTGGAAAAATCTCATTGAGTGGTTGTATTGGTCCCCTTAGACTAACACATATAGATTATAGAACCTTACGATTTTTAGGGCCTAGTAATCCAGACCAAAAAATAAAAAATAAATTCCGCACCGCTACGCGGCGCAAATCAATCAGTGTTATTTTCCAGTACAAAAGGGCCTATTATAGACTACACACTGGCGGCCGCAGGGGGGGGGGGGCATCAGGTCATGGCCCCACCTTTGGCCTTAAATGAGGGGGGTGTCTTTTGACCCCACATTTTGCTTCTTTTGACATATTTCCTTCTTTTGACCCTCCATCCTGGTTCCAATAGCAAAAATTAGTCCTCCAGCCCGCTCAAAACCTCAAATTTTGGCGACGCTTCGCGGCGCAATAATAGTTGTATAGGTGTCCATTTTGCGTAAATACCATTGGTAGTTAAGTTTAAGGGCAGCTTTTGTGACATTTTATTCAAGGGGCAACCTTCGAAAAATCCTGCCTATTTGTTTTAGTGCAAAAACATTTTGAAGTCTGCTCGAGACACAAAGCAATATGATACACTGCTATTGCATGCATACGATTTACTGCTCGTAAAAAAATGTTTCGGTCACGCACCTCGACTACCCTCTTGGTCAATTCTTCATCAGCCGTTTGGGGCCGCCCTTGACTGAACAAATTATATATTTTAGCACCATCCGCGGCACTTTAAATGATAGAAAGGGTACGACTGATATTGCAACTACCTATAACCAACGTTTTGTCAATTAAAAAACATGCTGAAATAGGGGCACCCTCAAAATATAGTGGACCAAATCCGTTGCGTTTTCAGATTTGGGTATAGATAGGGGCACCACTGCATTAATGAGCTTTGCAGATTTTCTGGATCCGCCCCTGGTGATATATAACGCCAAAGGACGGGTTCCTCCACCCGTGACCATCACAGTTGGCAACGAGGCATTCTTCCCAGGCATTTTGCCAGGCGTTAACCATGTCCATGTGTTGTGATCTCTCGCTTCTCAACTCGTGGCAGCGCGCGAAACGGATCGAGAAATCGACCTGGCAGCCAGCTAACGCGTGTTGGTATGTTCTGTACGTGTGCGACAGAAATGCGCCATTCCAAAGTACAGGAGGTGTTCGACGTCATTGTGGCCAGTGTCATGTGTGTCATCAGTGATCAGAGCGGTGTCATGCCATACAAGGGCACGTCACGGTCACAGTGACGTCATTGTGGCCAGTGGCATGTGTGTCATCAGTGATCAGAGCGGTGTCATGACATACAAGGGCACGTCACAGTCAAGGTATATTTACTTTTAATTTACGGTGACCTCGCCGACGGCGTCACGACCAGCAGTGACGTGGCCATCACCCGTGACGATCTGCCGACTCCATCGCTGTGCGTCACGGTAGTGTTTGACGAATGGGTCATGAGACCAATGGCGGTGGGATAAACCGTCTCCCTGGCCACAGCAGCATGACCCGGCCCGTCGAACGCGATGATCTGGAGAGTGCTGGCTTCCAGGCATCACAAACTCCGCCACATAAGGCACTGCGAAACAGCGCAGCGGTATTCTGTGCGCCAGACTCCAGATTAACGTGTTACCATTGCCCTTCAATGACGCCCTAGAATCCTAGATCAACCGTTTGCCCTCGAATAGACAGCAAGGAAAACCCCTCCCTGCGTGAGCGGTAAGCGAACCCTCCTCTTCTCATCGGCCGCGCCCCCATCTGATCGGCCGCGCCCCCATCTGATCGGCCGCGCCCCCATCTGATCGGCCGCGCCCCCATCTGATCGGCCGCGCCCCCATCTGATCGGCCGCGCCCCCTTCTCATCGGCCGCGCCCCCATCTGATCGGCCGCGTCTTGGTATTGTTTATGGATATATCGGTGCATTGAATGTGTTGTGCTGGCTTTGGCGCATGCACGGTTCCAAACAAATGATTATATATGTTTGTACGACTTACATTTATATTCTGTGCCTTACATAACTTGCTCGATAGATGACCATGCGGTGCATTGGTAGATGATTAACAACGTAATGTGTGTTAACCATTAGCTCCTCTGAGTTCTGGTCTCTAGCTTTTACTGGTTACTGAATAGCAGGCTACATATTGACTGCTGTGGCAATCAGACGGGCGCATAATGTCTTATCAGCCAAAGGAAGTAGTCTGTTTCCGGTGAAAGTAACCTCCTTTTCGCGCGCGTGCGTGTGATTTTGGCGTGCGCTCTGTACGATGCATGCCTGTTCAAGGTTACGTCTTGGAGCTCAGGTGCTCTAGTGTAGGCGGGTGGGCGGGGCAGACGCCCGGTGTGGGTAGCTGGGCGGGGCAGACACCTGACGTGGGTAGCTGGGCGGGGCAGACACCCGGTGTGGGTAGCTGGGCGGGGCAGACGCCTGGTGTGGGTAGCTGGGCGGGGCAGACGCCCGGTGTGGGTAGCTGGGCGGGGCAGACACCTGACGTGGGTAGCTGGGCGGGGCAGACGCCCGGTGTGGGTAGCTGGGCGGGGCAGACGCCTGGTGTGGGTAGCTGGGCGGGACAGACGCTCGGTGTGGGTAGCTGGGCGTGGCCGGTGGCGGTGGCTGGGAACAGGCACTCGCTGCACGCAAGTGCGCTCTCTCATGTGTGTAATGGTCCTGTTTAAATCCTGTGTGAAGTCACGCCAATGTTTGCGTTTCCGTCGGCCATTGCACACCTTGTTTGGCCTCTGTCGCCGCCAGTGTCTCTCGCTGGTGAAACGTCATCTCGCCTGGCAGAGCAGCCCTGTGTCTTTACCGCCGTTGGCCGATGAGGACGACTGGGACTGAACTGTGACTGGGACTGTGAACTGTGACTGAAACTGTGAACTGGGACTGTGAACTGTGACTGGGACTGTGAATTGGGACTGGGACTGTGAACTGGGACTGTGAACTGGGACTGAAACTGTGAACTGTGACTGTGAACTGTGACTGGGACTGTGAACTGGGACTGGGACTGTGAACTGTGAACTGGGACTGAAACTGTGAACTGGGACTGGGACTGTGAACTGTGACTGTGAACTGTGAACTGTGACTGTGACTGTGAACTGTGACTGGGACTGTGAACTGTGACTGGGACTGTGAAATATGTCATCATCCAGGGGCGTATTTAGAAATCCGTCAAGGGGCGGGGGGGTGGGGCAAGCCCTCAAGAGGGCGCCAAACCCACACATGAGGGCGCCTCTTTTTGTGACAAAAAAAAAGATAACCCCATTTTTTGCTATCCCCGGATTTGGGCCGGTCACCTTATTTTGGTATTCGAACTTAATGAAATTCACTTTTCAAATTCACCAAAATTTATTTTGTTGAATTTTTCCGAAAAAAAAAAAATTTTTTTTTTTGGGAGTCAAAAACCCAAAATTTTGAAAACCGAGATAGCCATTTTAAGGAAAATGTAATTTCCTGTCTTGACATTCTATATTTGCAATTTGCTTTAAAGTTCTATTTTCTACGATTTTCAAACATTTATCGTTTTTCCACCAAAAATGGCATAACATGACGTCATTAAAACGTCATTATCTCCCAATACACTATCAATGTCATTTAAATTTGGTGAGAAGACGTCGAATTGATGCAGCATAAGGTACTGAAAGTTTGACGTTCATACCTATCATGGTGTTCAAGTTATGGAGAAAATCCGGGAGGGGCGGCAGATTCTAGCCCCCCCCCCCCCCCCCCCCCCCCCCCCCCCCCCCCCCCCAGCGGGGCGCGGTTTAAATGTCGCCGGAGCTGGTTGAATTGCATTCAATCACTCGAGAGAAAAAACTTGCGTTTTCATCAAGTTTTCTCCTAAGATCATTATTTGTCACGTTCAGTGCAGGAAACGCATACTTGTATTGAATGCCCCCACCCACACCACCAATATTCCTGTGAAGAGGGCCCCCTCCTCCCTGGATCCGCCAGTGCCGTCAGCGAAAGGTGTTGTTGAGCGGGGTAAATGATAAAAATAGCAAAATAACAAAGAAGTTAAGGAAAATAAATTTTACAATAAGTCAGTAACTTAAATTAACTGTGCTTTCCACTTGATGATATTCTCGAATATTTTTAACTGTGGAATTCGTGGAATTGACCAGGATTTGTGAACAAATATAAAAAAAAAAAATTAAAAGACACCAAAATCAAAATTATGGCATTCAAGAGGCATTCATGTCTTTTCCATTCATGAATGTGATAGAGAAAAACTGAGGAATGCTCGCGATAAAGCACAACACCCCAGTTAAAGAAGTGGATGGCAAACAGCCAATTTTGCACTCAGGCCAGCCGAAATACACCCACCCCGTTCCCCGGCTTCACAAAATCAACCCTGTCCTATTCCCCGGTCTGACGAAGTCCCAGGCATGCGGAACTCCGCGCTGCCCCGCACACAGGCTTGTCCAAATCAGCCCTGTCTCTACCCATGAGATCTGCCGAAATGCACCCTGCTCCTGTTCTCTCTAGCCTCCAAAAATACACCCAGTAGCACCTGACCTGAGGGTGGCAGCTTGTCTGAGGGCAGCACCTGGTCTAAGGGCAGCACCTCGTCGTGAGGGCGGCATGTCGTCTGATAACATCACCTGGTATGATCTGAGGGCGGCCGGCGGCACCTAACCTGCGGGCGGCACCTCATTTGAGGACGGCACATACATAGGCCACTCCAGGCCGCTCTCTTTAGCCGCCCCGGTAGAAGGAAGGGCACCTGCCGGCATTCCAGGCGCCATACTACGCGAGCCAGAGGCGCCCTGTTGGGCCTGAGGGCGGCACCTGGTCTGAGGGCGGCACCTGGGCTGAGGGCGGCACCTGACCTTACCCCCCTAAATACGCCCCTGGGGCTGGCTCCCGTGCCCCTGGTTACCCCCCCCCCCCCCACTCAAAGTTGTGTGGCGACGCCACTGTCTCCAAAGGCACCCTCCGATACACCTACGAAGGCGCCCTCCCGCATATCCCCGAAGGCACCCTCCGATACATTTCCGAAGGCGCCCTCCCACATACCTCCAAAGGCGCCCTCCGATGCACCTCTGAAGGCGCCATCACACATAGCTTCAAAGGCGACCTCCGATACACCTTTTAAAGCACCCTCCCACATGCCTCCAAGGGTGCCCTCCGATACACATCTGAATGAGCCATCCCAGATGCCTCCAAAGGCGCCCTCCAATACACCTCTGAAGGCGCCCTCCCACATACCTCTGAAGGCGCCCTCCGATAGATATCCGAGGTCGCCCTCCCAAATAGCCCCAGAGGCGCCCTCTGTGAGACCAGAGGCGCCCGGCCTCACATTCAGCGAAGGGCGCCTTTGTATGTATGGAGGGAGGGCGCCCTCGGTCCTGGGATATATGTATCTGATGGTGCTTTGGACTATGTGGGAGGACGCCTCCAGAGGTGTATTGGTGGGCGACTTTGGAGGTATGTGGAAGGGCGCCTTAGAGGTGTATCGGAGGGCGCCTTTGAAGGTATGTGAGAGGGCGCCATCGGAGATGTATCAGAGGGCGCCTTTGGAGCCTGTAGGTATGTGTGAGGGTGCCTTCAAAGTTCAAAGGTGCATCGGTGGGCGCCTTTGGTGGTATGTAGGAGGGCGCCTTCAGATATGTATCGGAGGACACCTTTTAAGGTATATGGGAGGGCGCCTTTGGAGGTATGTTTGAGGGCGACTTCAGAGGTGTATGCGTATCAAAGGGCGCATTTGAAGGCATATAGGAAAGCGTTTTCAAAGGTGTATTGGAGGTCGCCTTCGGAGCTATGTGGGAGGGCGCCTTCAGATGTGTATCGGAGGGCGCCTTTGGAAGTATTTGGGAGGGTGCTTTGAAGATATGTGGGAGGGCGCCTTTGCGAGTATGTGGGAGGGCGCCTTTAGAGGTGTATCGGAGGGCGGCTTTAGAAGTATGTGGGATGGCGCCTTCAGGGATGTATCGGAGCGCGCCTTACATTCAGTGGAACGCGCCTCATATTCAGCCGGAGCGCGCCTCACATTCAGCGAAAGGCGCCTTCGGCGCCCTTCGCTGAATGTGAGACGCATTTCATGAACCGAAGGCGCTTTTGGTGCATGAGGGCGTCTTCGGCGCCCAGGGGGGGGGGGGGGGCGAAGTGCAGTGACCCCCCTAAATACGCCCCTGTCATCATCATCAAGTTTATTAAACATAAATTAACAAAATATGAAAGAAAATCAGAAAGGTGCAAAAGCAAAAAAGTTTAAATCAAGGCACCTTGTCTGAAAAGAAGGATAAATGGTTAAACTGCGGCCGCCACCACGGCACAGCTCGCTCTGGTGTAGGTTGAAGCCCCCACACTCACCTCCGGGCATGTCGCATCCATTTAAGGTGGGGACTGCTAAAAAAGAAAGAAAAAATGCTGAAAAAAAATGTCACGTCATCTTGGCACCGTCGGTCTCGGTCGGCTTAGCACAGCGGCCTCAGAGCTGGGCTTCCCGGACAACTTCCTGGCGCCCGTGTCCTTACATGGTGTTCTGTCATGTGTTCTGTTTGTGACCGTGCTCCTGTCGGAGACGACACGGACCGCTACGGGCGAAAGCGTCTGTACTCTGCTGTACCCTGTAGGTGAAATGGCACACCATGAAACGTGAGAGGCTGTGGTGCTGAGTATGTATGACCAGCTATCAGTGTCCAGTATGAGAACACCGTTCCTCGAGGCGCGACATGGGAATAGAAGAATGTCGGCGTGTTTAGCGAACACGGTGTTTTGGTCGCTCTGTAGTTTCAAAGGTTATAGAGCACCTTTTGCTTAACGTATTATGTGGTAATTGTTACTTCGCTAGTGGAATAGAGTGTTCCGCCGTTTAACCCTCGCCCTACGGGGTCCTAAAACGACCCCCTGAGGTTTTTCTTGCATAACTTTTTACACATGCGGTGCATCTTGCTGAAATTTTCAGTAGCTGAGTTTATAACAATTATACGTATGCTGTAATAATTGCATTGAAATTGGTTGAGAAATTTGGGACATAGTGATGTTTTGATGACGTCATGTTGGTGGAAAAACGATAAATGGTTGAAAAATTGTAGAAAACAGAGTTTTGAAGCAAATTGCAAACGCAATTCAGAAAATATATCAAATGTAATTTGCTTTCAAATGGAAATCTCGGATTTTCAAAATTTTGGGGTTTTGACTCCTAAAATGAACAAAAACTGATTTTTTGTGGAAAAATCACCAGAAAATCGAAATTTTCAAAGATGTTAAAAAAACGGAATATATATGAGAGAACTGAGTATGGATAATACTCAAACCAAATTTCAAAGCAAAATCTATACCTTTTTGGACTTTTTGTGGACCAGATACGAATGAATAATTACCTTTTCTGTATTCTGAGATAAACCTGGTCTAGGAACATGCCTTTTTATTTACATTTATCAATTTCGAATTTTTAGGCTTTCTGACAGAGCAAAATCGCTGTTCTGGACGTGGTCGATCGATGTCATTCACTTGACCTGGAAGGTCACTCATTGACCCGAAACCTAAAAATTGCATACCGTTAGATTCCAAACATGACTGGCAACATCTTAGTTCTTACCGCGGTGCTCTATCTTGCTTGGTTTGGAAGTTAACAGGGGGGTCTTTTTAGTACCCCCCGTAGGGCGAAGGTGAAAAAAAGCTCCCGTAGGGCGAGGGTTAAAGCATTTTCAGTCTTTTTATTACGCTAAATTCTAGCAAAGCTGTTCTCTCTTAATGGGTTTCGTTTTCGTCGATATACCACCCAGTTGTCCAGATGAATATCGTTTATGGGATGCTGTTCTCTGTTTTTCAGAGTGGTGGCGCCGGGCGTCTCATTTAACCTGAAGCTGCACATCATCTACCTGCTGAACGACGTGCTGCACCACTGGTGAGAGCCGACAGCGTCTCCCTCCCTGGCTCTGCTGAAACTCCCGGTCCTGTCCCGTCCCATCCTGTCCCGATCCCGTCCCGTTCCGTCCCCATCTATCCCGCCTCGCTCTGTCCCTTTCCGTCCCCTCTCTGTCCCGTCCCCTCTGCCCCCCCCCCCCCCCCCCCCGTACTGTGGCGGCGTGACCAGGGGCTGTCAACGCGTTAGCAGGCGTCATAGATCCAAAGGTCACGTTTGTTTGGTGTGCTCGGCTGGACGATAGATTACCCAGACCTTGAACATGTGAATACGCTTGAGAGAACTTTACTACTCAGGATACAATTCCAGTCATGACAGTTAGAACGAATACTGGTAAACATTCTTATGAGCCTTATTTTGGGTTTGCCCCGGTGCATGTGGCTCATTGCCTTTATTGTTGCTTATAATGAAGGTTCTTGTGGTTGCTGTTGTTGACAATATATGATTACGTATGTGTAAAGCATTTGCCATGTGAACTTCTCTTCTTCAAGTAAAATACCAATTTGGAATCACAGTTTCGCTTTCGTCAGGTGGCTGCCTTGTCGAGAAAGGCTGTCGGCTTCAGCGTCGTGTTTGCTGACGTCACTGTCTGTGTTTGTCAGCGTTCGTAAGAACGTGAACGGTCTGCACCAGTCCCTGGAGTCGGTGGTGGTGGCCATGTTCTGTAACACCATGCTGGCCGCCAACCAGGAGCAGAAGGCCAAACTGAACAAGGTACCGTGACGACACCAGCTGGCGGATTGTAACTTTTGTGGGGGTGGGGAATAACGCTGCGTCTTGATTTAGAATCACTACGAGAACTTCCGAGACATTTGATTTCGAAAGTAGTACTATACCACCATGTAAATTGTGCTCATCCATGCCGCTGTGGCCTGTTGCTCCACCCACCCAGCGCTGGCCTGTTGCTGACCCTGTCCCTGTGCTCCGAGCTCTGATTGGACCCTGAACCCGCCGGCAGTTGCTGACGCTGTGGGAGTCGAAGACCAACTACTTCTCGGAGTCTGCGCTGTCCCAGCTGAAGGAGGCGCCGGCCTCGTGGCAGGCGTACCAGGCCGAGCTGCTGAAGCGCCACGCCGCCCCGCTGGCCGCCGTCGCCGCCGCCAGCAAGCAGCAGCTGGAAAGCTACAAACAGCAGCACGAGGCGTTTGTGCAGCACGCGCTGCAGCAGATCCAGCAGCTGCAGCAGCAGCTCGAGATGGAACAGCAGGTGCGGCGCGCTACTCCGCAGCGGAGCCGGCAGGGAGCTGGCAGGGAGCTGGCAGGGATCAGGCAGGGAGCTGGCAGGGAGCTGGCAGGGAGCCGGCAGGGAGCCGGCAGGGAGCCGGCAGGGAGCCGGCAGGGAGCCGGCAGGGAGCCGGCAGGGAGCCGGCAGGGAGCCGGCAGGGAGCCGGCAGGGAGCCGGCAGGGAGCTGGCAGAGAGCTGCACCACAGCTCCCTGCCAGCTCCCTGACGAACGCCGACTGATACAGCCGATTTATGGAATTTACAGACTTGGGCCATGATTTGGCTTTATTACCATTGTTGGAGAAAAAAACATGTATGGTATTTTCTCTGCATTTTTCAGAATAACGTTTCCGCTGAGACTTCGGTAAAAGTATTACATTTATTGTTTTGAACGAAACAATGTATCGATTTCGTTTTAAGTTTTATAATCGATTCAGCACATACCTGACCCATTAAAGGAGCATTCGATCGACGAATTGGCGTATGTTCGCCTGTAAACGTACGTGACTTGGTTACATTACCGCCGTGTCTCGTCGTGTAACCGCATGTCTGCCGCCTGCCTGTGCGCCCGCCGTGTAGCCGTGCGATGTCTGTCCGGTGTCTGTGTTCCTGTGTGACTGACCGGGCGCTGTCTGCTGCGCCTCAGGCGGCCCAGATGCCTCTGGTGGACCTCAGCCGCCCTCCTCCGGGCTTCACGAACGAGCCGGCCGTCGTCACTGAGGACGACCTAGTGCCGTCCGTGCCCTACTTCAACCTGCCGGCCGGCATCATGGTGCCCATGGTCAAGGTGAGTCCGTCCCTACTGCTTTCTGCCTGTCCTCTACTGCCCCCCTGCTGCCCCCTGCTGTGCCCACTAAGACCTGCCGGCCGGCATCATGGTGCCCATGGTCAAGGTGAGTCCGTCCCTACTGCTATCTGCCTGTCCTCTACTGCCCCCTGCTGTCCCTACTAAGACCTGCCGGCCGGCATCATGGTGCCCATGGTCAAGGTGAGTCCGTCCCTACTGCCATCTGCCTGTCCTCTACTGCCCCCTGCTGTCCCTGCTGTGCCCACTAAGACCTGCCGGCCGGCATCATGGTGCCCATGGTCAAGGTGAGTCCGTCCCTACTGCTATCTGCCTGTCCTCTACTGCCCCCTGCTGTCCCTACTAAGACCTGCCGGCCGGCATCATGGTGCCCATGGTCAAGGTGAGTCCGTCCCTACTGCCATCTGCCTGTCCTCTACTGCCCCCTGCTGTCCCCACTAAGACCTGCCGGCCGGCATCATGGTGCCCATGGTCAAGGTGAGTCCGTCCCTACTGCTTTCTGCCTGTCCTCTACTGCCCCCCTGCTGCCCCCTGCTGTGCCCACTAAGACCTGCCGGCCGGCATCATGGTGCCCATGGTCAAGGTGAGTCCGTCCCTACTGTCATCTGCCTGTCCTCTACTGCCCCCTGCTGTCCCCACTAAGACCTGCCGGCCGGCATCATGGTGCCCATGGTCAAGGTGAGTCCGTCCCTACTGCTATCTGCCTGTCCTCTACTGCCCCCTGCTGTCCCCACACTAAGACCTGTCGGCCGGCATCATACGCCAACCAATGTTAATATACGGGCAGATGGTGTGCTGACTATGTGCACACCAAGCCACTGCGTGTGTGTTCGGCTCTGCGTGTGTGTTCGGCACTGCGTGTGTGTTCGGCTCTGCGTGTGTGTTCGGCACTGCGTGTGTGTTCGGCTCTGCGTGTGTGTTCGGCTCTGCGTGTGTGTTCGGCTCTGCGTGTGTGTTCGGCACTGCGTGTGTGTTCGCCACTGCGTGTGTGTTCGCCACTGCGTGTGTGTTCGGCTCTGCGTGTGTGTTCGGCACTGCGTGTGTGTTCGGCACTGCGTGTGTGTTCGGCTCTGCGTGTGTGTTCGGCACTGCGTGTGTGTTCGGCACTGCGTGTGTGTTCGGCACTGCGTGTGTGTTCGGCACTGCGTGTGTGTTCGGCACTGCGTGTGTGTTCGGCTCTGCGTGTGTGTTCGGCTCTGCGTGTGTGTTCGCCACTGCGTGTGTGTTCGGCACTGCGTGTGTGTTCGGCACTGCGTGTGTGTTCGGCACTGCGTGTGTGTTCGGCTCTGCGTGTGTGTTCGCCACTGCGTGTGTGTTCGGCACTGCGTGTGTGTTCGCCACTGCGTGTGTGTTCGCCACTGCGTGTGTGTTCGGCTCTGCGTGTGTGTTCGGCTCTGCGTGTGTGTTCGGCTCTGCGTGTGTGTTCGCCACTGCGTGTGTGTTCGGCTCGGTCGGCCTGTATAACCTCTATTGTCTATCGGCCGGTATAATCGTCATTGTGTCTCTGGGTGTCCGTCGGGGCGCAAATTGACCACGCTGTCGTCGCGCCCTTAAAGGGAATAGTACACCTTTAACATTAGTGTTTAACTGAGATAGCCAGATTGTCGGGAGTACTGAGAAATCTCCAAATCTGACATTTTTTCTTCCAAAACGACCTAGTTGCTGAGTTTCAACGCAAAAACCGTTGGGTATATTTGGTCATATTTTAAAGGGACAAATCTTGTGACGTTTCGCATACGTCATTAGTATTCCTACCGCACTTCGTTTTCGCCGGGGTAATATAACAACGTGTTCGCTATTTGGACCGGCCGCCACCGAAACGCATCATGTGTTCATGAGCTATACATATTATTCGCCATAACTTTTTCAATTTTCATGGGATTTCCAATTGAAAATAATACCGACACTCGTCTTGAAAAGGCGCACCTTTTGAAGGGTGGCTCGTACCGGTAGCGGCAATATTCTCCGCAATAGAAGCACATGCACCTGTAACTGCGATACATTAGGGATACATTCTGCCTGTCAGGTTTAAGTAATTACCTCTGTCAATTGTGAACCGATTTCCAATTGAAAATTACCAATAGATGCTTAATGATAAGACGCATTTGTTGATTGGTAGCTGGTCGGTGTTCATGCAATATATTGATTCAATTTTGACAAACAAAAAAATATTGTTTACGTTGAAGTGCCGCTTAGCTCAAGATATTATTGGCTATAACTTTGTCAATTTTCATTGGATTTCCAATTGAAAATAATGTCCACACTCGTCTTGAAAGGGCACACCTTTTGATGGGTGGCACATTTATTTATGCACATGAACATTATGGGTATGTGTGCACGCAACGCCACTCCAACTCTTACAAGGTCATAGTGTAAACATTCACACATTTTCAATCGCGACCAATATACTCGCGAGTCGCGACCCAGCGAATGAGGTTAGTGTTGCTTACATATTCTGATTCAAGGATACACTTTTGCCGGTATGACGTCACAACTCGTTTTGGTGACGCAAGATTATTGTGACGTCATATGTATTAATATCAATATGTTTTCCAATTATGACAAATTGGTTCTTCTTTTCTCGCAAAAACGAAGGCCAGAACCGTAATGAGGACACTCTTTTCCATCATTCCACATACTTTTCCCAAGGTGTACTATTCCCTTTAAGCTCCAATAAACCGACAAATCTGTGTGTCGGTCAGACGGAGTCGCAGACGTACCGCTCTCTGGATCCGGCCGCCATCCGACTGCCGCCGCCGGCGCCGCCCAGCGAACAGCTGCTGGCCGCTGTGGAGGCGTTCTACGCGCTGTCCAGTCACGACCGGCCGCGCAACAGGAACCTGCGGCCAGAGGACCTGCCTAACCGCAGGGACAGGTGCGGTCATGTGGAGGCGGAGGGACAGTAGGAGCGCTGGAGGAGTGTGGGGTTAACAGAGATGGGTATAGAGTCTCCCATAGTATGGAATTAGTTACGATGGGTAGAGGGGGAGGGAGGGGGGCGCGAAGCCACGTACCGTACTACTGGTGTGGATTGGATTGGTCAGCTCCTGTGTCCCCTTCCTCCTGACACAGGCGCCGTGACATTCCCGCCGTGACATTCCCGCCGTAACATTCCCGCCGTGACATTCCCGCCGTGACATTCCCGCCGTGACATTCCCGCCGTGACATTCCCGCCGTGACATTCCCGCCGACACAGGCGCCGTGACATTCCCGCTGACACAGGCGCCGTAACATTCCTGCTGACACAGGCGCCGTGACATTCCCGCCGTGACATTCCCACCGACACAGGCGCCATGACATTTCCGCCGACACAGGCGCCGACACAGGCGCCGTGACATTCCCGCCGACACAGGCGCCATGACATTCCCGCCGACACAGGCGCCGTGACATTCCCGCCGACACAGGCGCCGTGACATTCCCGCCGACACAGGCGCCGTGACATTCCCGCCGTGACATTCCCGCCGACACAGGCGCCGTGACATTCCCGCCGTGACATTCCCGCCGACACAGGCGCCGTGACATTCCCGCCGTGACATTCCCGCCGACACAGGCGCCGTGACATTCCCGCCGACACAGGCGCCGTGACATTCCCGCTGACACAGGCGCCGTGACATTCCCGCTGACACAGGCGCCGTGACATTCCCGCCGTGACATTCCCGCCGACACAGGCGCAGTGACATTCCCGCCGTGACATTCCCGCTGACACAGCGTCACATTCCCGCCGTGACATTCCCGCTGACACAGGCGCCGTGACATTCCCGCCGTGACATTCCCGCCGACACAGGCGCCGTGACATTCCCGCCGTGACATTCCCGCCGACATAGGCGCCGTGACATTCCCGCTGACACAGCGTCACATTCCCGCTGACACAGGCGCCGTGACATTCCCGCCGACACAGGCGCCGTGACATTCCCGCCGACACAGGCGCCGTGACATTCCCGCTGACACAGGCGCCGTGACATTCCCGCCGGGACATTCCCGCCGACATAGGCGCCGTGACATTCCCGCTGACACAGCGTCACATTCCCGCTGACACAGGCGCCGTGACATTCCCGCCGACACAGGCGCCGTGACATTCCCGCCGTGACATTCCCGCCGTGACATTCCCGCCGACATAGGCGCCGTGACATTCCCGCCGTGACATTCCCGCTGACACAGGCGCCGTGACATTCCCGCCGGCACAGGCGCCGTGACATTCCCGCCGACACAGGCGCCATGACATTCCCGCCGACACAGGCGCCGTGACATTCCCGCTGACACAGGCGCCGTGACATTCCCGCCGTGACATTCCCGCCGACACAGGCGCCGTGACATTCCTGCCGTGACATTCCCGCTGACACAGGCGCCGTGACATTCCCGCCGACACAGGCGCCGTGACATTCCCGCCGACATAGGCGCCGTGACATTCCCGCCGTGACATTCCCGCCGTGACATTCCCGTCGTGACATTCCCGTCGTGACATTCCCGCCGTGACATTCCCGCTGACACAGGCGCCGTGACATTCCCGCCGGCACAGGCGCCGTGACATTCCCGCCGTGACATTCCCGCCGACACAGGCGCCGTGACATTCCCGCCGACACAGGCGCCATGACATTCCCGCCGACACAGGCGCCGTGACATTCCCGCTGACACAGGCGCCGTGACATTCCCGCCGTGACATTCCCGCCGACACAGGCGCCGTGACATTCCCGCCGACACAGGCGCCGTGACATTCCCGCTGACACAGGCGCCGTGACATTCCCGCCGTGACATTCCCGCCGACACAGGCGCAGTGACATTCCCGCTGACACATCGTCACATTCCCGCCGTGACATTCCCGCTGACACAGGCGCCGTGACATTCCCGCCGACACAGGCGCCGTGATATTCCCGCCGACACAGGCGCCGTGACATTCCCGCCGACACAGGCGCAGTGACATTCCCGCTGACACAGCGTCACATTCCCGCCGACACAGGCGCCGTGACATTCCCGCCGACACAGCGTCACATTCCCGCCGTGACATTCTCGCCGTGATATTCCCGCTGACACAGGAGCCGTGACATTCCCGCCGACACAGGCGCCGTGACATTCCCGCCGACACAGGCGCCGTGACATTCCCGCCGACACAGGCGCAGTGACATTCCCGCTGACACAGCGTCACATCCCCGCCGACACAGGCGCCGTGACATTCCCGCTGACACAGCGTCACATTCCCGCCGTGACATTCCCGCCGTGACATTCCCGCCGACACAGGCGAAGTGACATTCCCGCTGACACAGCGTCATATTCCCGCCGTGACATTCCCGCCGACACAGGCGCCGTGACATTCCCGCTGACACAGCGTCACATTCCCGCCGTGACATTCCCGCTGACACAGGCGCCGTGACATTCCCGCTGACACAGCGTCACATTCCCGCCGTGACATTCCCGCTGACACAGGCGCCGTGACATTCCCGCCGTGACATTCTCGCCGACATAGGCGCCGTGACATTCCCGCCGACACAGGCGCCGTGACATTCCCGCCGACACAGGCGCCGTGACATTCCCGCTGACACAGCGTCACATTCTCGCCGTGACATTCCCGCCGACACAGGCGCCGTGACATTCCCGCTGACACAGCGTCACATTCCCGCCGTGACATTCCCGCCGACACAGGCGCCATGACATTCCCGCCGACACAGGGCCGTGACATTCCCGCTGACACAGGCGCCGTGACATTCCCGCCGTGACATTCCCGCCGACACAGGCGCCGTGACATTCCCGCCGTGACATTCCCGCCGACACAGGCGTCGTGACATTCCCGCCGACACAGGCGCCGTGACATTCCCGCCGACACAGGCGCCGTGACATTCCCGCTGACACAGGCGCCGTGGCATTCCCGCCGACACAGGCGCCGTGACATTCCCGCCGACACAGGCGCCGTGACATTCCCGCCGTGACATTCCCGCTGACACAGCGTCACATTCCCGCCGTGACATTCCCGCTGACACAGGCGCCGTGACATTCCCGCCGACACAGGCGCCATGACATTCCCGCCGACACAGGCGCCATGACATTCCCGCCGACACAGGCGCCGTGACATTCCCGCCGACACAGGCGCCGTGACATTCCCGCCGACACAGGCGCCGTGACATTCCCGCCGTGACATTCCCGCCGACACAGGCGCAGTGACATTCCCGCTGACACAGCGTCACATTCCCGCCGTGACATTCCCGCCGACACAGGCGCCGTGACATTCCCGCCGTGACATTCCCGCTGACACAGGCGCCGTGACATTCCCGCCGACACAGGCGCCGTGACATTCCCGCCGTGACATTCCCGCCGTGACATTCCCGCCGTGACATTCCCGCCGTGACATTCCCGCCGACACAGGCGCAGTGACATTCCCGCTGACACAGCGTCACATTCCCGCCGTGACATTCCCGCCGACACAGGCGCCGTGACATTCCCGCCGACACAGGCGCAGTGACATTCCCGCTGACACAGCGTCACATTCCCGCCGTGACATTCCCGCCGACACAGGCGCCGTGACATTCCCGCTGACAGCGTCACATTCCCGCCGTGACATTCCCGCTGACACAGGCGCCGTGACATTCCCGCCGACAGGCGCCGTGACATTCCCGCCGACACAGGCGCCGTGACATTCCCGCTGACACAGCGTCACATTCCCGCCGTGACATTCCCGCTGACACAGGCGCCGTGACATTCCCGCCGACACAGGCGCCATGACATTCCCGCCGTGACATTCCCGCTATTGACTCCGGGTACAACCTCCCCGATGTTACTGGCGGCTGAGTTTTGCATCACTCGAGCCGCTGAGTTTGTGTGTGACTGTTACCGCTGAGTTTTGCGTGTGATTCAAGCCACTGAGTGTTTTGTGCGTGCGGCAGGGACGGCTGGGAGCAGCTGGCGCTGTACGAGTTCTACAAGGCGAAGAAGGCTGCCTGGAGGAAGAAGGAGCATGAGGTGGAGGATGGGGAGCGGGAGGAGTCGCCGCCTCCCTCCCCCCTGCGCTCCCCGTCGCCGTCTTGTTCACCAACTCCGATCAAAGAGCGACGTTATAGCAGGTCAGAAACCCGACCCGGCCTGGTCACTGGGTGGTTAGACTTATGAGTTAAGCGGATATGTCGATTGGCTCTGGAGAGTGGAGAGATAATCTGTTCAAATGGCGTACGTATTCTATAATATGTTTGACGTTCACGCTGGACCAGTGTTTGCTATTTCTTGGTTGACCATGGGACCTCGCTCATCAATCGTTTGTGAATTCAATTGATCAATTTAGATACCTGTTAAATTGTAAAATGGAGGTTTGTTCCCCTGGTCCTCACTCACTCTCAGTCGTTCGTAGGATCAGCTGCGCTTTTAGCTTCACGTCGGCACCAGGTTCGTTTTTGTTGTGTGGACGTGTAATATGGTCCGTTCCATAGTGACGATGTGTCTGCTTACCTCGCGATCAGCAGATCTTGATTTCTCCGTCACTGGAGATCTCAGCCCCGTGCCGCTCACTGCGGGTCCGCCTGACGCTGCTCCTCCTCCTCCTCCTCCTCCCTGCAGCGTATCCCCGGAGCCTCAGGAGAGCAGGCGCCGCTCCCGCCGCTCGCGGTCCCGCTCCCGGTCCGGGTCGCGGTCGCGGTCCGGCTCGAGCAGCGCCTCCCCGACCCGTGACACGGATCGACGCAGCCCCACGCCGCCCAGCTTCGCGTGAGTGCAGGGACACGACGGGACGGGACGGGACGGGACGGGACGGGACGGGACGGGACGGGACGGGACGGGGACGGGGACGGGGACGGGGACGGGGACGGGACGGGGACGGCGACGGGTCGGGACGGCCGACGGCCGGCGAGACGGGACGGCCGGCGAGACGGGACGGCCGGCGGGAGGGCTGTGAACGGCAGCGGTATCATTTGGGACCAGGGTGCTATGAGTGCGTCGGCTGTAGGTAGTGCCCTACTACGGTGCCTGTAGAGGACCGGATGGGCATCATATTACTGTCAGTCGCGGCGCCCCCGTAAGAGAAAAGCATAATGGAGAAACTGTAGTAATTGTGATAGTCTTCGTTGTGTTAGATTGTTTGCGATTTGTTAGAGATTTTGACATTTTGAAGAGAGAAAAAAAATATAAATTTTGTTAGAGTTCATCTCATCAGTGCCTGTGTGCCTGATGCCGTCGGACACGTAGATCAGTGCCTGTGTGCCTGATGCCGTCGGACACGTAGACCGGTGTATGTGCTGTCGCCTGTCGCCTGTCGCCTGTCGCCTGTCGCCTGTCGCCTGTCGCCTGTCGCCTGTCGGACTTCTGGCACTGCCGTCTGCCTCTGACCTCTCTGTGACCGATAACTGGACGCGGATGACTGCTCACCGGTCACTGGCCAGGTGTGACTCCCCGCTTTGGTCGCCTGCAGTGGGTTCGGCGCCGCGGCGCCCGCCGTCAACGTGTCTCAGCGTCTGGACGAGACCAACAAGGGGCACCAGCTGCTGAAGGCGATGGGCTGGGGCGGCGCCGGCCTGGGCAGCAAGGAGCAGGGCATCGCCGAGCCCATCTCCGGCGGAGAGGTACGGCCGGGGCCGGCCAGTCTAGATAGAGCGGTGATCTGCGGCGACGGCAGACTGATACAGGGCACCTGGAGGCTATCGTACACAACAGTCTAGGCTGGCAGTTGGTCATGCACAATAGATAGTTGTTTGCTTACAATTGCTTGTTGAAGACTTGCACTTTTCATATTAACTGGATCTGGAATGTATTAATGTGTAAATGCTGCCTTTTACGCTCAACCGAATGTCTTAGATACTATATATGCTTGGTGCTGATTGAAGGGGATAGTTCACCTTTAACATGGGGTTTTGGACTGAGATAGCAGATTTGTAGAGCAGATCTAAAAATGGGTTGTGAAATAAATACCTCCCTACGTTAAGTAATTTCGACACAGGACTAGTGGGCCCGGTTTCATGTCCGCTGTTCCGGGCCACGATCGGGACATGAACGCTCGCCGCCGGAGGAGGTACACTCTCCGACACGTAGTCTGATCACGACGCCTCGTTAATATCCGCTCAGCCGCCCGGGCGGCGCGACGGCACCTTGTCAGAGACTGTACTTGGCGTCAGGCGGAGCCAGACCGCCAGCTGCTGTCGTAAGATTTCTCGTGAAATGTAAAGAGAAACTTACTTCTTTCTCCACATATATCCATCAGTTGTCCAAACCAAAGTCATATTCGTAGTTTTGCGCTCAAGATGCACCGTATGGTTGAATGTCAAGACAACTTTCAAGGTGACCTATTCCCTTTAATATAGAATTGTCGTCGTTTGTTTGTGGATGGTAGTATATGCCCGTTGCTTTACGATATGTCATACCCATGACTGATGTGTCCCTTCTTGGTCAGGTTCGGGACCGGCAGGACCAGTACAAAGGTATCGGCGTTAACATGCACGATCCGTACGAGAACTTCCGCAAGAGCAAAGGCCAGGCTTTCATCTCGCGCATGAAGGAGCGCCAGGAGGAGATGATGATACCGGCGCCTCCGAAGCCGAGCTAGTGGGCCCGGCAGGGGAGCGGGCAGGGGACAGACGAGCAGGTCGGCGGCTGAGCTGTCCATACAGCCACACATCTGCCACGTGGTACTCAAGACACAGCTCGCCGAGCGACCTCTGCGGCCTGGCAGCGGCGGCGGCGTCTTCTCACCCGGACCGCCGAGCTGCGTTTTGACGCTGGCAGGACCGCAGTGTCTGCGGCAGGATCTCTCCTCACGCTCCCTGCGTGCGCCGTGATTGTGTGTCTGCGACGCCGGCTGCTTCCACCTCAGTGGGGATGTGCCAGCTGATATGTGAGCAGGCGACTGTGGGGATCGTTTTGAGATGTGATGGAATGTCCGGGCGATGGTCAGACTCAGCACGTCAGCGTTGTGGAAGGGCGCCCTCTGTGACGCGACCACGACTGATGATGGTGTCCGTCATGTTGGACTGATGCCCAATGTGTTAATATATCATAATCATCACAATGGCCGCACTGTTGACATTTTGAATGTGCAAAAAGCAGCCCTGGAGTTCAAACCATTCAAAACCAAATCGTAACTGGAAGTGCTCATCGCATTAGTTGACGGTGGTGGTTAACACCATAGGCGTTAGAGACGCAGGAAAGCAAGCTTTGGAAGTTAAGGTTCGATTAGATGCATTAGGTGACCTCCAGGTATGGAGACGATAAATATGAATCAACTCGTTACGCATGTCGTGCTTAAAGGACGAAGAAAGTCATACCACCCAGGGACTGTCTGCAGTGGTAGGGGCAGGAGCAGTACATTTCCCCTCCCGTTCCAATGTAGATGTAGTGTAGTGTAGATGTAGACAGATACCGCTCGGTTACCGCCGGCGTTGTACTGGTATATTATAGTTTAGGGTCTGTTCCAGTGGTCTGTTCAAACGCCTCCCGGGAGGAGTTTAGAGCAACTTGGAGCAGCCCAGGGGCCTCTTCCCGTCGCACCTCTAACCTCCAAGTTGCTCCAACTTGCAACTGTCCTATACTAATGCACAGACAGTTGCAAGTTGGAGCAACTTGGAGGAGGTAGAAGAGATTAGAGGCGCCGCTGGAACAGGCCCATTAACAAATGTGTCAGCCGCGCCATAAATGTACTCCTCTGATCTCCTCCGGTTTTGTCCCACCTCGATTTCGGGAGCAAGTTGGAGGAGTTTAGAGGAGGTTTCGGGCGCAGTTGGATGTGCTTGGAGCAACTTGGAGCAGCCACGGGATCGATCGGAGGGACTTGTAGGAAGTTAGAGGAGGTTAGAGGCGCCACTGGAACAGACACTATGGGTCTGTTCCAGTGGCGCCTCTAACCTCCTCTAACTTCATCCAAGTCCCTCCGGTCGTTCCCGTGGCTGCTCCAAGTTGCTCCAAGCACATCCAACTGCGCCCGAAACCTCCTCTAAACTCCTCCAACTTGCTCCCGAAATCGAGGTGGAACAACCGGAGATCAGAGGAGTACATTTATGGCGCGGCTGACACATTTGTTAATGTTAACAGATACCCAACCATGGACGCAAACAGCTGATACTTCCTCTATACGCCTCCGATCGTGCCCGTGGCGGCTCCCACACGGCAGTATCTAGGGCCTTGCCACACGGCTGCTCTGGGCTGCTCAAAGTTGCTCTAAACTCATCCCGGGAGCCGCCACTGGAACAGACCCTATACTTATAAGACGTGCGTCTCGGCACAGCCAACCACAGCACACAAACTAACCTAACAACCTAACCTAACCCTATCTAGGGCATGTTCCCGTCGCACCTCTAACCTCCTCCAAGTTGCTCCAGCTTGGAGGAGGTTAGAGGTGTCACTGGAACAGGCCCCTAACCTAACCTAACCTACCTAACCCTGCCTAACCCTACCTAACCTACATAACCCTACCTAACACGGGTGGAGTTCCCTATTCAAATGGTGTGGCCACTGCCCCACCAACTTTGTGTTATGCCCCACCAACTTTTGTCAGATTTGAAGGTTTCCTGGCATTCAAATGGCCATTTCTCACCTCAACCATGGACAACAACCAGCCAATATTGCATTTTGCCCCACCATCTTTTCTGGAAAGCTCCACCCATGCTACGTAACCTAACATACGGGCCTACGTGACGTCACAACCGGGCCGTATTAGCCAATCACAGCACTGTGGTTGGCTGTCCCGAGACGCTTTTCTTATAAGGTCAATGATACCAAGTATGGACAATGCCCAACCCATTGACCTATATAAGTATAGACGAACTACTCCAGCTGTTGCGCCGCACGGCAGCCGTTCCCGGTTAAAGCGACACTAGCGCCGCAGCGGAGAGGCCATGACTTAGCGCGTCAATGGGCCTGTTCCAGTGGTGCCTCTAACCGCCTCTAACCTCATCCAAGTTGCTCCAACTTGCATTAGTATAGGACAGTTGCAAGTTGGAGCAACTTGGAGGAGGTTAGAGGCGCTACGGGAACAGGCCCAATACTTTGCTAGGGTCTGTTTCAGTGGCGCCTCCCGGGATGAGTTTAGAGCAACTTTGAGCAGCCCAGAGCAGCCGTGTGGGAGCCGCCACGGGAACGATCGGAGGCGTTTAGAGGAAGTATCAGCTGTTTGCGTCCATGGTTGGGTATCTGTTAACATTAACAAATGTGTCAGCCGCGCCATAAATGTACTCCTCCGATCTCCTCAGGTTGTCCCACCTCGATTTCGGGAGCAAGTTGGAGGAGTTTAGAGTAGGTTTCGGGCACAGTTGGATGAGCTTGGAGCAACTTGGAGCAGCCACGGGAACGACCGGAGGGACTTGGAGGAGGTTAGAGGCGCCACTGGAACAGACCCTATGGCGGAGGGGCGATATTTGACCATAATCACCGTGAACGTTCAGGCTGAATATTATTATTCCATGTTATTCATTATGGATGTATCTACGTCCTCAAACCTTTTCCAGTGCGCTACCTCACGTGGTTTTTAGTTGCAGGCCGGCAAATATCGCCCTTCCGCCATAGCAAAAGCATTGCCGTGCTAACTCAATCCCTTCTCCGCTGCGGCGCTAGTGTCGCCTATCGGGAACGGCTGCCTGCCGGGCGGAGTAGTTCGTCTATACCTATGGGCAGCAGGGTCGATTTTCAAAACGGTTGGGGGGGGGGCGAACACACTGGCGGATCCAGCCTCTCTCCGTGGGGGGCATCTTTTTGTGGCTAAAAGGTACACCCCCCCCCCATTTTTATCTCTGCAGATTTGGGTCGGTCACCTTATTTTGGTATTCGAGCTTATGAAATCAAATTTTCGAATTCACAAAAAAATTATTTTGTGGATTTTTTTGTCCGAAAAAAAAATCCGTTGGTTTTTATTTTGGGGGGTTAAAAACACACAATTTCGTAAATCCGAAATAGCTATTTGGAAGAGAATGTTATTTCCTTTCTTTTAACGTTTTTTTTTGCAATTTGCTTCAAAACTCTATTTTCTACGATTGTTTAAACATTTATCATTTTTCCACCAAAAATGGTATGACATGACGTCAACGTCATTATCACCCAAAATACTACATCAATTTCATTGGAGTTTAGTGAGAAAACGTATAATTAATGCAGCATAAGGTACTGGAATTTTGACGTTGCTATCTATCATAGTTTTCAAGTTATTGCGAAAATCCGGGAGGGGCAGATTCTGCCCCCCCCCCCCCCCCAGCGGGGCGCGCCCCCAGCAGGCCCTAATGTCAATGGCCCAACCCAATTTCAAAGCAATATGTATATTTTTGACTACTTATGACTCCCAAGTATGAAAGTACGTCGGATGTGGCACTTCTCGGTCTACCAAAGGAAATACGCTCGTGCAGCTGGGCGTAAACACATCGGACAACTGATTTACGCCAGGTGCTCGCTGCGCTGCGGCACTACCGGGGGATGGGGGTCTCGTAGACAACCGACGTTCGTTTTCCGGGTGTGGTAGGACACAATTGTTATAACAATCGAACCTGGCCTAACCTTTACAGCAATTACGGGGGGTGGAATGTGCCCCCTGCCGGATTTTCTCTATAAATCAAAAACCATAATATATATATCGACATGAAGTTTACAGTACCTTATGCTGCATCAGCTACACGTCTTCCTATAAAATTTCGCTGAAATTCATGCCGCACTTTGTGAGATAATGACATTTGAATGCCGCAACGAAGCGAGCGCCTGGCGTAAATCAGTTGTCCGATGTATCTACGCTGCAGCTGGCGACATCTGTCGTCAGCATTAGATATGCCCGCAGACGTGAAGGAAATCCTTTATTATTTGTCCTCTTTTCTCACATTTCCAAATACAGAGCAGGAGTTTACACACCTCATCGCTGTTTGCAATTTGCTGCACGAGGGTTACGAAAAGGGCAGTAAGTCAGAGTTGGTGAGTGATTTTGTTATATTTTTGCGTTTTTATTTGTAGGATGCCTGCTAAAGTATTGTGTGCGAATGGACCACAGCAACAATTTATTTGTGTGTTGTGTGTTTGAGAAGAGCTGGTTGGGTTGTATGCAATATGTTTGGTTCAAGTGTTAACACCTTTCCAGTAACTTCTTGTAGAATGTGCTTGCTTGCTGTGTTTTTGCTAGCTTTGGTGGCTTGTTGGAGACATGTTTAATGTTTGTTGGGCTCTGCATCATTGTCCAAATGTCCAAATATATAATATATAATGCAATAATATAAAATATAAACAAATATCCAAACTCCAGATAAGACTGAGACCCCTCAAACATGGACATTTCATCATTCATGCTATTAGTTGTGTATCATAAAGCTTAAATAATTTGTGAATTCAAAATACAGGACTTCTCATGCCATTGCTGGTGTACATGATACTGACATGATACACTAACACTGTTGATAGCATGGAAAGTCTGGTAGTCTGGTAAGCAACCAATGCCTGATGCTTCCTAATGCCAGACTTATCATGCTATTGGCGATGTAGACAATACTCATAGGTGTACACAGGGGGGGGGGGGGGGGCAAATGGGGCAATAGCCCCCCCCCCCCTAAGGTATGTATGTGCCCCTTTTGGTTGAAAAAATGAATGATTTTTTTTGTATTCTTTTAAGAGATTGTGAAAATATGCCCTTTTTAAAATATAGTGGGCCAAATCCAGTGATTTTTTTGGTGGGGGTACTTTATGCCCCCCTGAGCAAAAATTGCCCCCTCCTGGAGTGAATCCTGGGTACGCTACTGACAATACTGATGCACTATATTGCCAATAGCATGAACAGTCCAGTGTTAGGATTTATCCAGCTTATGGTGGCTAGGTCTATCAATGTCCAATGTTATGTCAGTTAGAGTTTATACCTATAAGTTTGATGTTAAATTATTTATTTTACTTGCATTCAACATCAAAGTTGATAAGAACACAAAAATGCTGATTGTAGTGATGAAAAACGGTGATGGTGGTGGTGGTTATTTGTTTCTAATTAAGCCTGCATTGAATGAAAAGGTTGCATGTAATATTTGCTGTCTTCAGTTCTTCAGTCAAAAAAAAACTTGTTTTGTTGATTCAGATAATTTTAGTTAGCTTTTTATTAAACTGAGATTATAATTAACTATGATTTCTTTCAACTGATTCTTCCAGGCCATTGTGACATACCTTACCCATATTTGTTTAATCTAGTTAGACTATAAGTTTTAGTGAATATTTAACCTAGATAATCAGTATATTCTTTATGCTCAATATCCACTCTGCTCAAGTGGTGCATTATTACTGTTTTACAGGCTTGCCATGTCTCACTGGGAGGCTGCTGGGGAGGCAGGTGCCAGCTATGTTGAGGGAGTAGGAGATGAAGTTCTTCTGACTGCCACATTTATCATCATTGCTCTCTCGACTGTCATCCTAGTCTTCAGGTTTGTGTCTATTTGCAGGCTTGAATAATTCTCAATGATCACAGAAAGTTAGTAGATGTGGACTCACCTCATGGGGTTCCCCTGCTTCCCAGTCCCATAGGAAGGGGCTGAGGTATATCATGTAGAGTTACACAAGACAAGGACTGTGAAGCAAAGCAAGAAGCATGCTGGACTTGTGGCTGGACCTGAGGTGTCTGGTTAGCAGACATACCACGGGTATGTTTTGCTTGATCATGACACATTAATGGACTTTTGTACAATATGTTTTGAATGTGCAGTGCTTTGCTGTGTAAATCTCAAACTACTTCCTGCCTTTGTTGTTTGCATTCCCTTCTTTGCAGTTGTGGTGCAGTGACTGCTTTAATATTTTGTTATCTTGCAACTTGACTAGGTTGGTGTAGGTTGGATCATAGGATGGATTGGAGGATGGAGGCTAGTGATTGATAGATTGTTATTGTACACATTGGGCTATCACAATAATTGATTACCTATGTTCAGAGCTCAGATGTCATTAGATTAGCTGATTTTTACCTTGATGTTGTCAGATTTATTGTCCTAACCAGACCTTATTTTCCAGACCAAACCTGGATTGGCCAGCCTTGTTTGGGCACCAGGTTGGTGCTCTGACTGCACAAAACAATGGCACACCACAGGAAGAAAATGGTGTACCTCAACAAGGTGGGTATGAGTTTGTTCCCTCTGAGGTATCATGTATCATACAGGTTACTTTTGCACCATGTGTGTGTGTGTGTGTGTGTGTGTGTGTGTGTGTGTGTGTGTGTGTGTGTGTGTGTGTGTGTGTGTGTGTGTGTGTGTGTGTGTGTGTGTGTGTGTGTGTGTGTGTGTGTGTGTGTGTGTGTGTGTGTGTGTGTGTGTGTGTGTGTGTGTGTGTGTGTGTGTGTGTGTGTGTGTGTGTGTGTGTGTGTGTGTGTGTGTGTGTGTGTGTGTGTGTGTGTGTGTGTGTGTGTGTGTGTGTGTGTGTGTGTGTGTGTGTGTGTGTGTGTGTGTGTGTGTGTGTGTGTGTGTGTGTGTGTGTGTGTGTGTGTGTGTGTGTGTGTGTGTGTGTGTGTGTGTGTGTGTGTGTGTGTGTGTGTGTGTGTGTGTGTGTGTGTGTGTGTGTGTGTGTGTGTGTGTGTGTGTGTGTGTGTGTGTGTGTGTGTGTGTGTGTGTGTGTGTGTGTGTGTGTGTGTGTGTGTGTGTGTGTGTGTGTGTGTGTGTGTGTGTGTGTGTGTGTGTGTGTGTGTGTGTGTGTGTGTGTGTGTGTGTGTGTGTGTGTGTGTGTGTGTGTGTGTGTGTGTGTGTGTGTGTGTGTGTGTGTGTGTGTGTGTGTGTGTGTGTGTGTGTGTGTGTGTGTGTGTGTGTGTGTGTGTGTGTGTGTGTGTGTGTGTGTGTGTGTGTGTGTGTGTGTGTGTGTGTGTGTGTGTGTGTGTGTGTGTGTGTGTGTGTGTGTGTGTGTGTGTGTGTGTGTGTGTGTGTGTGTGTGTGTGTGTGTGTGTGTGTGCGTGTGCGCATGCGTGAGCGTGCGTGTGTGCCGCGCGCGGATGTGCTTGTGTGAGTGCATGCATGACTCACGTGTGCGTGTGTCATGTGAGTCCATGTGTCATGTGTGAGTACGGTGCATGCGAGTGTAGGTACTTGAGTGCGTACGTGTCTCTGTGCGTACGTGTGAGTGCGTTCACATGGTTTTGAACGTTTTATGATGAATGTGTGCAGTATATCTCCATACTAATCTGCACTTGGCATTGAATCGGATCCTCAGGAATGTAATAATTTCCTGCCATATCGCCTCAACCATCCCGTCGGTCTGCCTCCGCGCTGCACAGTCTATCCTGATTGCAGTGTTCACCTTACAGGTGCGGCGGACGGGACGGACGGCTCAGCGGCGCCCACGGTGGCGGCCGTTCCTGCTCTGCGCCGCGCCCGCCGAGGCAGCGCCGACTCGGTCTGCCCGATCTGCCTGGGCGAGACGATCCGGCACGGGATCGAGACCAACTGCGGCCACATGTTCTGCGCCCAGTGCCTGTTTACATACCGCGACCACGGCAGCTTCGTCGGCCCGATGAAGTGCGCCCTCTGCAGACAGCCGGTACGGACACACCGGGCCGCAGTGGCAGGGCTGGCTCGCTATCTTAGAAAGGGAGTGTGCCTACTGACATCGCTTATTTGGGGTTATTGACATTGGTCAATAACCATAATTTTCTGAATTGAACATAATTTTCTGAATTGAACCATGACTTCATTTCTCCAGATTCACCCTAGTTGATGAGTTATTCCAAAGACTCCAGGAACTTGCTGGGAGCAAAATGTTATCGGGTAGGCTCCAGAGGGCTTCCGCTACTAAAAGCACGGCAACTATCGATTACACTGCTAGCATATCGTTAGCGCCGGCCAATAGCAATTCGACAAAACAGCTCGTGCGCGCTGATAGCAGCAGCCGAACAGAACCTTGAGTCTAGGGTATCCCGCTAATCACAAAGTGTTCGGTAGATATATCGGGCCCCCCTTCATCCTGCTCCTTATTCTATGTGATTCGTTTCCAACAGTTTTCAAAATTTTCCCATTATAAATTCGGTTTTCTCTTGCCTCCGAAGTTTGTGTTCTTTTTGGTGTTATATCCTATGCCGCGTCGCAGTCTCCATTGATAAATTCGCTGAAATTGCACATATTCTGCCAAATTATCATGCTCTCAGTTGGTATAACAGGTGCATGAATGGCTGTGAATGTTAACTGCGTGTTTGAGCCCAGTTCCGGCCTCTCTAAGGTACGAAAAAGTGTACTTATTCCGGGAAATGCGAGTTTGACCCACTTTCTTCTCTTTTTCCTATCTTCAAGACAAATACTTGCTTAAAAACCCACAAATATGATCGTACATTTATTAGGAATGACCACTGAACATCGGTTCTGTTGAAAGCGCTAAATCAAACGCTTTTCTGCAGTCTGAGAGCATCGTCGTAGTGGAGCATATTAGGTACTGGTAAGATCAAGACGTTTCCCATGGGTCACGTAGCATATTACTTTGGAAGACGCTTGTAGTCCTCCTTAAAATGTTTAACAGCCGTCTGCGCCAGGTTACTACCTGGGACAGCGCCTGAAGCTGCTCTTCGTCAGTTATCTTGTCGATCAGCTCCTGGAGGAGGCGGATGCCTCGTTCGCCTCCATCATTTACGACTGCGAGATGGACAACGAATCTTCGCCGTCGCTGGTAGTCGTCGGATGTTGGCCACTTCTGAGCTGGATCCCGAAGCCAAGTCACACATTCCTCACGCAAGAGGTTGAAGAGGAGCCATGACCTCTCAGTCACGAGGTCGGCCAGGTGCTGCACCGTGAGCAGGTCCATCGCCGCTGGCTTTCCTGGGCGCACCTCCTTTTGGTGGCAGACAGGCGCAGTGCTAGCTCTTAACGTTCCTTCGCAGGCACATCATCGCTGAAGAGTGAAAACACCAATGCGAAGGTTCCAGATAGGTTGTGTGCCTCTGCAGTGACTTTATGACAGCCTCAGCGATCCCTCTGCAGTCAGGCAGCTCTGACAGTGACACCATTTCGCGGAAGTAGCATAAGTCATCCCATGCGCGGATGATGCCAGTTCGGCTCTCAGAAAATACGGAGCGTAGAAAAGCGCCACGGAAACCGCCATCTTCCGGATTCCTTCGGCGTCCTCGTCTGAAAGCTGAAGCTGGGATGACAGCAGAGCCATCTTGATAATGTACAGGGCGTCTGCCATGTACCTCGCTTCACTCATTGCTCCAGGACGACGTATCTGGTAGTTTTCTGGCAGTTATCCGGAGAGGTGAGGTACGTGACGATCAACGTGCACAGCTCTTTGTAGTCGTCTCTGGGAAATGTGGCCGACTGCAAATGTGGCCGACCGCTCCGGTCTAACTGTTTCCACTGGACCCAGTTAGACCGGAGCGGTCCATGCACAGGCTTCGACTAGTCTTCTGATGAATATCTCACGAAGAAGGCAAGGACGGTGCTCACCTGGGCTAAAAGCCATTTGCAGTCGGCCACATTTCCCAGAGACGACTACAAAGCTGTGCGCGTTGATCGTCACGTACTTCTCCGGATAACTGCCAGAGGCTGTCATAAAGCCACTGCAGAGGCACACAACCTATCTGGAACCTTCCGCACTGGTGTTTTCACTCTTCAGCGATGATGTGCTTGCGAAGGAACGGTAAGAGCTAGCACTGCGTCTGTCTTCCGCCAAAAGGAGAAACACCCAGGAAAGCCAGCGGCGGTGGACCTGGTCACGGTGCAGCACCTGGCCGACCTCGTGACTGAGAGGTCATGGTTCCTCTTCAACTCTTGCGTGAGGAATGTGTGACTTGGCTTCGGGATCCAGCTCAGAAGTGGCCAACATCCGACGACTACCAGCGACTGCGACGATTCGTTGTCCATCTCGCAGTCGTAAATGATGGAGCCGAACGAGGCATCCGTCTCCTCCAGGACCTGATCGACAAGACAACTGACGAAGAGCAGCTGCAGGCGCTGTCCCAGGTAGTAACCTGGCACAGACGGGTGTTCAAACATTCTAAGGACTACAAGTGTCTTCCAAGGTCATGTCCCCAGTACCTGTATGCGTGTGAACCGTAATGGTAAAGGTATGCTACGTAAAGGTATGCTACGTGACCCATGGGAAACGTCTTGTCCTTACCAGTACCTAATATGCTCCACTACGACGATGCTCTCAGTCTGCAGAAAAACGTTCGATTTAGCGCTTTTAACGGAACCGATGTCCAGTGGTCATTCCTAATAAATGTACGATCATATTTGCGGGTTTGTAAGCAAGTATTTGTCTTACAGATCAGGAAAAAGAGAAGAAAGCGGATCAAACTCGCATTTCCCGGAATAATTACACTTTTTCGTACCTTAGAGTGGCCGGAACTGGGCTCAAACACGCAGTTAACATTCACAGCCATTCATGCATACCAGCTGAGAGCATGATAATTTGGCAGAAGGTGGAATTTCAGCGAATTTATCAATGGAGACTGCGACGCGGCACAGGATATGACACCAAAAAGAACACAAACTTCGGAGGCAAGAGAAAACCAAATTTATAACGGGAAAATTCTGAAAACTGTTGGAAACGAATCAAATAGAATAAGAAGCAGGATGAAGGGGGCCCGATATATCTACCGAACACTTTGTGATTAGCGGGACACCCTAACCTGGACGGCCATCATGCTTTTCGATGATGGCCGATGCCCATTTTTCGACGAAAATATCAATTTAGAGCTACGAAACTCGCACATAATCAAGTTCACAGTGGCAAGAACATGCTGCGCAAAACTTGTTTCTCTGTTTACGGTCATGATGTGACAGTAATGTATTGTCTTAATGTGCGCCGTTTCACATAACATCACTATAGTGGCGATCGTTTTATAGATATCGAAACAAAAAATAAGCACAAAAAAAAACAATATAAGTGCAAATTCAACTAAATGGGCTCCAGATATGAATTTCATAATATCCAACAATCAAACCAATAGCTACTTACCGTATGACAAATATTTTTGACATTCCAAAACAGTAGGCACACTCCTTTTAGGTGGTGGACCAGGCGGGATCGCAGCTGTGAATTACTCCGAACGTCGCTACCACTGCCTTGTTGCTCTCAGGCCACTCTGTTCATTTTCCATGGATTCTTGTCTAGTTAAAAGTATGATGAATCATTGGTACCTGCCCACTCGGTAAAATCCGGCGATTGCGATCCCCGGGTGGAAATGTTAGCTCATTCAGTATCTGTCGGTTGTGGGTAGTGTGGTGACCATTGGCTTGCTGATTATTGATTGTGTCCGTGTTCGTTGTGTACAATATTGTGTACCGTTAGTCGCCAGATGTTACTCTAATTAAATAATCAGCTCCAGTAGACGCACACCACCGTGCTGTGCTCCAGGTGACACTGTTGTTTCCGAGCTTCACTGAGCACGAGCTGAACTCGGCCGAACTGGAGGATGTTGAGGCACGCGACAGAGCGCGCGCAGAGAGCAGTCGATACAACCGGCGCTTCTCCGGGGAGCCACGAGAGGTGAGACGGAGACTGAGACTCGGGACTGCGGGCGAAGGGAGGGGGCGGGGCGGGGTGGCGACAGCAAGTGAAGAATAACAACTATTTTGTCTGCTCTACAGACTGTACATTGACAAGCAGCTCTTGCCAGTCAAGTATTCATACGAAACTATTGTCGTTTGTCTCCCAGGAATCCCCTTACGAAACGCACTAAGCTCTGGGAGGAGCGGCTCACAGAGATCCATTCGTCCACCCCTGATATATTCACCGTCACCACAGCCATCTGACCGGTGTCGGCTGTTCGGATCCGTTGCAGCTGATGGAGTACCTGCGTGACCTGCCGACGCTGCTGCGCCACCTGTGGGTGGAGTTTTTCAGCGAGGGTGGACTGTTCCTGATGTTCAGAATCCGCGTGGTGGTCTGCTTCCTGGCGGCGCTGCTATACGTCGCTTCTCCGCTGGACATCCTGCCCGAGGCCGTGTTCGGCCTGATCGGACTCTTCGACGACATCTTCATCATGGTGCTCATCATAATCTACGTCAGCGTCATCTACCGGCGCTACGTGGCCGCGCGAGTATGATGGCGAGCTGCTGTGCGCTCGGCTGACAGATGACCTTGGAGATGGTGCGCTCGGCTGACAACGGGTCGCCATGGCGATGCAATGCGCTCGGCTGACCATCCGCTCGATCAGCGGCGCACACTGCCAACGACACCGCACACTGCTGACGTTTAGCCGCGGACGCGCTCGGCCTTCAGCGCTCATTTGGCATAATTGGCTGCTAAGCGCTGGGATTCCATCCAGGGCAGTCTCGGAGGGTTTCTACGTTGGCTGCATGCCGCCAGGAAGCGGCTGCGTTTGTGGAAGTGTGCGCCAGTGCGTGATGTGGGCCCGCTGTCGGTTTTCGGCTGCAATGTGGTGCTATGAAGCGCGGCCGCCGTTTTCGTGCGTCCTGGTCTTTGAAAATGGGGCGTTATGTTGTTCGACTTGGTGTTGCCGAGCAAGCGTTGACCATGGCGAGTCGTGAAGCTGACGCGTCCCTTAATACCCAGCGTTTAGCTTGGCATGGCCAGTTGTTACACCAGAGCTCGGTTAAGCGTTGACCATGGCGAGTCGTGAAGCTGACGCGCTAATACCCAGCGTTTAGCTTGGCATGGCCAGTTGTTACACCAGAGCTCGGTTAAGCGTTGACCATGGCGAGTCGTGAAGCTGACGCGCTAATACCCAGCGTTTAGCTTGGCATGGCCAGTTGTTACACCAGAGCTCGGTTAAGCGTTGACCATGGTGAGTCGTGAAGCTGACGCGCTAATACCCAGCGTTTAGCTTGGCCAGTTGTTACACCAGAGCTCGGTTAAGCGTTGACCATGGCGAGTCGTGAAGATGACGCGTTAATACCCAGCGTTTAGCTTGGCATGGCCAGTTGTTACACCAGAGCTCGGTTAAGCGTTGACCATGGCGAGTCGTGAAGATGACGCGCTAATACCCAGCGTTTAGCTTGGCATGGCCAGTTGTTACACCATGGCTCGGTTAAGCGTTGACCATGGCGAGTCGTGAAGCTGACGCGCTAATACCCAGCGTTTAGCTTGGCATGGCCAGTTGTTACACCATGGCTCGGTTAAGCGTTGACCATGGCGAGTCGTGAAGCTGACGCGCTAATACCCAGCGTTTAGCTTGGCATGGCCAGTTGTTACACCAGAGCTCGGTTAAGCGTTGACCATGGCGAGTCGTGAAGCTGACGCGCTAATACCCAGCGTTTAGCTTGGCCAGTTGTTACACCAGAGCTCGGTTAAGCGTTGACCATGGCGAGTCGTGAAGCTGACGCGCTAATACCCAGCGTTTAGCTTGGCATGGCCAGTTGTTACACCAGAGCTCGGTTAAGCGTTGACCATGGCGAGTCGTGAAGCTGACGCGCTAATACCCAGCGTTTAGCTTGGCATGGCCAGTTGTTACACCAGAGCTCGGTTAAGCGTTGACCATGGTGAGTCGTGAAGATGACGCGCTAATACCCAGCGTTTAGCTTGGCATGGCCAGTTGTTACACCATGGCTCGGTTAAGCGTTGACCATGGCGAGTCGTGAAGCTGACGCGCTAATACCCAGCGTTTAGCTTGGCCAGTTGTTACACCAGAGCTCGGTTAAGCGTTGACCATGGCGAGTCGTGAAGATGACGCGTTAATACCCAGCGTTTAGCTTGGCATGGCCAGTTGTTACACCAGAGCTCGGTTAAGCGTTGACCATGGCGAGTCGTGAAGATGACGCGCTAATACCCAGCGTTTAGCTTGGCATGGCCAGTTGTTACACCATGGCTCGGTTAAGCGTTGACCATGGCGAGTCGTGAAGCTGACGCGCTAATACCCAGCGTTTAGCTTGGCATGGCCAGTTGTTACACCATGGCTCGGTTAAGCGTTGACCATGGCGAGTCGTGAAGCTGACGCGCTAATACCCAGCGTTTAGCTTGGCATGGCCAGTTGTTACACCAGAGCTCGGTTAAGCGTTGACCATGGCGAGTCGTGAAGCTGACGCGCTAATACCCAGCGTTTAGCTTGGCCAGTTGTTACACCAGAGCTCGGTTAAGCGTTGACCATGGCGAGTCGTGAAGGTGACGCGTTAATACCCAGCGTTTAGCTTGGCCAGTTGTTACACCAGAGCTCGGTTAAGCGTTGACCATGGCGAGTCGTGAAGCTGACGCGTTAATACCCAGCGTTTAGCTTGGCATGGCCAGTTGTTACACCATGGCTCGGTTAAGCGTTGACCATGGCGAGTCGTGAAGCTGACGCGCTAATACCCAGCGTTTAGCTTGGCATGGCCAGTTGTTACACCAGAGCTCGGTTAAGCGTTGACCATGGCGAGTCGTGAAGCTGACGCGTTAATACCCAGCGTTTAGCTTGGCATGGCCAGTTGTTACACCATGGCTCGGTTAAGCGTTGACCATGGCGAGTCGTGAAGCTGACGCGCTAATACCCAGCGTTTAGCTTGGCATGGCCAGTTGTTACACCAGAGCTCGGTTAAGCGTTGACCATGGCGAGTCGTGAAGCTGACGCGCTAATACCCAGCGTTTAGCTTGGCATGGCCAGTTGTTACACCAGAGCTCGGTTAAGCGTTGACCATGGCGAGTCGTGAAGCTGACGCGCTAATACCCAGCGTTTAGCTTGGCATGGCCAGTTGTTACACCAGAGCTCGGTTAAGCGTTGACCATGGCGAGTCGTGAAGCTGACGCGTTAATACCCAGCGTTTAGCTTGGCATGGCCAGTTGTTACACCAGAGCTCGGTTAAGCGTTGACCATGGCGAGTCGTGAAGCTGACGCGCTAATACCCAGCGTTTAGCTTGGCCAGTTGTTACACCAGAGCTCGGTTAAGCGTTGACCATGGCGAGTCGTGAAGCTGACGCGCTAATACCCAGCGTTTAGCTTGGCATGGCCAGTTGTTACACCATGGCTCGGTTAAGCGTTGACCATGGCGAGTCGTGAAGCTGACGCGCTAATACCCAGCGTTTAGCTTGGCATGGCCAGTTGTTACACCAGAGCTCGGTTTACCCCGACATAGCGAGTTTCCGGAGAAATTGATTCACCTTTGTAACCTTTGATCTTTACTCCCTCCTGTTATGTTTCAGTCACAGGCAGTAGTAAACTAGTCATGCTTCCGTCAGAAACTAAGTCAATCTTAGGTGAAATAAGATTGTTTTTGTGAACGCTCTAACATTGAATGTTCCGAGATGGGGATATTATCGTTAAAGGAGGCTTTGCTGCCACTGTGCCTCTCCCACATCCGACTCCGCCTCAGAGCCTTTCCACTCTCCAGTCCCTGACACTGTCTGGTAGCCAGGGAGTCCTGCATTTCCTTTCCAGGGCGGGCCGTGTTTGCTAGCCAGTGCAATCTGCCTGTGTAGGCTGGTCGTCTTGTGAGCTACCTGTGATACCGTCGGGCCGAGGCCGGCAGCACCAGTCGAAAGGAGCCTCTGCCGTCTGGCGTCGCTCCACATGCGGCGGCCGGCTGCGCGCCGAGGCAGGGGCGACCCGGCGCGTGGAGAGAGCCCCAGTGTGTGCCGGCGTCCGATGTGCCCGTGATATGCGTATGACGTTTGAATGACGAGCTGTCCTGAGGTCGCAGACCCGCTGTGGGCCGGCTCTCAGTTCAGGGTTAATGATTGACTGAGAGTCCACAGCTACCGTCCAGATTGCTGCCCCCCGGTCAGAGGGTCCCGGCGCTTTCGCTGTGTACCGAGTCGTGCCTGCCCTAACGTGTGAGATGACATGACAAATATACATATTGGAGAACCCGTCCGTCCCTCTGCACTGGCTGCGGTGGTGCCCACTACCCGGTGCATCTCCTTGGGGTGTTACCAAGTATTGTCCAGGCCAAGTGGCCGCTTCAAACCGTAAACACACTGACGTTCGTAATTAAATTGCAAATGTATGTGTATTAACGCACCAACAGTGAGCGATTCAAATTAACTGGCATGACGATGGGTTCCGTGCATACTGCATAGCGTCTCACGCAGTGATTAAAAAACTACTGCTACACAAACTCAGCGAGTGAACAACAGTTATTGCGTATGCAACTGACTGGCAAGATTTCCCGGGCGTTGGTTATGGAGTGGCGCCGTTTCTCCAACGAACAACATGCGCTCCTCGACTACCACAAGACTGGACGCTGACACATTCCACAGGCCAAGGATACTGTGACGAGCGCCTGCCATGACCCGCTTTGATCGTAAAGGCGTACTCTAAGACTTCTGCATAGCACATGATTGTGAACACTGCCATAGTAAGTGTAAGTGCAATGACCAATGTCGCATCTGCATGGAATGTCTTCCTACTCGCTGGAAACATATATTTGCATGTCTCTAAAACAGGAAATGAATTGACCAAGGCCTGAGATCGTGCGCAAAAATGAAAGACGCTACCAGTGCTTAAATTAACAAACATACACAGTGATATTGCATATTGTGCACCACGGGGCATACAATAATCCCACCAAAGTATCAGTAACCAACGACAACAGCAAAGCTGAATATCAATATAACATCATTACCGTCACGGAACACTCGGAGGGAAACCATTATCACAGAGGAATACGGGAAGCAGATCCATCTAGTCTCTCCACCACTGGCTTGCAGCGACGTTCTGACGTAAACACTCAACATTATGCTAATCACGATCTTGCCAGATAAAACGAAATATCGTTAACAGAATAAAATATCTGAAAATAATTACAATAGTATAATTGGGATGTTCAAGATGCCATCCAACAATCGCAGGATATTCCTACTGCCCCCTACCATAACGGAATCCCAACGGTGTAAACGCAAAGATGTACAGTCGGTCTACTAATGATCTTCCCTTGCCACCACGTGGCGCTACGGTCGCGATAGGCACAAAAAAAGGTGGTTTCCCACCGTAGGTGGGAACCCATTGAGGCTAGCTGGCAGGCGCGTGACCTATGGAAGGGTAGGGAGGGAGTGCGGGGCGTTGTCGGAATGGAATGCGCCGCGACCCGGGTGGTGGTCAGGGCCGCCTGTCTCGAGGGTCAAGGGGTCACCTATCCTGAGCTGGCAGAGATCCAACATTGGAGACTGCATAACAGTGTCCATCATATGAGCCCAAATAGCTCAGTCGGTATAGCTGTCTACTCCCAGCGTATTGGTAGATTGGCCGTGGGTTCGAACCGCGCTGGCACCAGGCGCTCTTACGTGGATGCCACGTGCCATGTGTAATGCAGAACGCCGAGATTACGAATGCAAACGTCCACCTGATGATTCTACGCAAAAAAGCAAACAAATGCAGTGCGCCTCGCACTGATCTGTTCGCATCATGCCGCTCCGTACTTCACGCTCCGCCAACACACCCGGACGGGTTTATATCGACGATATCTGCGCCATTTTCGATACCTGCGACGACAGGATTTAAAACCATAGGTCTATGAAGCATCGCCAGGTGTGTAGCTGATAGAGCATCTGACTGGCTACGTGTTTAAATTTGACCTTGAGATCAGGTAAAAATCACGACACTTTATTTTTTGGCGCAATGCAAATTTTGCAATCGTCGCAAGCGACACGACGGATAGCCATTATGCTTCACAGACCTATGATTTTCTTAAAACTGGTCATCACAGACATCGTCGCTACCTTGACTAGCATTCTAGGTCTGCGTATATTTCCAACCACGGTCCTCTACACAGCCTCGCCACATATGCGCATAGTTATTGCCCAATGCCGCCTGTGTGGGTCAGACCAGGATGGAGCGGTGCAGATTCCGCCAAGTATCGGCCGGCACCGGGCGAGCTGTCAAACCGGTCCGGCCCCGCCTCGGTGCGGGATTCAGCCAGCTATCGTTTTGCCTACCTCGTGGGAGACCCAGAGCTAGGGAGGGTCATTAGTGGACAGACTGTACACTACGCTTCAAACCGCAGCCAATTCACCTTACCGTAACACTGAACACTACAGGACCAACAACATTGCGTTGGGAAATGGACGGAGCAACACCACAAGATGTGGGGGCCACTTCCACAAGGCTTGTAATGACCGCCACAAACACCCCAAAGTAAAGTTACCTTGGCTCCATGCCCGTCAACAGCTGATCCGATTGCCTTGGCCCGCTCGGGTGTGTGTGTGCGGGCTGATGGTGCCGTCTAGCGGTCGACCCAGGGCGTGCGGTGTCGCACGGCGCCCCTCTCCAGGATGGGCCGCACCGGCGGCGGTGTCTCGTGGAACCCAGAGATTACCGAGCGGGACGGCCGGGCCGTGTGGATCTTCTGCAGCAGAATCTGCAGCAGAGAACGCCAATGTGACGTCACATGACGCGCACGACGCCGCGCCACGGCAGGGGACTGGATGATATCGAACGATAAACAGCGGTCTCCACAAGCCAGATTGATCACTAGTTGATCTAAATGAAGGCCAAATTGACAGGCTTGAAACTAACAGCTGAAGTGAAATGTACATTGTGCCGTCATTGCATCACGGGAGAAAGTATATTTGGGGGAAACATACTACAGTCAATATCATCTAACGTTGTCAAATGTGAACGATTCATACGCGATTGCCAGGCTGCAACAATATTTCTAAATCATTGTCCTGCATGAGTTTAGAACATGGCTCATGTTGAAAATATGTGAATACCATAACAGAAACAAAGCCTGCCGTACCGCGAACACCACTTCAGACGAACCACCCCTCAATCTCACCATGTTTTCGCGTCTGATCTGATCCTGCGTTGCCCGACTGCGGCCTCCCCCCAGCCCCGGTGTCGGCCGCGCTGGCGGTCGACTCTGCTGAGACACGATCTTGTTCAGCAGGATGCGGTTGTGTCGGTCGATCTGCCGCACCTCCTCGTTGGTGAAGGACATGTTCTTGCGGTGGGGCGCGCGCACGGGTCGGCGCGGCGCCGGCGGTGCGGTGCGCGGATTGGCCCGGTCCAGGTGTCGGACCGCCTCCGCCAGCAGGCCGAGCCGGCCGGACGGCGCCGACCGACCGCCAGGTGCTACCGGGACCGTCCCCTTGCCCGCGGCCGGCACCGACCGGCCGGCCTGAGAGCCGGTTGAGGGACCTGAGCGAGCGGCTGAGCCGACATTACCACCTGCTGCGCCGAGCCACGTCTGCACATCGGCCGACACTGCCGCGCCGGAGTCAGAATCCGAGTCGGAGGCACCCACCATGTCGCTGCTGCTCGAGTCGGACTCGGCGCGCAGCAGCTGTGCGATCTGACGCTGAGTCCGTGCAGCCTCGGTCAGGCTACTGCTCCAGCGCTTTCGCTGCGGCCAACCGGAGCGAGGCCGCGGCCTCCGCACCCGGCCCGACCCGGCGCTACTGCGGGACGGGGCGAGGGCGGGGTCAGAGGAGCGGGGCGGGGCGGGGGCGAGGGCGGGGGCGAGGGCGGGGTCAGAGGAGCGGGGCCGGGCGGGGGTGGCGTCTGGGCCGCGAGATAGGTCGGAGGCGGTGTCGGCGCTGCGCTGAGACACTCGTGAAGCGCCGGCGGAAAGCCGTAGTCGGTGCAGACTCTCTTGGATGGCGGTCATGTCACGAACGACGGCCTGCAGTCGCTCGGTGTCCGGCGAGCACGGATCACTGTCTGACTGATGGTCCGCGCTGGACTCTGGATCACTGTCTGATCCTGGGTCTCTGTGAGAGTCTGGTTTGCTGTCTGATCCTGGACCTCTGTGGGAGTCTGGTTCGCTGTCAGTGCCTGAGTCTCTGTGTGAGTCTGGTTCACTGTCAGTGCCTGAGTTTCTGTGGGATGAAGGCTCATCACTGTTTTGACCTGAGCGTGGTTCTTGATCTCTGGTAAACTCTGGTTCACTGCTTCCCTCTGCTGTTGCACTGGTGTCTTCTGTTTTATATCCCAGTGACTCTGTCTTTACAGACTCCTTAGCAATGATGATGGTACCATCACAGAAGTTTCCTCTTGTGGCACTTTCCTCCTTGGTGGGATCATTATTATTGGCTTGTGATAATTTAACAGTAGAATCATCTGAATCAAAGAAATCAAAATCTACTTCTCCTGTATGCAATTCTGGGTCATAAGAAACATCTTGAAGACCAAGTTTAAATGCCATTTTCCATTGGTCAGATGTTTATAGTGTTAAATAGATATGTGGGCCCTGGAACAATAGTTACAATAGGAATGTTATTAATACATTGATCACTTGGCAATATTTTCCTTACAAAAAAAAACACAGACCAGTACAAACTACAACTAGCTGTATTTGATAGCACCCAGGTCCCAGTGAGCAGCTCATGCAATGGTAGGTTCAGGTAAACCAACTCCATATCCTCTATAGCCTTAGTCTTAGGGTAAAGGTTCAATCACTGGTCATGTAAAAATACCAGACTTTTCATGCTACTGATAGCAAAGATGATACCAACATATTTTACTAACAAATGTCATTAATATCATGAACAGTCTAGTATATTAAGATTATGTCCAGCAATTGGACCTTCACCGTTATTTAAATACATTTATATTATTAACCCTATTCCCTGCAGGCGGCCAAAATTATGTTAACCTGCAGGGGCAGATTCTGCCCCCCCCCCCCCCACACCCCCAGAGATCTAGAGAACCGCTCGGTCGATTTTGATGGGAAAACAAAATTTGATTTGTCATCTTTTTTTTTGGACCCCAAAATTCATTTTTTGTTCAAAAATGGGGGGCCAAAGGGAAAATATGAAAATTGTGATGTCTTTTGATAGGTCATTGCGGCCATGTGGTTTGACCAATTTACATGCCCCAAACGTTTTTGAGCTTCAAATGTACTGGTCTTCAATATATAAAAAGACAACACAAAATTGTAGGCATATTCAGGCAATGTAAAATCAGTGGGATTTTCTGATAACAAATGTGTGCTGTTTGTGATTGTTTGGGACGACATGAACATCACATGTGGGCATTACTTGCTTTAGTTTATTAAATGTAATATATTGCATAGGCAGATCCAGGAAAACAATGTGGGGGCACCATGTGCGTAACGTTTTGTTTATCATCTTACTAATTTGAAGTTGGACCTAATTTGAGGGAGGGTATCACCTCCCATTTTTTTTTGTACCTGAGTGCGCCTCTGCAAAAAAATATGTACAAGCTGACCTAATTTTGATGTTGTGCCAACCCTGCCCCCACGAGATATCGTCGAAACTTGACACGTTTTGCATACTAGCTAAAGCACAGTGCGTCAGTATCATCTGCATTCTAGTACCTTACCTTACGGTAATCAGGATGTTTAGGCCTCAAGGCCTGTAGTATCCGCTCTCATCGAGCTCATGATTCCTGGCATGTCTCAGTCAGTGTCAGGTATGCTGAACCCGACGTGAGCCCAATGGGCGTCCAATCTAGCCTTGAAGTATCATGAAAGTATCATGAAAAGTTCGTAATCTTTGACTACGGTACCTGTAGTGTGAAGTGTATATCGCCCCGTACCTGTCCGGGCTGTCGGTGGTCGTGTTTGTAGTAATGAGAGACCAGAGGGTGCCATCCCGGGATTCCCCATGTATCGGCTGCCGAGCGGCCATCATTAGTGACGACGTCACTGGTGCTGTGGTCCAGTCGTGTCCAGCCGTCTCCGCAGCTGCGTTTTCGAGCGTGTTGCGGTCTTTTGACGGGTGTTGACGAGAGTGGCAATTTGAAGTCGTCGCCGTTAGATAAGTAAGTTATGTTGCAAGTCTATATTTGGAAATATTTTGTTTTTTTAGTTTGTTTTTAGCATATCTTGAACATTAAACCAAAACAATGCCATTTGCAACATTTCCAGGTACAACGTATGGCCGTCTCACCTCTTAGCCAGACTAGAGCAGCGTACGGCCGTCTCGCCCCTCAGCCAGCCCGGGGCAGCGTACGGCCGTCTCGCTCCTCAGCCAGACCAGGTCAGTATATGGCTGTCTCCTCGCTCAGCCAGACCGGGGCAGCGTATGGCCGTCTCGCCCCTCAGCCGGACCGGGGCAGCGTACGGCCGTCTCGCCCCTCAGCCGGACCGGGGCAGCGTACGGCCGTCTCGCCCCTCAGCCGGACCTGGGCAACGTACGGTCGTATCACCCCTCAGCCGGACCGGGGCAGCGTACGGCCGTCTCGCCCATCAGCCGGACCGAGGCAGCGTACGGCCGTCTCGCCTCAGGCGGACCGGGCAGCGTATAGCCGTTTCACCCTTCAGCCAGACCGGGGTAGCGTATGGCCGTCTCACCCCTCAGTCAGACCAGGGCAGCGAACGGCCGTCTCGCCCATCAGCCGGACCGGGGCAGCGTACGGTCGTCTCACTCCTCAGCAGGACCGGGACAGCGTACGGCCGTCTCGCCCCCTCAGCCGGGCCGGGGCAGCGTATGTCCGTTTCGCCCCTCAGCCGGACCAGTGCAGCACATGGCTGTCTCGACACTCAGCCAGACCGGGGCAGCGTGTGACCGTCTCGCCCCTCAGCCGGACCGGTGCAGCGTATAGCCGTTTCACCACTCAGACAGACCGGGGCAGAGTATGGCCGTCTCGCCCCTCAGCCAGACCGGGCCAGCGTATAGCCGTTTCACCCTTCAGCCAGACCGGGGCAGCGTATGGCCGTCTCACCACTCAGTTAGACCGGTGCAGCGTATGGCCGTCTCGCCCCTCAGCCAGACCGGGACAGCGTATGGCCGCCTCACCCCTCAGTTAGACCGGTGCAGCGTATGGCCGTATCACCCCTCAGTCAGACTGGGGCAGCGTATGGCCGTATCACCCCTCAGTCAGACCGGTGCAGCGTATGGCCGTCTCGCCCCTCAGCCAGACAGGGGCAGCGTATGGCCGTCTCACCCCTCAGCCAGACCGGTGCAGTGTATGCCCGTCTCACCAGTCGCCCATCACACAGACCGGTGCAGTGTATGGCCATCTCGCCAGTCGCCGATCACACAGACCGGGGCAGCGTATCACGTATGGCTGTCTCCCCCTCAGCCAGACCGGTGCAGTGTATGGCCGTCTCGCCAGTCGCCCATCACACAGACCGGGGCAGCGTATCACGTATGGCTGTCTCCCCCTCAGCCAGACCAGGGCAGCGTATGGCCGTCTCACCCTTCAGTCAGACCGGTGCAGTGTATGGCCGTCTCGCCAGTCGCCCATCACACAGACCGGGGCAGCGTATCACGTATGGCTGTCTCCCCCTCAGCCAGACCGGGGCAGCGTATGGTCGTATCACCCCTCAGTCAGACCGGTGCAGTGTATGGCCGTCTCGCCAGTCGCCAATCACACAGACCGGGGCAGCGTATGGCCGTCTCACCCCTCAGTCAGACCGGTGCAGTGTATGCCCGTCTCGCCAGTCGCCCATCACACAGACCAGTGCAGTGTATGGCCGTCTCGCCAGTCGCCCATCACACAGACCGGGGCAGCGTATGGCCGTCTCACCCCCTCAGTCAGACCGGTGCAGTGTATGCCCGTCTCGCCAGTCGCCATCACACAGACTGGTGCAGTGTATGGCCGTCTCGCCAGTCGCCCATCACACAGACCGGGGCAGCGTATCACGTATGGCTGTCTCCCCCTCAGCATGAATTAAGGGGGGATAATTATCCGCGGTAAACGTAATCTTAAATAGGATCGTACCTTAGGCGCATCTATCCGTATCTCGTTCGAAATATTCGCACCGCACCAAGCCGCGTGCGACAGCCGAGTCGGACCACAGCACCAGTGTCGTCACGCTAATGTTGTGCGATTTGGGCGCTAAAATCCCCGGTTTTGTTTTGTTAAATTTTAGGCATTTCGGTCAATATGACTATTGCATGCCTGTGATGAATCATTTATATTGAAATATGTTTTAAGTGTCGGTCATAGAAAAATGGCGAGTTTGTTTCGTTTCAAACGAAATATTTAGTAAATAATGAAAAGTAGCCGTAACAGATATGGGTGTTCATTATCGAGTAATGAGGGCAGTGCTAATGTATGGAAGATGTTTTGCATTGGGGTATAAATGTCTGACGAAGGAAATTGGATAATGATCGTTTTCGTATATGTCTTGTCTATATTTATATATTTATATGTGTATATATACATATACCATATATGTCACAAACCGGACTGCGTGTATTCGTCCAAACTCAACGGTCATTCGAATACACACTAAAATGCAGACAGTACACACTAATGAGCAGACAGTTTAGAAGGGACCCAAATACTAAATACAAAGATACCACATCTCCTCCCTCCTAAATCAAACTACCATCAGATTTGAACCATCAAACTACCATCAGATTTGAACCAAATTACATTGCTGAGTTCGACGCATATCTTCACTTACATACCATCAAACATAGCTTGAGTGATTACAGGCAAGTTTCAGTTCTGCAACACGAGTTACAATTTACAAGACAATAATAGGGTTGGGAACTCAATTTTGGGAGTCGATGCTAAAATGTTACCCATATTTTAACACAATTTATGGTACTGAAAACTGACCTCAGAAATGAATACTTCAAAAGGAAAAATGACAAAGGAATCGCGATTTTATTTTACAACATTCTTGAAAAAAGACACTCTTGATAGTGTGACGTCACATTTCACCTTTATCTGTCGACAACTACGGCGCACCCGGCGCACCAGGCAAAACGTAAATAATACGTGTAATACATAGGCAAGACCGAGGCGAGGCAGGCAGATATATCAAAATGGATACAAATCAGTCCTATTATGCTGATTTAAAGAAAAGGGTACAGGGAAAGGTGTACAAATCCTGCTTTGTGCCAGCCTGTCAAAGCAGCACCATGAAAACTCGCAAAAAGACCTTCGTCTCTGTCCCAACTGACCTAGGTCTGAGAAGACAGTGGGCTGCAATGGCAAGAAGAGTGGATGCAAAGACTTTGAAATCATCTAGTCAGTGGTATTGCTGCGAGTATCATTTTGAGGTGAGATATTTTGTGTTAGATTTGAGGGCTGGGTGATAACATGTTTTGAGGCACTAAACTTGTATTTGTAGATGTAGGTCTTGTAGAGGCTGCTTGAGAGATTATGTGAAGCCATATCTTCATGAGCGCATGATCTGATGCTAGTCACAATTTGTAACTGTGTGTCTGTGCCTGTTCTCTCCATCCTTGCTTATGTCAACTCATACTGATGAGCGGCCCAGTATTTGTCCAATTTGTTCAACTGGTTGGTACCCTTTTCCGAAATCAAGCTCACAACTAGGAATCACTTCAAAGTTTGTTTGAACCTACCTGGAGGCTACACAATTTTCTGGTAACTAGAAGATAGCAATGTCAGTCAGACTCAGGCATATATGCACAAACAAAGTTATGTATAGCATACATGTGAAGTATATAAAAGTGCTGCTCTGACCATGGCTCGTGACTACTACTTTCGGCTTCTGACCGTGCAAACTCTCCTTTTTCACAATATTTTATAAACCCAATATCTAATTTAGTTTTCACTTTTTAGGTTTTCATTTATACTATTGTTTTTGTTTTCTGCCTTGCTAGTCACTGACTAGCAAGGCAGAAAAGGTGTCACTTTCTTGCATTGATTGTATCAAACCTCTACCATGCAAGTGCTGCATATCCTGCAGATATTCACACATACTCAGTGTCTGCTGCCCGCATGCCTGAACATATCCACAGGGAATGCACACTTTTCAGCATTCTCTTGCTCTGAGCATGCTGAGAACACCTTCGATTTTGGCTTAAACTTGCAATGTCAGGTGTCAGCCAATCACAGGTTGAACTCAAGTCATGTTAGAGCTTTTTAGCACCCTACTCAATAGTTTTGCTTCTCCATATATGCTGTAATTATGTGTTGAATGCCTAACATTGGCTTTATCTTAGGCTACAGTAGTTATTTGTGAAATGAATACATTGGTTCTGATTGTAACATGTGTCCTTTGTCCGTTTCAGCCAGAGAATGACTTTAACAACTACAGACACTACATGTTGATGGGACCATCCATCAAACTGACTGCCAAGAAAGGTGTGCTTCCACACAAGTTTGAATGCCAAAAAGACAGGCCACATCTCAAGCCACGTCCCTCATCCATGAGGAGGCTACAGAGGGCTACCATCCATGGCCTCACACAGACACACACAGATGACAAGGTAAGAGTATATTGATGCCTAACAATGCCAAGTCACAGCTTGAAATTACGAATGAGTGACTTTTGGTGCAAGGAATCACATGATAACTGGATTCTTGCCAGCGATAAGTCATTGATGAGTAATAATGTTCTATTTTTTGTTTAATGTTAAACATGTGTTACTGAAATGTTCATGAACCGACCCGCCATAATTTGTCTGTGATATTGCAAGATGCTCTCGTTGTAGCGTCCTACTTGATGGGCACATAATTGGATAGGCATGTATTAATTATTTGCATCTTTTTCACAGATGGAAGATGTGTCTATCGTGGCTGATCGTGCTGCTGACGCCGCTGGTAGCGTGGCTGGTCGTGCTGCTGACGCCGCTGGTGGCGTGGCTGGTCGTGCTGGCGTCGCCGCTGGTGGCGTGGCTGATCGTGCTGCTGACGCCGCTGGTAGCGTGGCTGGTCGTGCTGGCGTCGCTGCTGGTCGCGCTGCCGGAGCCACGGGCGCTGTGGCTGGTCGTGGTGGCACCGCCGCTGGTGGCGTGGCTGGTGGCGCTGCCGGAGCCACGGGCGCTGTGACTGGTCGTGATGGCACCGCCGCTGGTCGCGCTGCCGGAGCCACGGGCGCTGTGGCTGGTCGTGATGGCACCGCCGCTGGTGGCGTGGCTGGTCGCGCTGCCGGAGCCACGGGCGCAGTGGCTGGTCGTGCTGGCACCGTCGCTGGCGGCGTGGCTGGTGGCGCTGCCGGAGCCACGGGCGCTGTGGCGGGTCGTGATGGCACCTCCGCTGGTGGCGTGGCTGGTGGCGCTGCTGGAGCCACGGGCGCTGTGGCTGGTAGTGATGGAACCGCAGCTGGCGTGTATGTCAATGCCGTCTCCGACTACGAGCCATCTGACAACTCCAGCTCTGAGGATAGTGGTGAGGACCATAACGGCGTGCCATACAGTGAGGAAAATGAGATGACCTCCGACGACAGCTCGAAGGGTGAGGTCGGGCTGGATGACATCTCCCTTAGGAGAATAAGGCTGCTGTGCCTCAAAGATCCCAAGCGGTATATCGGCGTTCCACCTGATGCCATGTTCATCATCCGCGTTATTGCCAGAACAAAAATTGCCCCATCATGGAGCCCAACATCGCGCCTCGAGCCGCTGGACGTGTGCCTGCTGGTATTAATGAAAATCAAGCTGCATCGATCATTCGCATTTATAGCGGATGACTTTGGCATTTCCAGGTCATATGCCGGCCGTTTGTTCGCGCGCTATGTTGAGGTCCTCGCTTCGGCACTCTCACAGTTTATCGCGTGGCCGTCGGATGAGATGACCCTCCAGAAGCAGCTGCCGCTCGCCTTCAAGGCACGGTTCCGCTCTGTGGTGGCCATTGTTGATTGTTTAGAAATTGAAATAGAAAAACCTAGTGCCGCACTGAAGCAAGCAAGATCTTGGTCCCAGTATAAGGGGGGTAACACGCTGAAATATTTGGTATCTATCACGCCTAACGGAATGGTTAATTTTGTATCCCTTGGCTTTGGGGGGCGTGTTAGTGACATGCATGTCATCCGTCGGTGCGGTTTTCTAAACCATTTAAAGCCGGGCGCCTCTGTCATGGCCGATCGAGGCTTCAAAGGTATAGAAAGCCTGCTGAGTGAGACCGGCTGCACCCTGATACGACCTAAAAGCGTCCAGGCGGGCGTTGTTCACGAGGCTAGCGAAGTTAAATTTAGCAAGCAGGTCGCCAGTCTGCGCATTCACGTGGAGCGCGCCATCCGCCGAGTGCGTGAGTTCGAGATGCTACGCCCACATGCGTGCATCAACAGTCGGCTGGTTCCGCTCACGGACGCCTGCATGACCATTGCCTGTGGTCTTGTCAACCTGCAGTCACGGCTGACCAAGATGTGAGGTTTTAAGGTATACCCAGGTGGCGCTGCGCCTGCGAGATACCGATTTCTACATTTGGCTCAGTTCGACGTGTGCATTGCGTTCGTACATTGTTGACGTGAACGTGTGTACATGACTGTCATTCCCACTCAGATGCCCGAGGAAATACACTGTTTATTTTGTTGTTATCGTTTTGTGGAATGGATGTTATCGTTTTGTAAAGGAAGAAGACAAAATCGTTCCAATGCTGTATTGTGTTTACACAAGCAAGAAATAAATGGTAAGAAACGAATGCTACTATAGTCAAATATTTCAACTGGACAGTTGGGCGAAACAGCGACCAAACATTATGCACGGTTAATAGACAAACAGGACACATAAATCAAAAATTGTCTCTAGCATTCATGAAGCGCTGGTGGAATGGAACCATGACTCTGCTATTAATCGAACGGACAAAACGCACTATACAAACACAAAGTTACACAGCTTTGCATTGACCACGTTTCTAGTACCTAACCACAGCGTGAAACAACATCACTGTCCTCAGCCCACCCTCTCCTCGCCGGAGCACGCCTGCCCACTACACCAGCATTGGCAGGATGGCGCGGTGCCAGAAGGCCTCTGCCTGTGCCATGATTGGCTCGACGAAAGTCAGGTCCAGATCATCTTTTATCACTGTGACTGTCTGGTTAGTCTCAAAGTTCGGGTCCGCCACACACAGAATGCCTGTCTGTGCTCCGGTGGCCAGCATCTGCAGCTGCATCTGTGCCCGCACCTTCGCCGACATAGCCCCATTGGCATCCATGTACTTGGTGACAGTTTTGATTGCCGAAGGGCACTTCACCTCCACGGTGCACCGTTTCCCATCCAGCTGGCACAAGCCGTCGGGGCTGGCTGCGAAGGCGGGCCGCTCTGTGAGGAGGTGAAGCCCGGTGGCGGCGATGTCCACCCCGAGCGCGGCCTGCACTTCGCTGATAACCAGCGGCTCCAGCTGGACACCGCGTTTGGTGGCTGCTGTACCCTTAAACTTCGTGCATCCCAGGATGGTCTCCGTCAGTGAGCCAGCGACCGTTTTGCAGCGACTGACTTCGTATAGCTTGGACGCCGTCACACGCCCGAACCGCAGGTGATGCCATAAACGCGACTCATTTTGACTCATGGTTGCTGAACAGACAGCCGATACCAGTGCGGGGTCGAGTTTGCCCCTGAGAAATGCCCTCGTTATCGCTAGGTTGTCACTGGGGCAACCTTTGCAGAGCACGTCCATGGTTGCATCCAGCGGATCCACAGTAACCAGACTCCAACCACTTACCATCTCAAAAAACACCCCGGTAGGCTTATGGCCACCATCAATCATTTCCTTCTTGACGAGGTCCAGGAAATCATCAGGCTCGTTGGATACGGCCATCCGACGTTTCCGGCCGCCCATGTCTCTTGCCTTCATTGGACTCATGTTGCCGATGTTGGCCAAGCGGGGCTTGGTCCAGTAGCACTGGACTTCAGTCACAGATTTCTCGGAGCTGCGCCTGTGCAGCCAGAACAGGAATGCTGTAACGTGTTTGCATCCACCGTGACGCGCCTGGCAGCCGTGACAGCTGGCCTCTTCTATTCCACCAGCCACGGTGTTGATGGAGACGGTGACGCCATACGGGGTGGTGTTGACACGGTGCTCCGGCGTCACTTTGCCCTTGACGATGATCATGCCCGGCTGAGAGTGAACCTGCACGTAGCCGATGGCTTCGTCTCCATACTCCTCACGCGCGGATCTGAGAAAGAAGAAGCCTTTCAACATTGTGCGAAGTCATTGTGTCACATACAATGGAAGACAGAGCATCAGATACGAGCATGAACAAATGCTTTAGAATCACTGACCAAACCTAAGCACTGTTCTTCAAACCTTAACAATGATATGAGTGAAAACAAGAGGTGCAGAAAATCTGAAATATTTTGTAACAACCTCAATCACGGCCACAGTATGAGCTAGCAGGTCACAGCGTTAGTCACAGCGCTACAATGCTAACCCTATGGCGCTGGCCTAGCCGGTCACAGCTTCAGAGTCACTGCTGTTACCAGGTGTGGTCACAGGCCAGCACAGCATAATTTGTTTATACACCCCTATTGAAATCACAGCCTGTGGTTATTAGCATTCTTTTTGAAGGTGTTGAAGAAACAATTCATTTCTTAAGGAATATGGCTTAGTAAGAAAAGGAAATTGATTACTGAACAGTACTGCTGGGAAAGAAAGCATGCTATCAACATGCATGAACACAATTTGAATAAACAATCTCACCAGCTACCAGGGCTATATAGAGAAAGGCCTCTCTGTGAGCCATTCATGTGACATGGCAGTGCAATAATTGAACCTTGGTCCCCCTGACCCATCTGAACCTGGGCTGCAGTTTAATATACTAGACACTCAGCCACCATAGCTTTGTACAATTTGTATCAGACCAAAGATAAATGCTAAAGTGCTTATACACCATGATTGTATATTAACTTTCTTGCTAAGTTTAGTAAGGTCAAGCTCACAGGCACAATCAGCAAATTTGAAGATAACGGACCAGGTGACCAAATCACTGACTTCACCTATACAAACCAAGATAACAATGCCTGATGTAGGTAACCTAACCACACAAAGTGTGAAGACAACCATGAGTGAACAATCATTTTAAAAGTTGGTGTGGCCATGGGCTCTGCTACAGGGGGAAGGGGGGATGTCTCCCTCAACTTTGGGATTTGTAACATTACGCCTATCAGTGTTGCATGGAAAGAATTGACTTCAGAAGGCCTCCGTCACCCCCAACTTTCGGAGTGTGGCGGAGCCCTTGGGCAGTGTTGGAATTTTCATTTCAGGTCCTCGTCCGGGAGAACACAATTTTTGGAGGTGGAGAACAGAGAACTTTGCAAATACTTCACTATAGACACAGTGGAGTATTTGCAAAGTCAAATTTAGTTAAATATGTGCAATTGTCATTGGAATTGCAGGCAACAATGCATGGACAAAATCAAGAAGAACAAAATCTTCTGGACCCCAAAAGACCAAAAAACATCTGATTTTCCAACACTGCCGGGCATTGGGTGTGGACCAAAGGATGTTCTAGTGCTATTTCTGTTATTTTATCATAGTCTGACTAGATGTTCCAATACATTTACATTACCAAAAATGTAATGTTGATGTGGCGATGCCACACCAACTTGGAAGTTGGTGTAGCATTCCCCACACCTGCCATACTTTATCCACCCATGAATACAATTTGATCGCTGATCCATTTTGGAGCATAATGAACCACAGTAGTATCACCCTAGGTTGCAACCATAATAAATAACAAACTTACCTTTCAAGTTTCTTGTTTTTCAGTTCAGCAGACACATGCTTTTCTGAATTTTGTATGTAAGCTACTATCAATGTCACTGTCACATTAGGTAGATTTTGAGGTGTGGCTTTGACAAAGCCTGGCTCTAAACCACGGGGCATAATTAAAACTTGAAATGCTTCTAAACTCAAGGAACGGAATTATTCAATCAGTAAACTATTATCCTCAAATCTTCCAACTCATCTAAGCAGTGTAGAATCGCATAGAAATACAGTACATCTGCGTGCATCTTATAAGTCTTTCCTGCGTCAAATATGCTGACATTCACCTACCGAAGCTCGACGTCACGGTTCGACCGGCCAATCAGAATGAGCCATATTTTCGCTATGAATAATTCATTTTCAGACTAACTAAGCATTTTTAAGCAAAATTGTTAAAAATTAAATACCAAAAAAATAACTTCTTTTGTTGTATACCAAGATATCAACAGCTTCATCGTAGGTCCCAACCCTATTTACCATACCAACGTTCCAAGCAGAAGACACGAGAAACAGTTCCTTCCAACTGAAGTGAACTCATCTGTACCAAGGTTTACCTCACACTTTGACACATGACACTTTTGACATAGTCCTGATATTTACAAGGTAAATTCACCTTACGACCACTCCTGGTCGTCGCTGAACCAGGCGTAGCCATCGACGTTGGCTCGTCCGCCTCGACTCGGTCCCTGCAGCGAGGCGTCTCGGCGCCTCGCGGCTGCTCCTCCGGTCCCGTCTCGCGAGGCGTCTCGGCACCCCGCGGCTGCTGTCGTTTCTCCGTCCCGCGAGGCGTCTCGGCACCTCGCGGCTGCTCCTCCGGTCCCGTCTCGCGAGGCGTCTCGGCACCCCGCGGCTGCTGTTGTCCTGTTCGGCGAGGCGTCTCGGCGCCTGCCGGCTGCTCTCCTCGCTCCTCCTCGGCCGCTGTCTCCGTTGAGGAGCGCGGCGTTTGAGTTGAGCGGCGCGGCGCTTGCTCCTCCGCGCTCGATGAAGGTGTCTCTGCCGTGGTGTTCTGCGCTCCTGTGCTGCGTGTCTCCGGTGCTGTGGACCCTGAAGCACCCGCCAGACTCGCTGCGTCATACGAACCGGTGCTATGCTGCATCCTGACCTTTGGCGCTCTGTTGCTGTCTTCTTCCTTGCTGTCGCTTGGAAGGAGTTGTCCGGCGTGGCGGGACCACACCAGTCCGTCCACGGTCACCGTGTACGACACCGGACCGGTACGGCCTACCACTCTCCCTCTCTTCCACTTGGCTCCTCCAGCGTAGTTTCGCACGAGGACTGCTGCGCCGACTGTGAACTCTGGGAACTGTCTCGCTTTTCCCATCTGGCTGGCTTGGGCGTTCAGCACTTTTGCTGCTGGATTTGGTCGCAGCAGGTCCATCCTCGTTCTGACCCGTCGGCCCAGCAGCGCCTCGGCCGGCGCCACTCCTGTGGTTGCGTGCTCCGTGTTCCGGTACTTCATCAGGAACGACCCCAGCAGTGCTTCTACAGGTCGGCCGTCTCCTGTGGTCATAGCCGCCTTCAGGCTGTTCTTCATGGTCTGAACCATCCGCTCAGCCAAACCGTTTGACTGCGGTCGATACGGTGCCACTCTGATATGTTTGATGCCCAGCTTCTCCATGAAGTTTGCAAACTCCTGGGACGTCAGCTGCGGTCCATTGTCAGAGACCAGTTGGATCGGGATGCCAAACTGAGCAAATATGCTGGTCAGCTCCCTTATGGTTGCACCGGCCGTGATGTCCCTCATCGGCATGATTTCTGGCCATTTCGAGTGGCTGTCCACCAACACGAGGAAATACCTCCCTCGCATTGGGCCTGCGAAGTCCAGGTGAACCCGCTCCCAGGGATTTTTGGTGTGCTCCCATGGGTGCAGGAACACTGACGGTCTTTCGCTCCTCGTTTCTTGACATCCTGCGCATTGCTTTACCTGATCTTCAACGTCCTTGTCGACCTTTGGCCACCACACGTAGCTTCTGGCGAGCATCTTCATCCTGGTGATGCCCGGATGGCTGTCATGCAGCTCCTCCAGCACTCTGTTCTGTAGCGTCTTGGGGATGATGACTCTCGCAAATCACTTCGCGAAGGCCTGCAGGAGCAGAATGGACACACAGAACCTGAGGAACAGAAGGTTTCCCCAGGTTAACACCGTTGACGAGGACTTTGTGTTCTCGACTCAAGGTCCGAAGGAGACTGCACTGGTGACTGTGTTCATCAACAAGCAACCAGTGAAGGTGATGGTGGACACAGGAGCCAGTGTGGACATCATGGCCAGGACTGACTTCCGGATGCTGAAAGGCATGCAGGTGAGCAAAACGAAAAGACGACTGATGCCCTATGGGACTGACATACCCCTGGCACTGGACGGACAGTTTGTGGCGACAACAGGCACTAAAGAAAAGCAGGTGGAGGCATGCTGGGTGATTGCAGCCAAAGGCAAAGTGTCCCTGCTGAGTGGAGCGACAGCTCAGCTCCTAGGACTTGTAAGTCTGACAGAGCACGTCCAGGCGGTGAAGCCGGATGAGCCAAAAAGGACAATGAAGGAGGTTCTAGACCAGAATGCAGAAGCGTTCAAGGAAGAGCTAGGAAAGATTGACCAGATCAAAGCAAAACTGAGCCTGAAAAAGGAGGCAAAGCCTGTGTTCAGGAAAGCCAGGTCAGTGCCATACGCACTACAAGATGCAGTTGATGAGGAACTGCGTAAATGGGAAGAAGATGGTGTGGCAGTGAAGGTGGAGTATGCAGAGTGGGCCTCACCCCTGGTGGTGGTCCCAAAACCAGGCGGAAAGGTGAGGATCTGTGGGGACTTTAAGGGCACAGTTAACCCACAGCTAGAAGTGTGGTTCAGCGGACCGCAGGTGCCTCCGGCGTGCAGCGCACGTGCGCTACAGCAGCAGTGTCTGTTTTCTCAATACGGGAGCCGGCGGCCGGCCGTCGGGAGCTGAGCGGGGCGGACGGCGGTATGTGCAGCGTGAGGCCCGAGCCACTCTACTGTTTTTGATATCAATACAGTCTTTAAACGTCGCAAGCACAAGCTATTTCGGCCTTAATGGAGACCGTTGCGAGCCCTGGAGCAGTGGAGGCTGTCGTGAGCCCTGGAGCAGTGGAGGCTGTCGTGAGCCCTGGAGCAGTGGAGGCCGCCGCCAGCCCTGGAGCAATGGAGGCGATCGCCAGTCCTGGAGTGGTAATGGCCGCCGCACAGCGTCCCGCTTTTGACGCTCGGCTGATTGCCGAATACGACGGGTCGGCAGACGTCGTTGAGTGGTTTGAGCGGGCCAAGATGCTGTGTGCGCTCCGTGGTGTCGCCGCAGAGACGGTGCTTCCGCTGCGCCTTACTGGCGGCGCATTTGCAGTGTGGTCGCAGATGCCGGTCGCCAGTCGCAGCTCTCTGGAGGCCACGCGCGACGCGCTGTACGACGCGTTCGCCCTAGACCAGCACGCGGCGTACGAGGCCTTCACTAGCCGCCACCTCAGGGTGGGCGAGTCCGCCGATGTATTCTTGGCCGACCTTCGGCGTCTCGCAGTGCTATTTGGCGGTATCCCGGAGCGAGCACTCGTCTGCGCGTTCATCGCTGGGCTGCCGGAGTCGGTGCGACAGACCATCCGTGCTGGGTCCAGAGCCGAGAGACTGGACTTGGCCAGCGTCCTGTCACGCGCCCGCGCCGTGCTCAGTGACGAGCGTGTTACGGCAGTGGCCGCGGGGAGGCGAGCCCAGGCGCCACCGCGTGACGGGGCGCATCGCGGCCAGCCGCCACCGAGTCATCCGTCACGAGACCAGCCGACACGGGGATCACGGTGGCCACGACGCTGCTGGAACTGTGGAGAGCTGGGCCACATCTCCGTCTCCTGTCCCCAGCAGTCGGGAAACGGTGCAGGAGATGGCGTGCCAGCGCCGGCGTCGTCTCCGGTGCAGCACTGAGCGGCGCCCTGCCCGTGGTCGAACTGCGAGTGGACGGTCGGCAGTGTCGCGCGCTGGTGGACACCGGCTGCACGGACACGATTGTGTACGCGCCATGTTGTGAGCGCTGGCGCCAGCGGCAGATCGTGGTGACCACGATCAGTGGAGAACCGTTCCGGTGCAGCGGTGTCGGCAGCGTCAGTGTGGAGACGCCGGCCGGCCGGCGGGCCACACTTGATGTGCTGGTGGTGGATGAGCGGCCGATGGGGGTCGAGATGGTACTCGGCATTTCCGGCATCTCCACCCTGGGAGGCGTCAGCGTGCAGTCACCGACTGATGTACGCTTCTGTGGTGCTGCGGTGTGCCCGCCGCTCGAGGTGGATGCGGCTGACTTTAGAGCGCGGTTTGACGCGGCGGAACGAGCATGGACAGTGGCGTGGAAGTGGGCGGACGGTGGGGGGCCCGAGTGTCTCGGCAACAGGGTCGAGCAGTACGCCGTGCCGCCAGCCGCGCGTCAAGAGTTTGACGAGGAGCTGGACGAGTGGATCGCCAGCGGTTGGCTGGTGCCCTACGACGAGGCGCAGCACGGGCCGCCACGCGGACTGGTGCCGTTGATGGCGGTGCAGCAGAGAAACAAGGCCAAAGTGAGACCAGTGCTCGACTATCGTGAGCTCAACAGCCACGTCACTGCTCACACCGCGGACTCCGACGTGTGCGCAGACCAGTTGCGCAAGTGGCGGAAGCACGGATCGCGCGTCGCCGTCGTAGATCTGAAGAAGGCCTACCTTCAGCTACGTGTGGAGCAGCAGCTGTGGCCTTTTCAGACAGTGGTGGTGCGCGGTCAGCGTTACTGTCTGACCAGGCTGGGATTCGGGCTGAACGTGGCTCCGCTGGTTATGAAGGCGGTCGTCCGTGCTGTGTTGTCACAGGACCCAGCGATAGAGCGGGCGGTGCTGGCGTATGTGGACGACTTGCTTGTCAACGAGGATGTCGCCAGTGCCGAGAGTGTAGTGCAACACTTCGCCAAGTACGGTCTGGCGTGCAAGCCGCCGGAGCGAGCGGCCAGCGGAGCCCGGCTCCTGGGCCTGCGAGTCCAGGCAGATGACGGAGAGTTGCGGTGGATGCGGGACAACGCTGTGGACGCGCCGCCAGCGCGTGTGACTCGCCGAACCGTGTTCGCGTGGTGTGGGCGACTGGTGGCCCATTTGCCCGTGTGCGGATGGCTCCGGCCCGCGGTGGCATGGATCAAGCGGCGCGTGAACGAGCTGACGCAGGGTTGGGATGACGTCACCGAGGAGGCGGCGCTGCGTGCGCAGATGGACAGCGTTGCGAGTCGCCTAGTCAGTGACGATCCAGCTCGAGGCGTATGGTGCGTGGAGGGCGATGGTGTAGTCGTCTGGACTGACGCGAGCTCGCTGGCCACGGGGGTTGTCCTGGAGACGTCAGGCGGTGACGTCATCGAGGATGCGTGCTGGCTCAGGCGCGATGAGGCCATGCATATCAACATGGCCGAGCTGGATGCGGCCATCCGAGGTGTAAGCCTGGCCGTCGCCTGGGGTGCGCGGACAATTGACCTCCGCACGGACTCGGTGACGGTGTCCCGCTGGATTGATGACGCGATCAGTGGTCGCGCGCGCCTCCGTACCAAGGCGCACGGCGAGCTGTTAATCCGGCGTCGCGTCGAGATCATCCGTCAGCTGGTCAGCGAGCTGCAGCTCAACTTGTCTGTGGCGCTCGTGCGATCGGCGGAGAACCGCTCCGACGCGCTGACGCGCGTGCCCAAGGAGTGGCTTCGCGATAAGCCGCCGGCTGTGAGCGCGGCCGCCGCCTGTGAGCTGCCAGCTGTGAGTGCAGCCGCCATCGGTGTGCCGCCAACTGTGAGTGCGGCCGCCGTCTGTGAGCCGCCAGCTGTGAGTGCAGCCGCCGTCGGTGCGGAGAGCATTGCCGAAGTACACAAGCGAGCCGGTCACCCGGGTGTTCGAAGGACGCTGTACTTTGCTCGCCGGTGTATCGGTCATGTGACCCGAGCGCAAGTGCGCGCCGTGGTGGCGAATTGCGATGTGTGCCGAGCGATCGACCCGGCCCCAGTCAAGTGGCGGCACGGGTCACTAGCGGTGCCACAAACATGGTGGAGACTAGCCATTGACGTTACACACCACGAGGGTCAGTCGTACCTCAGCGTGATTGACTGTGGACCGTCGCGGTTCGCTGTGTGGCGGTCACTGCGTCGACAGGATAGCTCGAGCATCGTCCAGCGGCTTGAGGAAATATTTTATGAGCGGGGGGCCCCGGTGGAGCTCCTATGTGACAACGATCCGGTCTTCCGCGGCCGACCGTTCGCCGTCCTCACCGCTCGCTGGGGGGTGACGGTGAGGTTCCGGGCGGCGCATGCGCCGAGCGGAAACGGAGTGATCGAGCGGAGTCACCGAACGGTGAAAGTTATCGCCGCTCGGAAACGGTGTGCCATCGCCGAGGCAGTGCACTTATATAATGTGACGCCGCGCGATGGCGAAGGGGCCGGCAGCGCACCGTTCTGCGGAGTGCATCGCTATGAGCCACGTGACTGTGTGCGGCTGGCAGCCGCTCCATCTGGGACGGTGGAGTGCGCCGAGGCCGGGGCGATGGAGCTCACTGCGGCGGAGCTGGGCGTGCACGCAGTCGGTGACGCGGTGTGGGTGAGGCGCCGCGGGACGCGGTGTACGGAGCCGTCTGGGCGGGGTACCGTCACGGCCGTGGTCTCCCCGCAGGTCGTGGAAGTGGACGGCATGCCGCGCCACGTTAGGGACCTGCGACGCAGGAACAGTGAGCAGCCACCTCAGAGTCCTGCACCTGACGATGACAGTGACGACCCGCTGTACGTGATGGAGTCTGTTCCTGTGCCCCATCCGACTGCTGATCAGTCGGACTTGTGTGATGCGCCACAGTGCGACAGCACGGTGTCAGATTCCCCCGCCGTGGCTCCTCGTCGGAGTCAGCGCCGCCGCCGGCCTCCGCGGCGAGATTGTTGTGTAGGGTGCGAGTGATCCTCATGATCAGGGGGAGGTGTGGTTCAGCGGACCGCAGGTGCCTCCGGCGTGCAGCGCACGTGCGCTACAGCAGCAGTGTCTGTTTTCTCAATACGGGAGCCGGCGGCCGGCCGTCGGGAGCTGAGCGGGGCGGACGGCGGTATGTGCAGCGTGAGGCCCGAGCCACTCTACTGTTTTTGATATCAATACAGTCTTTAAACGTCGCAAGCACAAGAAGTCCCGCATACAAAGATACCACAATATACTATATACTATATACTATATGCCATATTATATCTTGTATATACTATCTTCTATATACTATATTATACAGTATATATGTATATATATCTAGCAGAGAGACAAGTCAATGATGGGCTATTGGTGGAATGTAACGAGGAAACGAGATGGATCGAGCCCGACCCAATGCTACACGTATAGCAGGACGTGTCGGCCGCTCCTGATTCGTGTTAGTACGCTGTGGGGCTTGAGGTGAGGGCTGTATTTTGTGAGTCTGGTCGCCACGGGCCGGTCGTGTGCCGCTCTCCTGCCGGCGGTCTGTATGGGCCGAGCCCAAACGAACCATAGCCTGCGGTGTGAGCCTGTCACGGCCGGGCCAAGTGCTGGCGCACCGGGTCACGGGCGGCGGCTCAAGGGCCGGGGAAGCGGGGGTCGTGGTGCTGGTTTCCACTGTGGCTGGTCTGAGAGGTGCCAACAGTTTGAGGGGAGGGAGCTGAGGTAGGGGTTCAGTTTGAGTTTCACATGTGGCCGTTTGCTTTTTCGCTACCTGTGCGTAGATCTTGGAAGTCGGAGAGGGCGTCTTGTCTTCTACCGCGCGACGTGCCTGTGGGTATGAAATGTTGGAAGATGCCTTCAGGGCGCAAATCTCCTTCTTCTTCCACATGGGACACTGAGTGGAGGTCACGATGTGGTCTGTGAATCCACAGCTCAGGCACTTGGCTGGTGCAGAACAGGCAGAGCCGTCGTGCGGCGCTGCACCGCACTTGTGGCACCGGGCCTCTTGCTTACAAAATTTGACGCTGTGGCCAAATTTTTGGCATTTGTAGCAGCGAAGGGGGTTCGGGATGTAGACGCGTACGTTGTATCTGAGGTATCCAGCGACTAAAGTAGACGGTAGCGTGGTTGTCTGGAACGTGAGGACAAGAAGGCTGGTGTCACGCCTCTGTCCGTCACGGAAAGTTGTTAGACGTCGCACGTGCGAGACTCCTGAGCGGAGACCTTCGAGAATGTCCTCGGACATAAATCTCATCTCCGGGGCGAAAACCGTACCCTGTGTGGTGTTCCGAGCATGGTGCAGCGAGACAGTGACCGCCTTCTCACAGAACTTGGTACACTGTAGCAGTTTTTTTGTTTGCGCGTTAGTCTCGGTCTTGTCAACGAGTGTGCCGTTTGCCGGAGTTTCGATCTGGAGAGAGGATGAGCCGCAGATACCTTTGAGTTGTTTGGTGGGCCAAAACACGTTGATTTTGCGGAACGAGACGTTGTCGTCCGTAGGCTTAAAGGAAATAGTTCACCTTCAACATGGGTTTTGAACTGAAATAGCAGTTTTGTAGCCCGTGTTGAGAAATCCTTATCTGGAACTTTTCTTGGCTGAAAAGACTCTCCAGCCGAAGATATTTGACTTTTTGGCGAAGGAATACGGCGCATATATGATGTACCGTACCGTCTGAAAGTGCCAGCACTGCCATGGAGCATGCGCAGACCAATAACGCACACCATAAAATCAATAATTTACAACCTTCTGTCCTGAATTGGCGCGATGTAGGACCATTTTTAAAAATAAAAAAGAAACTGTATTCAAAAATATAATAAAATCGTGTTCTGAAAAAATTTCCGAAGGTGAACTATTTCCTTTAAAGGAAATGTTCACCTTCGGAATTTTTTTCTTTCAGAACACAATTTTATTATATTTTTGAATACAGTTTCTTTTTTCTTTTCAAAAATGGTCCTACATCGCGCCAATTCAGGACAGAAGGTCGTAAATCATTAATGTTATGGTGTGCGTTATTGGCCTGCGCATGCTCCATGGCAGTGCTGGCACTTTCAGACGGTACGGTATATCATATATGCGCCGAATTCCTTCGCCAAAAAGTCAAATATCTTCGGCTGGAGAGTCTTTTTCAGTCAAGGAAACTTGCAGATAGGGGTTTCCCAACATGGGCTACAAAACAGCTATCTCAGTTTAAAACTAATGTTGAAGGTGAACTATTTCCTTTAATCACCAGAAACGAGCCAGAGGAATCCAGGTACTGGTCAGAAGACATGGTCAATGGTGAGCGAGGGTTCCGTGCGTGGTCAGTAGACAAGCGAGGGCCGGTACCGGGAGTGGAGGCATGAGACGAGCGAGGATCAGTGCCGGGGTGGAGGTCATGGAGGAGCGAGGGTCGGTGCCGGGGGCAGAGGTCATGGACGAGCGAGGGTCGGTGCAGGGGCAGAGGGGGCAGAGGTCTGGGACGAGCGAGGATCAGTGACCGTGGAGTCAGTGTTCATAGGGAGATCAGGAGAGGTCAGGTTCGGGTCAGAGTCGGAGTCCGAGACATCTTGTTTCCGGCGCTTTTTCCCCACCATGGGGAAAAAGCAAGCAACGGAGCCGGAAAACAATAAACCGAGTGAGAACGAAACCTAAGCAAATAAAACTAAGCAACGACAACGACGATGGAAACGAGCGAAAACGTGGAAATCGTACCAAGAATCGGCGAAGGTGCGTGAGCGTGTGTTCGATCTTCCGAGGTCTTCGCGTGGATCTTCCGGGGATCTTCCGAGAAAATCCCCGGATGACTCTACTTCTCTTATACGTCCTTGGTAGTAATCAAGGTTCAAGGTTACTATCACCGTTGTTGGTCTGGAGTCATAGGGAAGCTTTATGATGTCACCAGAATCTCCACTAAGCCCTATCACGCTCTCACTAAACCTCCGTTCCTAGCAGAGCGCAGGACTTGTATTTGAGACCGAAGGTCGGCAGCGCAGCGGCCGCCACCACAGCGTTGTTGCGTCTGCTGCTGCTACCGGCACCTCTGCACACACTGGACGATCGGTGGTGACTGTCTCGGAGCGTAGCGAGCGTGAGTGTCTCCGTAGACGGGACGCGAGCCGGCGGCGGGGGCGGCCGCGTCGGCGCCGGCCACGGCAGGTCGGCGCCGGCCGCCACGCGCTCCAGCAGCGCTATCAGGCGCCCCTCTCGTAGCTGGCCTTGCCACTGAGCCTCCTGCACCAGCTTCATCTGCTGCGCCAGGAGCTGTGTAAGGAGTGCCACGCTCGCCGTCTTCTCGTCCGCCATGCCGGGTGCTGCTCGCCGCTGTGATCCCGGTATCAGAATACCGACCGCGCCATGTTGCGGTTTTACCGGGGTCCTACCGACCACGCCATGTTGACTGTATATACTCTCTCTCAGTATAGACACAGGTCGCCTCGGTGGGCGCGGTCACGGCCCGCGGCAGTGATAGGTCACCGCCGGGGTCAGAGGGGTGTAAGGCGGGCCTGCATGCCGGCCAGGACTGCCCCGGCCCATCGGGCGCACAGGATAACACAACAAGCGTGACCTTGCACGTCAATCACTGGCTCGCGAAATTATTCGTCGGCCTAAGATTCGCTCGTAGCCAGAATCTGGTGACGTCAAAGGGCTTCCCTACGACTCCAGACCAACAAAGGTGATAAATAGTGATATATAATCAAGGGCGTAGGCAAGGGGGGGCCATGCCCCCCCCCCCCCCCTGGAGGCCAGGGGGCCCCTCTGACGACCGAGCGAGGGCCCTCTGGGGCCGAAGGCCCCAGTGTTTTTGATGGTGTCAGGCGCCCGCGAAACGCCTTACGTCGCATAAAAGAACGCCCACGAACCGATACAAAAATCGTAACACGAATAAATATCAACACTTGCTTGTCTGTTAAAGGCATGTATATGTAAATACGTAAAAGGGGTCCCAGCCAGTGTGGATAGGGCCCTTTACCAGCTTTTAAAGGGCCCTACTGATCTGCAGAGGGCCCCTTCCGGTTGTAGAGGACCCTCTGCCGGCCTGTATAGGGCCCTGCCGATCTGGAGAGGGCCCTCTGCCGGTCTTTAGATGGCCCTGCCGATCATAGATCGCCGTGCCAATCTGTAGAGGGCCTCTGTCGGCATTTAGAGGGCCCTGCCGACCTGTAGAGGGTCCTCTTCCAGGCTTTAGAGGGCCCTGCCTATCTTTAGATCGCGCTGCCAATCTGTACAGGGCCTCTCCCGGCATTTAGAGGGCCCTGCCGGCCTGTAGAGGACCCTCTTCCAGCATTTAGGGGCCCTGTCGATCTGCAGAGTGCCCCAGCTATTCTATAGAGGGCCCTCTGCCGGCCTTTATAGAGCCCTGCCGATCTGTAGAGGGCTCTCTGCCCGCATTTAGTGGGCCCTTCCAGCATGCAGAGGGCCTGCCGATCTGCAGAGGGGCCCCCTGTTGGCATTTAGATGGCCCCTTCCGGTTGTAGAGGGCCCTCTGCCGGCCTTTATAGGGCCCTGCAAATCTGTAGAGGGTCCCTTCCGATCTGGAGAGGGCCCTCTGTCGGCATTTAGAGGGTCTGTCGATCTGCAGAGTGTCCCAGCCAATCTGTAGAGGGCCCTCTGCTGGCGTTTAGAGGGCCCTGCCGATCTGTAGAGGGCTATCTGCCCGCCTTTAAAGGGCCCTTCCAGCATGTAGAGGGCCTGCCGATCTGCTGAGGGCCCCTGTCGGCATTTAGATGGCCCCTTCCGGTTGTAGAGGAGCCTCTGTCGGCCTTTATAGGGCCCTGCCGATCTGCAGAGGGCCCTCTGCCGGTCCTTAGAGGGCCCTCCCGATCTGTATATCGCCCTGCCAATCTGTATAGGGCCTCTGTCGGCAATTAGAGGATCCTGCCGGCCTGTAGAGAGCCCTCTTCCAGCCTTTAGCGGCCCTGTCAATCTGCAGAGTGCCTAGCCAAACTATAAAGGGCCCCTGCCGATCTGTAGAGGGCCCTCCGCCCGCCTTTAGAGGGTCATTCCAGCATGTAGATGGCCTGCCGATCTGCAGAGGTCCCCCTGTCGGCATTCAGATGGCCCCTTCCGGTTGTAGAGGGCCCTCTGCCGGCCTTTATAGGATCCTGCCAATCTGTAGAGGGTCCCTGCTGATCTGGAGAGGGACCTCTGACGGTCTTTAGAGGGCCCTGCCGATCTGTAAATCACCCTGCCAATCTGTAGAGGGCCTCTTCCGGCATTTAGAGGGCCCTGCTGACCAGAAGAGGGCCATCTTCCAACCTTTAGGGGCCCTGTCGTTCTGCAGTGCCCCAGCCAATCTATAGAGGGCCCTCTGCCGACCTTTAGAGGGCCCTGCCGGCCTTTAGCGGGCCCTGTCGATCGCCTTGCCTGTCTGCCGGCTTTTAGAGTGCCTCTACCGGCATTTAGAGGGTCCTGCCGACCTGTAGACGGCCCTCTTCCAGTCTTTAGGGGCCCTGTCGATCTGCAGAGTGTCCCAGCCAATCTGTAGAGTGAGCGTAGATGGCCATCTGCCGGCCTTTAGAGGGCCCTGCCGATCTGCAGATGGCCATCTGCCGGCCTTTAGAGGCCCCTGCCGATCTGTAAAGGACTCTATGCTGGCCTTTAGAGGGTCCTGTGGTGGTAGAGGTGGTCTGCCGGTCGAGCGCCGGTGATGCTCTCGAAGGAAGACCAGTGAAAGTTCTCATTGTTTTTCAGGGTATGCTAGTAACGTCTGAGAAGAGTACAAGGCTTTGGTAATGTAGGCTTTGACTTTGACTCGAACTCGGGCTGCCACTACCAGGAAAGGTCAGAAGCCCAGCGCTCTCCCACTGAGCTACAGGGGCGGACAAATCGCTCGTTTCCGCACTATCGAAGACTTTTTAATGTTAGTGTCATAATTCCTACCCCAGAATCCAGATCACTGCACAATAATTTAGATGGGGCGGAA
>JAXIVJ010000378.1:127192-177192 GCA_036785665.1 Chirona hameri
AGTTGAGGGGGGCTGAACTCAGATCCAGCCTAGCAAATCAGCTGAACTCAGATCCAGCCTAGCAAATCAGCTGAACTCAGATCAGAAATCAGCTGAACTCAGATCCAGCCTAGCAAATCAGCTGAACTCAGATCAGAAATCAGCTGAACTCAGGTCCAGCCTAGCATACCACAAATAGTTTCTCATCTGATTTCCCCACCATAAATAGCGGTTTCATTCGATATAGGTACACTAAAATCTTATTTTGCATTTTGATTTGCCTTTGTATTTGTTTCTCGTTCCCTGGTTATTGTTGCTATATGTCAAATGTCTACTTTTAAGTTGAGGGGGCTGAGGTACAAGTTGAGGGGCTGATGTACAAGTTGAAGGGCTGAAGCCCCCTCAACTGAATACGATACTACACCCCTGATCAGAACTCATCCAATACCAGCTCTGCCTCACCATTGCTTCTTTCTGTTTTAGCACCGAGTGCGAGGCGATTGGAGAGTTGTTGTTGTATCCTCGGGTCGGCCCTACGGCCGACCGTAGCCCGAAAGCTCTCCGTGAGCTAGGTAGCCGCGGGCCAAGGCCGCCACAGCCCCGCCGTCTCGCAGCTGCGTCGGGTCCGGATGAATAGTCCCGAAGATACGGAGACGCCCGCCAAGCAGGGGCACCTCAGCAGGACGTGCTCCGGCGTGTCAGGCTCCTCCCTACACACCTGACGGAGCGCCGCCGGGCACGCGAGGTCGCTGCACTGCTGGCAGCCCCGGGTCGGTTGACGGCCGATTCGGTGCAGATAACTGCGAGCGGCTCCAGTGGCCCGCTCGCAGCTGGTGCACATTGACGGCGTCGCCTCGCTCGTCGGAGAGGACCGGCTTCGGGAGCCGGCCTCCCATGATCCGCTTGAAAAGGCAGTCAGGCCAGCGACGTCGCCAGGCCAGAGAGGCGGCGCGGCCGACTGCCTTGGTGAGGCTGAGGACGTCCACAGCAACTTCTTCCTGTGGAAGGCTGGAGGTCCCCTTGGCCAGCTCGTCCGCCCTTTAATTTCCGGGTAGTCCACAGTGTGCCGGGACCCATTGTAGGAGTACCCGACTACCCCCCGCCGTGGTTACCAGGAGCAGGCGCCAGATCGCCGCCCCCAACGCGGTCGTCTGCCCTCCGGCGCCGCTCGCGAGTGTGGCGAGCGCGGCCTGGGAATAAGTGCATACGACCACCGGCCTCTCGCCCAGGTCGTCCCCCATCTGTTGCACCGCCTCCAACGCCGCGCGTATCGCCACCAACTCGGCGCGCGTGCTGCTGCATACCACGCCGGCCGGCGCTTGGACCTCTTGTTCCGCACCGGACGGGAGGGCGATCAGGGCACCACCTCCTCCGGCCGTGACTCCGCCCTCCGCCGATCCGTCGCTCCAGATCCACACGGCATCCTCCGGCAGGGTTGCCAGGTGTTCCTCGGCGGCCGCCCGGTGTACTTCGCCGGGGGGCTGTCCTCCGGATGTCGGCGCCGATGTCCAGCCGGATGCTGACTCCGCTACAGTCCAGCCACGGCGGGATAGTGATGTGTAGTCGTTCCTCCACGGGGACCCCGCTCACGCTCGCTCGCGCGGCGGCTACCACTCCGACGTCTCGCCACCCGGTGGTGGTCAGGAGGCGCCGCGGGGCCACCGCTTCAGCGACCGCGCGGAGGGGGTCGTCCGTCTTCTGGGACGCCGCCGTTCCGGTCAGCCTCACGGCCAACACTTCCAGGCGTGTCCGTACAGGGACCATGCCGGCCTCCGCCATGAGTGGGTTCCTCGGTGTACTCACGGGGCAGCCGGTCACGGCCCGCGCCACCACGCACATCTCCCGTTCGAGAAGCTCCACGTACGACTCCGACGCCGCCGGGAGCCAGGCCGTGGCCGCGTATTCGAGCGCTCCACGGACGTAGGACGTATCCGTTGGCGACTGTCCGCAGCTGCGGCTCACGCAGCCCCCACGAGCGTCCGGTCAGCTTACGGAGCTGGGCCACACGCGGCTTCACATTCTTGCGGAGGCGCACACAGTGTTCTCCGAAGTGGAGCTGTCTGTCGAAGGTCACTCCGAGAAGGTGGAGATGCCGTGCTCCCTGGACACCCTGAGTGTGAAGCTGCGAGCGTCCCGGTACCGTTGGGACAGCACCAGGCTCTGTGTCTTGCTGCCCGCTAGCTTCATTTTCCAGTTCCTGGCCCACCTCGTTATCACGTCCGCGGCTTGTTGGGCGCGGTCTCTGGCCTGTTCGATGGTGCCACCGTAGCTCAGAGTTGCCGTGTCATCGGCGTACATCAAGACGGAGGTGTTGGGGACTTGCTGCAGCGCTGCCATCAGGTCCGCCGACCACAGAATGAACAGGGTCGGGGCGAGCACTGATCCCTGGGCATGTCCGCTCGGAACGGGCGGCTCGTGCTGCGCACGCCGTTAACCTCCGCACACGCGTGTCGGTCCCGCAGGATCCACGAGACGAGGCAGCGTGGGAGGTGGTGTGACATCTTCAGTCGTAGCATCTGATGGTCGATGACGTCGTAGGCCCGGGAGAAGTCGTACGCCGTGAGGACGAATCTGGCGGCTGTCTTGCCGTCGAATGGGCGTCCCCTCGGGTGTGGTCGGTTCCATCCATCCTGGACTTCTTGGATTATACGTCCAAGGTTCTCCTCAGCGGAGCGGCCTCGCCGGAAGCCAACTTGCTCCGCCGGGATGGTGTCGTCGCGCTCCAATATGTGGGTGACTCTTGCCGCTACCATCCGCTCCGTCAGCTTAGCTACGTGGCTGGTGAGCGAGATGGGGCGGTAACTGGCGATGTCCGATGGATCTTTCCCGGCCTTCGGGATAGGGATGATAATGGCCCTTCTCCAGACTGACGGGACCTCCGCGGTGCGCTAGGACAGATTGATGAGGCGCAGCACAGCATCCTGGGCGAGGGGTCCCAGACCCAGGATGCTGTGTGCGCCTCATCCCATCTGTCCCGGGTGCTTTCTTGGCCTTCATCCTCAGAAGCTGGTCCATCATCTCTTGTCTGGAGAAGGGTTGACATGCGTCGCTCCGTTGAACCTCACAGATGCAGGGGCGTGCTTTGGCGCTCTTCAGCTCCGCCTTCACTGCTCGGTCGCGCCTCCGGTTACGGGTGTGACGGCCGACGCTGGCGTACGTTCGGACGAACGTCTCGGCCTTGACACGGGCCTCCGCGACCAACTGGCCGCGGTCCCCGTTTACCGCCTGGCCGGGGCAGACGTCCACCACCGCGCCCTCCATTCTCCGGAGCATCTTGGTCACGCGACCCAATGCAGAGGGCCGGTTCAATTCGTTGGTAGCGAAGTCCCGGAACGATCGCTGTCGTGCTGCCACCTCGTTGTCTGCCACGTTCCTCTTCCTCGCCTTCCAGAGGGCTTGGTTCGCGGGCAACGGGTCTTCCTGCATGGCTGTCCTCGCTTCCCGGCGCTCCTCCATCGCCTGCACCAGCTCCTGGTCGAGCGCCCACGGCTTCGGGTCCGCGCGGGCACCCCGCGGGACATGCCTCACACTCGCCTCGGTGACGGCGTCGCTGAACTGCGAGGCGAGTCACTCCATGGAGTCTCCCTGGCGCATCAGGGCGTCCACCGATGTCTCGCACTGAGCCAGCCCATTCGGCCTTGTGGAAGGCCCAGCGCGTTTTCCTGAAGCGCCGCGGACGGTGACCGGCGATGTCGGCAGTGACCAACAGGGGTAGGTGATCACTACCCAGGTCGGTGCCGACCTGCCACGTGCATCGCCGCGCCAGGTTGCGGTGAGCCAGCGCGACATCCGGCGTATTGAGGTGGGCGTCCTCCCCGTAGCCAGCGCGCGTAGAGGCGCCGGTATTGAGGACCTGCCACTCTTGTCGGGCGACCCAATCATGGACGAGCACTGGCGGATCCAGCCGTCAGTTTTTTTTTGGGGGGGGGGGGGGGGCAACTTTGTGTGGCAAAAAGGTACCCCCATTTTTTTTCTCCGCGGATTTGGGCCGGTTACCTTATTTTGGTATTCGAGCATAAGAAATTCACTTTTCAAATTCACAACAAAACAAAATTGGGGTTGACAACAAACAAAAAATGGAAATCCGAGAGCCATTTTGAAGAAAATGTCTTTTCCCTTCTTTTCGCGTGTTTTATTTCCAATTTGCTTGAAAACTCTGATTTCTACGATTTGCCAAACATTTATCGTTTTTCCACCAAAAATGGCATGACATGACGTCATTAAAACGTCATTATCTCCCAAAATACTACATCAATTTCATTTAGAGTTGGTGAGAAGACTTAGACTTGATGCAGGATAAGGTACTGAAAGTTTCACGTTGATATCTATCATAGTTTTCAGGTTATTGAGAAAATCAGGGAGGGGAAGATTCTGCCCCCCCCCCCCGCGGGTTCGGACAAAAAATCAGATAGAGGTCAAAGGTCAAGGTCACGGGGACGAATACGATATTTTAAGCTTCGGTACCAGCTTGTGTACCCTCTAGTTTTTAGTTTACCGTCCGATTTGCTTGCAATGGGCAAAAAGGGACTCGTCGGCATCCCAGCTTGCGTCAGGAAAAACAAAAAATCACCTAGAGGTCCAAGGTCAAGGTCACGGGGACGAATACGAGATTTTAAGCTTCGGTACCAGCTTGTGTACAGATACAGATACAGATACAGATGTATATTCGGAACCTCCATGCGATGGCTTTTATGGTATCCACGTCATTACAGTTTTTAAGAGCACGTCACTTAATTCACCCATTCGCATAAAATCGTACATGTAAAATTAAGATGAGAAAAGGCTAAATAATACAGGCGACGGATATATGCACACACATCGGATGGAATATCCTGTGATATTGTATGATTAATGATTATGCATTGTAGATATCGACACCGACAGCACCGCGACGCAAGTGACCAACTGTCCGTCTCACATCTAGGGGTAGGTTATTCCAGCTTTTCGTGGCTCTGTATAGGAAGCCACGTCGCGCAAACTCTGTCCTCACTCTGGGCAGCTGCAGCTGGCCGTCATCCGTCGCGCGCGTCTGACCATCTAGTTTTTTTCGTTTACCGTCCGATTTGCTCGCAATGGGAAAAAGGGACTGGCCGGCACCCCACCTTTCGTCAGGAATAACAAAAAATCACCTAGAGATCAAAGGTCAAGGTCACGAATACGAGATTCTAAGCTTCGGTACCAGCTTGTGTACACTCTAGTTTTTTTTCGTTTACCGTACGATCTGCTCGCAATGGAAAAAAGGGACTCGCTGGCACCCTAGCTTGCGTCAGGAAAAACAAAAAAAAATCACATAGAGGTCAAAGGTCAAGGTCACGGGGACGAATACGAGATTTTAAGCTTCGGTACCAGCTTGTGTACCCTCTAGTTTTTTAGTTTACAGTCCGATTTGCTTGCAATGGGCAAAAAGGGACTCGACGGCACCCCAGCTTGCGTCAGGTAAAACAAAACATCACCTAGAGGTCAAAGGTCAAGGTCAAGGGGACGAATACGAGATTTTAAGCTTCGGTACCAGCTTGTGTACCTTCTAGTTTTTGTTTCGTTTACCGTCCGATTGGCTTGCAATGGTCAAAAAAGGACTCGACGGCACCCCAGCTTGCGTCAGGAAAAACAAAACATCACCTAGAGGTCAAAGGTCAAGGTCACGGTGACGAATACGATATTTTAAGCTTCGGTACCAGCTTGTGTACCCTCTAGTTTTTTTGTTTACTGTCTGATTTGCTCGCAATGGGTAAAAAGGGACTCGCCGGCACGTTAGCTTGTGTCAGGAAAAACAAAAAGTCATCCAGAGGTCAAAGGTCAAGGTCACGGGGACGAATACGAGATTTTAAGCTTCGGTACCAGCATGGTGTACCCTCTAGTTTTTTCGTTTACCGTCCCATTTGCTCGCAATGGGCAAAAAGAGACTCGCCGGCACCCCACCTTGCGTCAGAAAAAAAAAACAAAAAATCACATAGAGGTCCAAGGTCAAGGTCACAGGGACGAATACGAGATTTTAAGCTTCGGTACCAGCTTGTGTACCTTCTAGTTTTTTCGTTTACCGTCCGATTTGCTCGCAATGGGAAAAAAGGGACTCGCCGGCACCCCACCTTGCGTCAAGAATAACAAAAAAAATCACCTAGAGGTCAAAGGTCAAGGTCACGGGGACGAATACGAGATTCTAAGCTTCGGTACCAGCTTGTGTACCCTCTAGTTTTTTTTTTCGTTTACCGTCCGATCTGCTCGCAATGGAAAAAAGGGACTCGCTGGCACCCTGGCTTGCGTCAGGAAAAAAAACATAGAGGTCAAAGTCAAGGTCACGGGGACGAACACGAGATTTTAAGCTTCGGTACCAGCATGGTGTACCCTCTAGTTTTTTTCGTTTACCGTCCCATTTGCTCGCAATGGGCAAAAAGCGACTCGCGGGCACCCCACCTTGCGTCAGGAAAAACAAAAAATCGCCTAGAGGTCCAAGGTCAAGGTCACGGGGACGAATATGAGATTTTAAGCTTCGGTACCAGCTTGTGTACCTTTTAGTTTTTTCGTTTACCGTCCGATATGCTCGCAATTAAAAAAAAGGACTCGCCGGCACCCTACCTTGCGTCACGAATAATAAAAAAATTACCTAGAGGTCAAAGGTCAAGGTCACGGGGACGAATACGAGATTCTAAGCTTCGGTACCAGTTTGTGTACCCTCTAGTTTTTTCGTTTACTGTCTGATCTGCTCGCAATGGAAAAAAGGGACTCGCTGGAATCCTAGCTTGCGTCAGAAAAAAACAAAAAATCACATAGAGATCAAAGGTCAAGGTCACGGGGACGAATACGAGATTTTAAGCTTCGGTACCAGCTTGTGTACCCTCTAGTTTGTTTTTGTTTACCGTCTGATTTGCTTGCAATGGGCAAAAAAGGACTCGACGGCACCCCAGCTTGCGTCAGGAAATACAAAACCTAGATATCAAAGCCTAGAGGTATACCTAGATACCTAGAGGTCAAAGGTAAAGGTCACAGGGTCGAATACAAGATTCTAAGCTTCGGTACCAGCATGGTGTACCCTCTAGGTTTTTAGTTTACAATCCGATTTGTTCGCAATGGGCAAAAATGAACTCGCCGGCATGTTAGCTTGCGTCAGGAAAAACACAAAGTCATCCAGAGGTCAAAGGTCAAGGTCACAGGGACGAATACGAAATTCTAAGCTTCGGTACCAACATGGTGTACCCTCTAGTTTTTTCGTTTACCGTCCGATTTGCTCGCAATGGGCAAAAAGGGACTCGCCGGCACCTTAGGTTGCGTCAGGAAAAAACAAAACATCACCTAGAGGTCAAAGGTCAAGGTCACGGGGACGAATACGAGATTTTAAGCTTCGGTACCAGCTTGTGTACCCTTTAGTTTTTTTGTTTACCTTCCGATTTGCTTGCAATGGGCAAAAAGGGACTCGACGGCACCCCAGCTTGCGTCAGGAAAAACAGAACATCACCTAGAGGTCAAAGGTCAAGGTCACAGGGACGAATACGAAATTTTAAGCTTCGGTACCAGCTTGTGTACCCTCTAGTTTTTTTTTGTTTACCGTCCGATTTGCTCGCAATGGGAAAAAAGGGACTCGCCGGCACGTTAGCTTGCGTCAGGAAAAACAAAACATCACCTAGAGGTCAAAGGTCAAGGTCACGGGGACGAATACGAGATGTTAAGCTTCGGTACCGAAGCTTAAAATCTCGAGAAAAAAACTAGAGGGTACACAAGCTGGTACCGAAGCTTAAAATCTCGTATTCGTCCCCGTGACCTTGACCTTAAGGTGATGTTTTGTTTTTCCTGACGCAAGCTGGGGTACCGGCGAGTCTCTTTTTGCCTATTGCGAGCAAATCAGACGGTAAACGAAAAAAGTAGAGGGTACACAAACTGGTACCGAAGCTTAGAATCTCGTATTCGTCCCCGTGACCTTGACCTTTGACATCTGGATGACTTTTTGTTTTTCCTGACGCAAACTAACGTGCCGGCGAGTCCCTTTTTGCCCATTGCGAGCAAATCGGACGGTAAACGAAAAAACTAGAGGGTACACCATGCTGGTACCGAAGCTTAAAATCTCGTATTCGTCCCCGTGACCTTGACCTTTGACCTCTGGATAACTTTGTGTTTTTCCTGACGCAAGCTAACGTGCCGGCGAGTCCCTTTTTGCCCATTGCGAGCAAATCGGACGGTAAACGTAAAAACTATCGGGTACACAAACTGGTATCGAAGCTTAAAATCTCGTATTCGTCCCCGTGACCTGGACCTTTGACCTCTAGGTGATTTTTGTTTTCTTTTCTTCTGACGCAAGCTGGGGTGCCGGCGAGTCGTTTGAGCCCCTTTGCGATGGAATCGGACGGTAAACGAAACAATTAGAGGGTACCTCGTGCGATGACATTTCAGTGACCTCTGGAGGTCAAACCATTTGTAGGTCAAAACGGATTGTCAAACGTAAACAAACCTAGGTCAAAACGGATTGCATATTCGTGCATAACTCGATAAGATCTACCCATATGCTAAGTTTGGGGAATATCGGAACTCGACACTGAAAACGAATACGAATACGACGCTAACTTGCCGCACATGGCCAAACTTACCTTCAGAAGTATTCTATTTACCCAGGGGGTGTCATCCCTATCTCCGTAACGTGTCCACTTCTACTTATGACGTCACCCCAGTAGTCAATTCTGGCGCATGTCGTCTGCAGTCGGTTAAAACTGTTTTTCGCAAATAACTTTTTGACACATATATATACAGCAATGATTTTGATGTCATCGTGTTCGCCTCGTCAGAACACGTCGATTCATACAAATTCCATGTGGTTTAGGTCAAATCAAAATTGCATCGAAGGGGCGGGGCTTAGAGCCTCAGCTGGTGACCGCCGAACCGCAGGGGGACCGTAAACAAGGGCCTGACCTTTGATGACCTCAAGTGACCTCAATATTGATCTGAGCCTAAAATGATTCAGAAGATTTTGATTTGCCTTGTTTTGAGCTTTTCAACGCTGTCTTTTCCTTTTTCGTAACAGTTTTACTTTCCGAGTTAGATGATATTTATTTCTCCCGAAATAGCATTAACTGCAATGGCGGAGGAGGCCGATGGATCCACATGACGTCACGCTCTGACGTCATGATCACACAGAATCGCCGGATGACTCTACCTCCTATATATGGCCTTGTATTTACCGTGCTTCAGACAGGGCTTATATATGTCCTTGCCTTCGGATTGTGTCTTGCGCCACTAATGTTTCTTTTACCTATGTCGATTGCTACCAAATGACTTCCATATTTTTTCACCAAAGAATTACTTTTATCACAAAGATAAAAAATAAGGTATCGTTTAGTCATTAACGATCACTTTTTGAGTGAACCTTTTGGGGGGCCAAACAGGCCACTTTGGGCTTGGGGGGGGGGCGGCCGCCCTAAATGCCCCCACCCCCCTGGATCCGCCAGTGTGGACGAGTGATTGGAGAGTTCGCCCTGAAACTCCAGGCACACCTGTTCTGCCATGATAACTGTCTGGGCTACCCCAGCCACTGTCCCGAGGACAAGTGCCGCTGCTTCTGAGCGATTCAGCGACGCTGAAGGTGTAACAGTAGAAGTTAGAAGTAGTAAGGCCGTGTTCAAGCGAGAGACAAAAGTAATCTTGTCCGCTGTAGCAAATAGCAGGAGGTGACCTGATAGGGTGATGGGGTGGGTGATGGAGATGGGTGATGGGTGATGTGTGATGTGTGATGTGTGATGGGTGATGTGTGATGTGTGATGGGTGATGGGTGATGGGTGATGTGTGATGGGTGATGGGCGATGGGCGATGGGCGATGGGCGATGGGCTCACTGTGATGGGTCTTGATTGTCTGTATGCTTGCTTGTTTGTACATTGACGCCGGAGCATAAGAGCCCTTTGGGGAGTCTCCTGAGTGCCGCAATACAATACAATACAATACAACACACTGTGATGGGCATTACACTGAAACCTCCCTGTGATAGTGAGCATTTGACTGCAACTTCTCTGTATGATGGCCATATCCCGAATATTCAGCCTGATCCAAGCGACGGAGCTGTGAACTGGCCTTATGTGTGATAGGTACAACTTCGGACGTATAACCTACAACTTCGGACGTATAATCTACAACTTCGGACGTATAACCTTTAGTAGCCGTTTTCACGAAGGATTTTATTCGCCGGGCGATTGGGGCGCTTGGGGCGATTGGGGTGTTTGGGGTAAATGGGGGGGGGCAGTGTTAGAGCTATGGCCACGTGACACGGTGTTTGGTCCAAAACTCCCAAACTCCAAAATTCCCAAATTCCCAAATTCCCAAATATAAAAATATAAAAAGACAAATTAAAAAAATATAAAATTTCCAAAATTCCAAAATTTATAAATTCCAAAAAAAAATCCATAACCAAAACCCATAAAAATAGACAACCAACTTTCGGACCGGCGATGACCCATAGCATTGCCACGCGCATATCCGAATAACCTAAGTTTGGTTGTATCCGAATATCCGAATAACCGAAGGTTGGTTGTATCCGAAGGTTTGTTGCACCATTGGAATAACACTATTCGGAATTTTGACATTTTGGCATTCTGGAATTTTGGATTTTGGAGTTTTGGAGTTTTTGACCAAACACCGTGTCACGTGGCCATAGCTCTTAACACTGGCCCCAAACCCCCCATTTACCCCTAAACGCCCCAAACGCAAAATCCATCGTGAAAACGGCTAATGACGCATGAATGTGCCTACGTTTACATAGCCTTGTACTTTGGTTCCAAAATAAGCGTCCCGCTGGGTTGTCCGCCACAGCAGTTAATTGGTAGTGAATACCGGCCGTTTTTAAACGCCTGAAAGGTTAGGCTGTACGGTGCACCCTATACAGGCAGAGTGCATCGTCAGTGTAGCCAAGCTGTATATGCTGTCCTGCCGAGCACTAGTGTGTCGGACAGCATACCTCCCAGGCCGACCGGGAATGGCCAGAATGCAGGTATTCACTACAGACTGTCGTCTAACCCAGCGGGACGCTTATTTTGGAACCAATAGTACCTACTGAGCTGAATGATTCTGTATCGTTTATTTGCCGGTATATTATTAATTGGTAATTACCGGCATGTCTACTGTTAGTGTAAGATTTCCTGCGTCAGTATGGACAGGTGAACTCAGTCACAAGAGTCGTAGGGGTTATTGACTTTGAGTGCGTAGGTAACTATGTGAAAAACAAGTGCTTGCCAAACAAAATGCATTGTGCAGTTGGCTAAGTGATGGATTGAACTGAATGGTGTTATTTCAAAACTAAATGACTCATAACTCACCGTCACTTGTAAGTGGTTGTTCGAATAAAACAAAATCGAAAACCTGTCCTTTTTCCACCTTCCAAACCGACTTAATCCCTAGATAAGGTGTTTTCTCTACTCGGGGGACAGATAATTGCATTCAAATGATTGTAATACAAATATCAAGCAGCATGACTATCTTCACAATAAGTTCGACTAAAATTGCATGGTAAATTTAATCGAACCTCGTCAAACTACAACTTCTTTCATGCAATATTCCAAACGTCACACTTTGAGCTCAGGAGAAGTTCGACGCGTGTCTGATCTAGCATTGCTATTACCTATGAGCGTGTGCAACGCACGTGTGCTTGTTTTGCCGATGAGGCAAGGACGCAGTTTATGACCGTTGGTGTTAGCAGATGCTGTTAAAGGGAATAGGTCACCTTGAAAGTTGTCTTGAAGTTCAACCATTAGGTGCATCTTGAGCTCAAAACTATGAATATGACTTTTGTTTGGCCAACTGATGGATATATGTGGAGAAAGAAGTAAGTTTCTCTTTCTATTTCACGAGAAATCGTACGATAGCAGCTGGCGTTCTGGCTCCGCCCCGCTCCGCCTGACGCCAAGTACAGTCTCTGACAAGGGGCCGCCGCGCCGCCCGGGCGGCTGAGCGGATATTAACGAGGCGTCGTGACCAGAGACTACGTGCCAGAGAGTGTACCTGCCTCCGGCGGCGCGGCGGCGAGCGTTCATTCCCCGATCGTGGCCCGGAACAGCGGGATTGAAATCGGGCCCACTAGTCCTGTGTCGAAATTACTTAACGTAGGGAGGTAATTCTTTCACCACAAACCATTTTTAGATCTGCTCTACAAATCTGCTATCTCAGTCCAAAACCCCATGTTAAAGGTGAACTATTCCCTTTAAGTAACAGCCATAGGCACAATGCTAAAACTGTCAATCGACGAAGTTGCACCTAGGGTCTAGAGTGCTTAGACAACTGAACTTTAGCTGGCAATATTAGCACACTCACAAAAAATCAACACCCGCGCAGGGTGTCGACACCCCTAGCCCGTGTGATGCCCACACAACCTAAAATACGTCGCCTAGAAGGTGTTTTGTTTAGCACTCAGGGAGTTGTACCGGAACAACCGTGATCGCCGCTGCATGGGGTGTATAGGTTTAACGGAACATCCTTCATAACCGCTGCATGGGGTGTCGAGGGGTCGCAATACGCATGCGTGGGGTGTCGATTGACGCCTCAGCCGGGCGTATTGCGGGAGTTCGTTTACCATTGGGAGAGGTGTAACGTCACCGCTGCATGGGGTGTCGAGGTGTCGCAATACTCATGCGGGGGTGTCGATTGACGCCTCAGCCGGGCGTATTGTGAGAGTTAGTTTACCACTGGGAGAGGTGTAACGGTCGCCGCTGCTTGGGGTGTCGTGACGCAGACGCATGGCGGGCGGTGGCCGCCGCGGGGCGCCGGCTCAGACGTGTCGCAACTCGCAAGACTCATGCCAACCTGAGCACTCTGGCCTGACTCTGACCACTCGCGCCAACCTTCCCAATCTGAGCAACTAAACATTAGTACATTTCCGTGCAAAACCATTGTATTAACAAAACCGTGAATTATTGTAAACATCCATGTATCAACATCAACATCACAAATCATCTTCATCAAGCATACTCATAAATAATCAGTTACTATGGATGAACAGTCAGCTACGTATATTCATATGTTCATAGAAGCTTGGTCGGTGCAGCTCCGACCGGATAAGCAATACAATTGGTTGTGACGGGAGGGCATGAAACATATAGACGCTATCATACCTAATGTTTATCGATCACAAATTCACAACTAACTAAATTTCTAAGATCAAAGGAACACACGAAAGAACACACTCACAACTCACAATTAGGTACTTATAACTCCGATCACGACAGCACGATTGACGGCCTTTCGCAACTCAACGGCAACTCGAACACTGACAACGGTCGACGCACGCACTCTGCACAACCTGCCGCGGCCAAGGCCACGGCGCAACTGAGCCGGCGCGGCCGGCCGGCGGCGATGTGCGCGCGCAGCTAACGGCGCGCCGCCGTCTGCGTCACGACACCTCAAGCAGCGGCGACCGTCACACCTCTCCCAGTGGTAAACGAACTCCTGCAATACGCCCTGCTGAGGCGTCAATCGACAACCCCCGCATGAGTATTGCGACACCTCGACACCCCATGCAGCGGTAACGAACACACAATGCGATGGTGGTCGGCACTGCCACACCACGCCGGTGTCTGCCATGAGTGTAGATAGCGAAGTCTCAACAATTACACCCCATGCATGAGTAAATTTCCAAATTAACCCCTGTGGTAGGAGTTAACACCCAGGTCGTGTGTCGCGATTTTGTGAGTGCAGGTTTGGATGAGGCTCGATGCTAATGAAGCTCATGAGTGTTTGATAAGTGGGCACTTTGTTTATCCTTTCTGACATTAGACATTAGCTACTGTCAGCCAGACATTTGGGTGGTATTTGGTAACCGGTCCGGTGTCCAAACACCACGCCAGCCGGCCGCCGCAAACCACAGGCCACGGGATGGAGCGGTGTGCAGGATCTCCTGGTGACGTCCGTCCGACGAGGGAATGACCTCGAAAGGTCAAAAAGACAGTTGACACCCGCAATCGTGCCATGTGTGCAGAGCCCCCCCCCCCCCCCCCGGCTCGGGTGCAAGGGACGCGAGTGCACTCAGCCGGTTTTGGGGTCGGCGTCGCGTCCCCTCCCCGGCGCGGCGGCAGAGACTTTGACGCGCGGCCGGCGGCCAGCGCCAGTGTCGGTCGGCTGTGCCCCGCCTCAGCTGCTGTGCTACGAGCCGCCGTTCCCGGGGACTGATACACAGGCGCCATGATCCCCGCACTGCTGCTCGTCTCTCTGGTGAGTGACGGCATGTCGGCACACTGTAAATATCTGTGTCTATTGTATAGTCCATTCATTAATTTAGTTTTAGCGGTGGAGTTGACTCCATAGTGTTGGCCGGAGACAAATTTGCTTTCGCATATCAGCATGTTTTTGCTTATTAATGTCACATCCCATTTCACGGATATGCCAAAAGTGCAAGCCTGCTTTACTTCCCAAGTGATAATTACATGATAAATATTAAAACTAACATTTATTTTTGGGGGCAGATTCTGCCCTCCCCCCCCCCCCCAGAGATCTCGAGAACCGCTCGGTCGATTTCGATGGGGAAAACGCCATTCGATTCGACATGACAAGATCTCTCTTTTTGGACCCCGAGATTTTTGTTTTGTTTAAAAATGGGGGGCCAGGGGGCAAAAAATCCGAAATTTTGGGTGTTTTTTAAAGTCTTTGCGGCCATGTGGCTTGACCGATTGTCATGCTCCAAACGTTTTTGAGCTTCACATGTACTGGTATTTAATATATAAAAAAGAAGAAAAATCATAGGCGTATTCAGGGAATGTAAAATGGGGGGATTTTCTGGAAAATAATATGTGCTGTTCGTGATTGTTTGGGACGACATGAACGTCACATGTGGGGATTATATGCTGTAATTTGTTAAATTTGATATATTGCGCATAGGCGGATCCAGGAAAAAACATGGGGCGCCATGCGCGTAACACTGTTATCTTCTTACTATTTTGAAGCTGGACCTAATTTGAGGGAGGGTATCGCCTCCCATTTTATATCCTGAGTGCGCCTCTGCCCCCCAAAAATATGTAAAATCCCAGTATCTATGATGCATATTGCATTGAAATTGTTTCCGACGCATTTATTGCACTGCAAACTACGAAGGAAGTATGCGACGCAAAACCGCATTCGTAACACCCTCCCCAAAACAGGAGCCTGGAACCGCTTCTGCTGGACCGATTTTTTTTAAAAAAACATTTAACACAACACGCGCCATTCAATTTTGGAAAAAGTCACAAAGTTTCAGAACGCTATGCTCAACGGTTTAGAAGCGGCCAGTGAAAAAACTACCGGGAGGGGCAGAATCTGCCCCCGCAGGGAATAGGGTTAAACACGCGCTCAAAAGGTTGGCTTCCGCTAGAAACTCGCTCCGCTGCCCCCCCCCCCCCCCTTGCGCCTGTAAAGCGCAACTCCCTCACGTACTATGAAATGCGACCACAACAAGTTGACACGACACACGGGCTGCATGCAGTCAGTCAGTCGGACCTCATCAATATGCCGTCTTTCGGACATACCGGGAACGTCGGCTGCCGCTGGGTCAACGGCCGGGGCCGGGCCGTCTAAGACGGAGGCAGCGGCGGCTGGAACGGCGGGTCGTGCCGGGGCCGTAATGGTCCGCGCTGTCCCGCCAGGCCCAGAGATACCGACCCCGCCCCCGCCCCCGCCGCAGCCGGAAGAATAGGTTGTCACCACGCCTACTACACACAGCGCCATCAGCATGTAGATGGATGCTACCTCAGATGAAAGTCCAATCACACTAATTACAAGCGGTGCCAGCCGCTATTCAGCGGAAGATATATATAAGCGAAAGCGAGCTCAATTGGTCTTAGCACACGCACTGATTAACAATATAGGTTAACCTCAGGAAATAAGCTCCACATGGGGTCACTATAGCGAAGAAAATATCCAATCAAACGTCTTGATCGGCTGTTTGCTTGTGTGAGGAGGGTCACTGCTGTAGACGTCCGTGACGATGCTCTGTACCATTGCCACATGATTGTGTCGGAACACTGTGTGCAGCTATCTCTCATCTTCCCGAGTCCGTACATCGCACTGGAATGCGGCCAGACGGGCATTAAGAGGCTGACAGGCCGTGTATGACAGGCGTCTTACACGGCCGCGTGACGGGCGGTGACCAGTATTCCACGCGTCGCAGCCGGGGCAGCACCGGGGAACGTGGCTACGAGTGCACCTTAACAACACCGCCGCGTGATTTACGCTCTCCCCCCGGTCAACGACTCTTTCGCGCTGACGTCCCGACGCCACTCCCCCTCCCCCGGTCAACAACTTTTCGCTGACGAAACGGAACGAAATATTTGCCCTCCAAACTCGAAACCTAGATCCGCCACTGTCATAGGCGTATCCAGGATTTCGGCAAGGTAGTAGTACCCTCGGCCAGTTGTATGGGCCCCCGGAGCGCCAGGGCCCCTTTCCAAGACTGAGGGAACCGCCATCCCAGCAATAAATAAAAATGTTGAGGTAGGGGTAGGGTAATTAATGAAAATGCGTTGTTGAGCTCGGGGTAAATAATGCAAATAAAAGTTGATTTAAGATCCAACATGTTTTTAAGTCATGATTTGAAGGAAGGGAAACACATCCTGAAACGGTTCTCATTTGGCTTAACCTGCGCCGTGCCGGGGTAGACCTCCCCACAGGTTTTTCGCGAATAGCTTAGCGCGCAGCGCCACCGTTTTTGGCACAGCTGTTCGGGCATCAATTGCCCACATTTTGTAAAAACAAATACATCGGGTCATCTCAGGTCAGGTCACCAGACCAGGTCACGTGACCCCACCTCCAAAAACCCTTGTGGTCGTACCAGTCACAGTTTTTGGATGATCGGTTTTATACTTACAGGATGGCATAAGGTCATATATATCTACAATTCGTGTATCTTGGATTTTGTTATATCAGCGACCTAAGGTAGGCTCAATTTCGTGACCTCCCCATTATAAGTCAATGGGGAAATATTCAAATGCTTCCTATTCCAAGGATACGCAAGATATCAGTATAATTCCTTCTGGATCATGTTATTATAGGCCATTCTTGATGACCTAGGTGCAATTTGTGTTCAGTGACCCCTACAGGGTCAACCGAGGTCATCCGAGGTCACCAACAGTTGTATGTCAATAACTCTCGACATAATGACGATAGGGAAGTGAAACCGACACCAATGTGTTTGTCCCGTCGAGGTACGTCTTCCCATATGCAACATGACCTACTTGGGTCACCACTTGACATTGACCTGAGGTCAAATTTTAAAGTTGACCTAACCTGGTCAACACTAATATGTGTCGAAGCGCCTTGACGATAAAAACACGATGGCATCGACATTATTGCCTTGTTGTTGTTAGGTAAAAAGCTATTCGTGAAAAACTGTTTTGTAAAAATAGCCTTTTTGACATTTGATGAGCTCTGGAGCCTAGCCTAAACTATTGACCTGAGCTAAACTCTGAGGACACCTTGGCGATTGCATTTTTCAAGAGTTTTCCAATGCTTTTCCCGTTTATTCCTAACTATCATAGTTCCTGTGATATCTGGGGGTTTCTGGAGCGAAGTCCTAAAACTGACAAATTTGACCTTCGATGACCTCTGTTGACCTCAATATTGACTTGAGGAAGAACATATCCGAAGTACTTTCGAATATGCTTATCGAGAGATTTCGAACCTTTTTTCCGCGTCTGTCTAGCACTTTTAGTGTTCGCGTTAGAGGGGAGGGTGTCTAAACATCCCCATCCCATCCCCCCCCCCCCCCCCCCGGCACGGCGAAGGTGGCGCCGAGCACCGGCACGGCGCAGGTTAAAAGAGACGTCTGTGGGTCTGTTGGTCCTACCGAGGCCTCGTAAGATTTGTCTTGAAGGGCCTAGCCCTTCATGGGACACATTTTCAGCCCCCATCCCGTTCGAGCCCATTCAGCGAGACCCAAACCCATTCCAATCCAAATATAAATCAGAATTTATAACTGATTTTCCAATTCCCACCCGTTCAGCATATTTCGATTTTTGTAATGCTAAAAAATGATATGGTCTGTCCCAAACCCGTTCCAACCCCTTACCTTTCCAATGGGCCCATTCCCACCCATTTCCATCCCGTTCCATGGGTTCCATGGGGATTCCCATTCCATGAAGGGCTCTACCTAGCAGGGATCCCCACAGACCGGCCAAGGGCGATCCAAGGCCGACCGAGGACGCCACAGTTTGAACGAGGGTCTCTCCAGACGTGTAACCGACTCGAGAGTTGAGTCATGAATCGGCTCATGAGTCGGATTTGTTTTTGATGAGTCATGAGTCGAGTCGATTCAATTTAAAGGGAATGTTTCACCTTTGTATTGGTTTTAAACTGAGATAGCCATTATCTTTGGCCGTTATTGAAATGTCGAAAATACTAAGGTCATTTTCCCCAAAACTTAGCCGTTCTTAAGCAATTCAATTTATAGTTTACAAAATGGGGTCTAGGCTAGTGCCGCCGCTGATTGGCTGACAGCGACTTTTTCAGCCAATCTCACTTTGTCAGCCAATCAGCGGCGGTCTATAGCTCAATAATGACGTCATCATCCCACATTTAACAACTTAATTTGTATAAAGTTAAGTGACTTTTCGAGAGAGAAAATATCACTATTTCACCATTCCATTCACCATTCAAAATATCACTCAGGCCGTTTTCAGCAGTACTTACTTCATATTTTCGACTACAACCAGCGTATATTTGACAACTTTCAGAAAGATGAAACATTCCGCACTTGAGTCAAAAGTTGAGTCGATTCATTTCTTTTGAGAGAAAAAAAAACACTTGAGTCAATAGTTGAGTCGATTCATTTATTTTTGAAACAGCACTGGAGTCAAGAGCCGAGTCAGTTCTTCGGCTGTTGAGTCAGACTTGAGTGGACTCAAACAAAAATTAGTCGTTACAAGTCTAGGTCCCTCACGCTGACCGAGCGCCCTTTCAGGCCGGTTCAGGGCCCCTTTGGCCGACTGAGGGCCTTTCAGACCGATCGAGAGCACCCTCAGACCGACTGAGGTCCACTCAGGCCCACCAAAGGCTCCATCAGGTCGATCGAAGGTTCCTATGGGCTGCTGAGTGCACCCTCAGGCCGATCGAAGGCCCCTTGAGCCGACCAAAGGGCACTCTGACCGACCAAGGGCCCCTCAGACCGATCGAAGCTTTCTCAGGTCCATCGAAGGTCCCTCAGGCCGACCGACGGCCCCTCAGCCGGTCAAGGGCCCCTCAACCCGACCGAGGGCTCTCTCAGGACGACCGAAGGCCATTTGGACTGTCCAAAGCTCATCTCAGGCCAGCCCAGATCCATCTCAGGCCGACTGTTGGCCCTTCAGGCAGACCGATGGCACCCTCATGTCGTATGAGGGCCCCTCAAGCCGGCCGAGGGCCATCTCAGGTCGACCAAGCGCCTCCTTAGGCCATCCGAAGGCCATCCTGGGACGACTAAGGGTCCCCAGACCGACTGAATGCCCCTCAGTCTGACTGGACCCCTCAGGCCAACTGAGGGCCTCTCAGACCGACTGGGAGCCCCTTCAGGCCATACTGAGGGCCCCTTCAGGGCGACTGAGAGCCCCTTAGGCCGACTGAGGGCCTATCAGGTTGACTGAGTGCCCCTCGGGCCGATAGGCCCCTCAGGCCGACTGAGGGGCCTTCAGACCGACGAGGGCCCCTTCAGGACGACTGAGAGCCCCCCTCAGGCCGACTGAGGGCCCCTTCAGGGCGACTGAAGGCCCCTTCAGGGCGACTGAAGGCCCCTTCAGGGCGACTGAGAGCCCCTTCAGGGCGACTGAGAGCCCCTTAGGCCGACTGAGGGCCCTTCAGGTCGACTGAGGGCCCCTTCATGGCGACTGAGGGCCCCCCACGGGCCGACCGATCGTTTCTCAGATCGACCGAGGGTATGTCTGGCCAGCCCCTAAGAGGCCCCTAAGACAAAAATAAAATGGGCCCCTCAGCTCAAGGGGTACCCGTGGGTGTCCAGGGTACCCTCTTGGATAAGCCCTTGGCCATTGTATGTTGATGTTCCCGCCAGTAACCTTTGATGACCTTTGCCCCGCAGGTGGGTCATGTGGCAGGTCACGGTCGACTGATGGACCCGCCAGCCAGGAACGCCATGTGGAGGTTTAACTACAGCAACCCGGTCAACTACAATGACAACGAGCTCTTTTGTGGCGGCTTCGTGGGTGAGCATCTCGGGCCTCAGGAGAAAGGGAACGAGGGGGTGAATCGGGTGAGGTGAGGGATGAGGGGTGTCAGGAGGAGCGAAAAACTGATGCTCAAAGGTGACCTTCATGAGAAAAGTCAACTTGAGCAAATAACGAACATAAATACATAAATATTACATAAATAAGCAATACATAAGGGAAAATAAACACTCAAGCATAAATATTTCATTAAATAAAAAATAGGCATACATATTGTTGGTTATGATTTACTCACTGCTTTCAATTTAATAAAATTCATATCCGTATGTTTTCAGTACAATACCAGCACAATGGCGGCAAATGCGGTGTTTGCGGTGACAACTACGCACTGAAGGAGCCACGACCGCACGCGGCTGGTGGCGAGTTCGCTCAGGGCCTCATCGGTAGACGATACGCGCCCGGACAGGTCAGTCATGCAACTTGGGATAGGCCTTGATTCTAGCGGCTCGAACTATAAAATGGCATATACCTTGGAAACCCAACACTGGCTTGGAATATCGGATCGGTAAATGAAAAGCATATAACATTTACGTTTTCTATCTTTACATCGATCGTAATGTTTTATATAGTTCGCACAATTCATGGTGTCACTTTTGTGCGCATATGGTTGAAAGGGGCTAATTGCCTTTCTCTTTGTATTCCTCGGATGTACATGACGGGCCGGCTACTATGCATTTTTGAGGCATGCCTCCCAGGTACCACGGTCAACAGAAGGCGGAATTTAATCCAACCCGGACTTGACCAATTCTAAAAATTACTCCTGACATGGCTCTCCGCGTGTTCTTACAGCTGGTCGACATTGAAGTGGAGCTGACCGCCAACCACATGGGCAACTTTGTCATCAGGCTGTGCCCACACAACAACGACAAGACCACGGTGACGCAGGAGTGCCTGAACAAGTGAGTAATGGCAAGTACCCAGAGTGTCAGTCCTCGGGCCTGCATGCTCTCAGCTCGTTTTTTTCAATATAAATTTAGTCCGAATGTTTTTGAATGGATGGATTTCCGAGGTCAGGCCGCGCTAAGTATAGCTTGTTGCGCAGGCCCTGACCCCATCACCCGATCAAGCAATTCCTGGCGTCCGGAAGAAATTAGAAGCGAAAGTTTTACGTGCCCGACATACCTGGACACCCCGCCCTCTGCCCGCCCTCTGACGTCACCTGACCTTGAGTGCGACCGCTGCCACCGGTCACAGGCCATCCCAGTCAGGGGCAAATAGCGAGCGCCGAAGCGACTCGAACCCGGGCTGCCACCACCGGGTGAGGTCAGAAGTCCGGCGCTCTCCCAACTGAGCTACAGGGGCGGGTATATAATGGAGCTCTGAACATTGCGTACACTGATTTAGCCGTCCCGGTATGATACGTTCGAAAATGACACAGCGCTAACTCTCACTGATTGGAGCCTGAGATGGTCCATCGACCGTAGCCAGTAGAGGCTAGGCTCGAGACTTTGTGACGCTCGACTGGCTTTTAAATCGGTTCAATGCAAACTCTGAGAATTCACCCATCTGCCACAAAGGGTCATGTCAAAAAAGGTCATGCCTGAAGTAAGCGAATGCAAAAGTGAAACAAACAAAAAACAGCAGGAAAAGGTCATGGACAGTTCGCTGGGCATTGGTCACTACTCACCGCCAGTCAACGTCCTGTCGTTACCTGGCCACTACAGACCGTTTGACTAAGCCGGATCAGTCGGGGGGTAATCCGGCCATCAGCCGGTATTTACAGCCGAGGTGGCGACCGGCTGCCAGTGAAGCCCGCGCCGTTACTGTGAACGTACCGTGGGGACGCGTACAGATCGTGTACAGTACCGAACGGGCAGTCCTGCTCGCACATAGACATGGGCTCCGACACTGGGGGGGGGGGGGGGGGGGCATGCCCCCACAACTTCAAAGTTTGGGGGGACAGAGTGTCTTTTGTTCCCCCCCCCCTCCCACTTTGAGCACATACACTGCCCTCAAATTTCAAGCACCTCAAATTTAAATACACACCTCAAGCACCTTCAACGGTAAGCATGCAGTTATCCAGGGAATGTGTTTTTTTTTCTCGCGGCGCTCCGCGGCGCAGTTGCGATACACATTCAATTGTATACGGGTTAAAAAAAGAGTAAATTCGCACCGTCTCGCGGCGAGTTTGTTTTGTTTATATGTTGCCACTTGCCTATATAATTGGGCAAAATATTTCGCTTAATCACTTTTTTTCTCACACTCTTAAACGCAAGAAAAAAAACACTTCAAGATGTCAATAGCGGAAAAATGCATATCCAGCGCATAAGATTCAAAACTTTCGCGCCGCTCCGCAGCGCAATTCCTTTAAAGGGAGATAATCACCTTTTCCACTAAAATGGAGTTAGCACCTGAAATCGATAAAGGCCAAAACATGATGTAAATTCATCAAATTGTGTATATAAACATTCCTACCCAAATATATTGGCAGTTTCATACCGATAAGCGATCCACGCTTATATTGGTCGGTACTCAGCAAGTACTCGGTAACGAATTCGGTAAATTAGCCTCCCTACGCATTATTTATCATGAAGGTGTGCAATATGTTTCCTGCACTCTATCTTTTGCGAATATGTGCCAAACTTTTATGAACAATCAACAAGCATGTGGGACAAAAATGCATTGAAATCGGCAGTTTAGGTTGGCCCCGGACTGCAACCTATTTAGTGTCGGCGATTTGTTTATAAGTGCCCGTTCAACAACGTTGAATAGATTGATGCAAAAGCGCCAGATGTTGCGCTTTCCAATAGTGGAGGGAAAATACCGATAATTAATTTTCCCAAACTTCCAATTTTGAATTAGGGAATAATTGTATTTAATTCTTAAATTTAGATCACATCATTTTAATACCATAACGGTAGCCAAAGAAATTGTTGCTAACAAAATAAAAAGGTGATTATCTCCAGTGGCGCACGCAGGGGAGGGGGGGTCAAAGGGGTCAGCTGACTCCCCCCCCACAATTTATGAGGGGGCCCGCATCAAAAGGACCCGTATTCTGGCCCATGCATGCCAGAGCCCGGTCTTGGTAAGGCCTGATCGAGGCAGGGGCCCGGTGCTGGCAAAGGCGTGGTATGGGGCCCAGTCAGGACAAGGGCCCAGTCACAACAGGGCCCGGTCCTTGCATATTCTTGATAGGGGCCCCTTTCTGGTAGGGGCACGGTCTTGGTCAGGTCCGATCGAGGCAGGGGCCCGGTGCTGGCAAAGGTGTGATATGGGGCCCGGTCAGGACGAGGCCCGGTTACAACAGGGCTCGGTCTTTGCATATTCTTGATACGGGCCCCTTTCTGGTAGGGGCCCAGTCTTGGTCAGGTCCGATCGAGGCAGGGGCCTGGTGCTGGCAAAGGCGTGATACGGGCCCGGTAACAACAGGGCCCGCTCCTTGCATTTTTTGTTGTTGTTGTATACGGGCCGTTACTGGTAGGGGACTGTTCCTGGTAGGGGACTGTTCCTGGTAGGGGCCCGATCAAGGCAGGGCCCCGGTGCTGGCAGAGGCGTGATATGGGGCCCGGTCAGGTCTAGTCTCTGGGCAAAACTAGTGGCTAGAGCAAACATGAACTAAATTTATCCCTTTACAACTGAGAAATATACGTTTTTGTTTTTCCCATAGGGTCACATTGACAAGGTCACGATTATAACTTGACCTTAGGTCGCCGATATAGGAAATCCGAGATATTGTAGTCCCTAATGACATCATGACGTGTCATGGGTTTCATGTCGCTCGATTAACCACTGCCGGTGGTGCTACCTAGAAGTTGTTTGGTGGTCATGTCATTTGACCTGATTTGGTGACCTGACCTGACCTAGCCGGGACCCAATTTTTTGCCAAAAATTAGCTTAGCTATTAATTTCAAGTTGCTGAAAGCTTCAAGCCGATATCTCTATGCGTTTTCTGATTATGGTGGACAAAACAAGGGGAGAGCGAAAAAAGCCCCCCCCCCCCCGGAGCACCTCCGGAGTTAATTCCTATTCCGTTCACGAATGTGGTTTAACGTAGTTTATACGGGACTTTGACGTCGAAAGACGTACTTTTAAACCTGTAGAGGACATGAATCTGGGAGGTTAGAAAGAAAAAAACGCCATAATTTGGCCCAATTTATAAGATTGCCTCAATTTCCGAAGATATAATTCATTCATGCCTAGATAATATAAAGTCACGTGTAAACGCGGTTTCTATCTACACTGCAATTTGCGCATCGGCATAAGCATCTCAAACATCTATGGGCGTAGCAAAATAATATTGTAACGCTCAACTTCACTGATTAAATAAAATGCTTTGCTATTTGGCACATGTTACGTCTTATCGTAAATACTAGAGATGTACCGGGTGATCGCGAATTAATGAAATAAACAAGTCACATGCTTACGTAAAATAATATGTTTCATAAGCGCGTACTGAAATCGATTGTAGACATTGGGGCATTTGATTTAGTTATCATTTTAACCCGCGCACTGCAGGGGCTTTGCGCCGAACACCAACTGCAGGGGGGGTTGATTTCCGACCCCCCCCCCCCCCCGAGATCTAGAAAACTACGCTATGTAGCGAGAAGTGGAAAACGGCTTTTGATAGCTTGATACATGTTCTATCGAAAGTATTCGGTATTGTTTTAGGTCAGGCCAAAATTGAGGTCACCAGAGGTTATCAAAGGTCACATTTTCCAGTTTTCCTGTTTTAGGACATCGCTCCAGAAATTCCCATATATCTCAGAAACTATGCTAGTTAGAAACAAACGGAAAGAAGCAAACGCCAGCCAGTGAAATTTGCAATCGCTTAAGTGTCCTTAAATTTGATCTAAGGTTAACATTTGAGACTCCAGAGGTCAAAGAAGAAGACAAATGACGTTTTTTTGCTAAATCCTTTTTCGCTATTAACTTTTTATGTAATAAAGATAACGGAAAACTGTTTACGTCATTGTGTTTATCTTGTCAAGGCGCTTTGGATGATTTACATGGTGATGTTGTTAAATTAACTTAAATATTTGACCTCAGGTCAAGGTCAAGTGGTGACCCAAGTAGGGCATGTTGCATATGGGAAGACGTGTCTTGACGAGACAAAAACATTGACGTCTGTTTTACTTCTCTATCTTCATTATGTCGGGAGTTATTGACAAAAAAGTGATGGTGACCTCGCATGACCTTAAATGACCCAATAGGGGTCACTGAACAAAACTTACACTTGGATCATCAAGAATATCCCATAATAACATGATCCAGAAGTAATTGGACTAATATCATGCATATCCTTAGCATTTGTATATTTCCCCGTTGACTTATTATGGGGAGGTTGCGAAATTGACCTGACCTTAGGTCACCGATACCAAAATTCAGAGATAAACAAATTGTAAGTACGTATGCCCTCATGACATCCTGTAAGTTTCAAACTGATCGGTGAAAAACTCTGGCTTTGACACAACTGCAAACATTTTTGGAGGTGGGGTCACTTGACCTGGTCTGGTGACCTGACCTGAGATGACCCTAGGTTATTTTTCTTCTTCAAAGTGTGCGCAATTCATGTCCTGACAGTTGTGCGAAAACACGGGGGCGCTGCGCGCCGCCGTTTTTTCGCTATCTTTGAAAAACCCGAGGGGGGGGGGGGCGGAAATCAACCCCCTGCAGTGCGCGGGTTAAACACCTAGGTGACGTTTTCTGGTTATAATGAGAAGTTATCCTAGGAGCCCTGCTCGGCACTTCAAGTCAAACAGCCCGTTCACCAAGGAGCAAGCCAGCTGGATTGGGCTGAAGCACGGTGAACTAAAGTCGGCGGGAGCAGCCCCCACCAGTAACGGTTGGCAGCACTCGGGCGTTTGGGCGTTAAAACCCTACTACACCATAGGGTTCCCATGTTAAATCGATGATTTTCAGACGAAGCTGGCTCGTAACCTATGGTACATATTTTAAATCTGACTTCTGGAACAGATAGCTACAAGCCTTAGCTACAACGTTTTTATTTATCATTTTTCGATATTCCGGGTTTAAAGGAGTGAAATGGGCTTGGGGGTTAAAAAATGTCGGAACGACCGCTGATCGCTTCCAAATTCCACTACAGTACTGAAATATACACTACTTCAACTACTACTTCGTAGTAGAATTTAATATGATCGCTTCCAAATGCTACTATATGTACTGTAAATACACTACTTTGACTACTACTTCGTATATTTGCTGGCGTTTAATTCAATAAATAAAGATGTAATCTATGGAAATAGAAGTTATTGATAGCAAACAATACCATTAATTTATAATAGACAAAACTATTACGATACAAATTATATCTTGTCTAATTCATTTGGGCGTTACATTCCTTACTGTTCTACCCGTTGTTCTATTACCGTGGGCGGGAGCCGTTCGGAGGGCGTTTCGGCAACAGTTTTATCCATGCTCCTGGCGGCAAGTACCGAAACGAAGGCTTTCCACAGACTACTCCGACTGGCCTGGCCGACTGGCCGGCAGCCTGTTCCGCCCCCAGTCGTACCGACAAATCCACAACAAATTCGATAGTAGTAGCCATGTTCACAACCGAACCCCATATAATGGCCCTTAGGTGAAGTTTGGGTCAAGGTCAGGTCACACAAGGTCAAAATTTGAAATTGATTAACCCGCGCCGTGCTGGTTCCCAGCGCAACCTTCGCCGTGTCGGGGGAGGGGCCTCGAACTCGGTACCTATTAGACGTAGACAAAAACCGAAAATATCGTTCGAAAGCTTGTCAAAAATCATTTTGAAATTATTTCTGTCATATTTTGGCTCAGGTCAATATTTAGGTCACCAGGTCAATCCGACTGGCCTGTCTTGGTAAACGTGCCGTTGCTTGGGCTGAAAGTGCCGAACAGGGCTCCTGAGGAGAATTGCTCGTTGTGGCCAGAAACGTTCAACTACGTGTTCAAAATGGTATTTAGACAAAATGACCAAATGTCTACAATGGATTTTGGCACGTGCTTATGAAAAATATTATTTTACTTTTGCACGTCACTTCTTTATTTTTGGGTCATTCATTCTCGATCACCCGGTACCTAGGGACCGATTATTTTGAGTATCCAAGCCCACCAAAGACTATGGGTAGCAGATCTCCCGAGAAAAAAAAAACACTTAGTTATTACGACGTTTGAAATTTTTGCCGCGATCTGTTCCCTGTGCTTCTCTCATTTTGACCAAACTCCAGAAAGCTTGTGCGCGGCTTCCAGACAGGTATGCAGCAACTGGTTGACACCAGGCCCTGGATCCGTTGGTTATGCCTTCCCAAGTCATGCGCGAGACCGTCTCCACATTTGTTGCGATGCTGTATGTTGTAAAAAAAATACAGCCATGTATCGCGCCATGTACATTGTACACATACCTGCTACGAAAATGCCGTGTCGGTTCACCAGTCACCACTACTGCGTGTTGTCATTGACCTCATTTCATCAACTCTCGACAGTTGTACCGCACATCAGTAGCACACGCACCTAAAATTCGCACATCAGTAGCTCACGCAGTCACCTTACACGACATTAACAAGACAGTTATCATGTCTTAGATCCCATGCTGTAGTGGGCCCGCTCCAAAACAAGTGACCGAAATCCGCGAAGTTCTCTAAAAAACGGATGGTGCCCGCACACAAGAGGCCCCGCTCTTAGGGCTCTGACCCCCCCCCCCCCCATGGAATCCTGCGTGCTCCACTGATTATCTCCTTTTTTCAGGGCTTGGGCCTAAACAAAAATATTCGAAGTTGGTATAGCTGATTCCAAACTGGTGTCGCTGGTTCCAAAGTTGAAATGGCAGACCCCTCATTTACTTACTCCAGCTCCTAAAAGTTGGTATGGCCCATGCCATACCTGCCATACTGCATTCTCCATCCTTGTAACGTGCCTTTTCATCCGTTTTGTTTGGCCCTTTCAACGCTTGGGAAGGGGGCTCTTTAAACGCTTGGGAATGGGGCCCTTTCAAGGCGCCGCTCCCCCCCCCCCGCCCATGGACGAAATCCTGGGTACGTGCCTGTGTGGACTGTGGTTTAACAGGGCCATGCCACTTCAACTTAGTAGTAATGCGCATGTATAAGTCGCTCAGCTTTTTAGAAGCGGAAAGTACGCTAACTTAGTCAACAATTCACCTCTCTAGGAAGTGGCGTCGCCACCAAATTTTGAGTGTGTGTATGTGGGGGGGGGGGGGGGGGGGGGCAGCCATGGGTTTGGGGGCCAGCCCCATTGGGCTAATGTTAAAATCTTGCGAATCTGGGGGGGGGGGGACTCCAGGCGGAGCGATCCTGGTGGAGAGGGGCAGCTCCCCCCTCCCCCTCCCCCAGGACAGGTCACAGCGCACCCCTGCACGGGGTCACCGCAATGGAGTGACCGGTCACCGCACCCCGGCGAGCAGTGACCGGAGTCGTGTCGGCGCGGTCAGCACAGTGGAGTGACCGGCCGCCAGTACTGCCATGTCCCGTGTCCGGGAGGACGTCAGTCGAGCTGCAACGTCAGACCGGTCCGTGACGGCACTGTGTCCCCCCTCCCTCCCTCCCTCCCTCCCTCACCGGCCTACCCGGTCAGTGACACTGGCGACTTACCACTGGCGACTCGCCATAAGCCGAGCCGACCCTGTGTATTCAGCCCGCTTCCTGGTTCAGAGATGGTGATGATCCGGGCTTAGGGAGCCCGCAGCTTCTGAGTTATGTGAGCCTATCTCCTGATTCAGAACCGGCTCTGATTGGAGGCAACAGAGCCACATGACCAGATATCGAGTGACCGACCGACTCCAGACAATCAACACGGGCATGACGTCCTAACGCATGTGCATTGTGCAAACACATGCTGATAATCTCCAAAGATATCACGTCACCACTATCCAATGCAGAGGAAGCGGGGAGTGTATGCCCAAACAGTGGCAGGAGACGGGATGCCAGCACCGATAGGCAAAACAGCTGGTCTGCCGACTCCTGCCGGCCGGTCTCGGCGCTGCCGCTGCCGCTCAGGCGACACGAGTGCAGTGACCGCGGAGATGGTCCCGATCCTGGACCGACCTTTCTTGACCTTTTGAATACACCGTCACCCAGTAATAGGTGACCAGGAGTGTCCCCGCCCTCAGTCACAGCGACGCAAAACACAATACGTTAACACCAGAGAACAAAAGAGAAAATGTCGCGACACTCCCTGCTACGAAATGGAAGCAAACACAAAGAAGAGTTATAAAAGTTGCAGGTTGGGTGTTGGACGCGGTCACATAAAATATGTCCCTGGCCGAGGCAGCGGTCCCGTCCCTGGACTGTCCGGCCAGGGATCCCCACCGGCGCCGTCCCCAGCGATCTCGCAACTTGGAGGGAAATCAGAGGCCAGAGGACATATCAGGCGCAGCAAAGGAGAACAGCAACCGTGGAAATTTGACAACCTTTTCATGATTATCAACAGTGGCAATGAGTTGTTTAGAAATGTTTATTACCGATAAATACAATATTAATTAACTGTCCTCACTCCTCAGGTCTATGGTCCGCTGTAGCTCACGATTAAATGCTCTCAGTATTGTTTTCAAAGCGTGAAATCCAGCGGCACCGAGTCGCGTTCTGCCTGGTTTTCACGGCGTCGCTCTGTCGCCAGGCACGTGCTGCGAGTCGCCGGCACCAACTCGATCCGCTACGTCATACCGGAGGACACGGGCAAGGCGGGAATCTTCCGCTGGAAGGTGGAGCTACCGCCGTACTTGACGTGCACCCAGTGCGTCATGCAGTGGACCTACTACGCCGGCAACACCTGGGGCTCCTGTTCCGACGGTGAGCAGGCCGTCGGCTGCGGCCCGCAGGAGACCTTCATCAACTGTGCCGACATCGCCATCGTCTCCAACACGCCCTACTTCGGACCCGTGCACAACAGGTCAGTACTGCCAGCTGGAGGATAGACGGGAGAAAACCTGCGAGCTATATCCAATTAAACTGAGATGGGATCATAACTCCATGAACAATCGCAATAGAGAATGCGTATGAGTATACCTCCGAGTACCTCCGAGTACCTATGAGTACCTAGGAGTATACCTAGGAGTATGCGCTCAAAAATCGCCTCGTATGCCTCTCTCAGTGTGCACCGTACATGTCCAGTTGTTCGGCTTGGCCCAGCACTGGCCAGTATCCACTGCTGATCCTTCCCTCAACTGACCCGCCCCTTCACCCCTCACCCAGCCTGCGTCTGGACCTGCCGCTCACCAAGTCGGAGGTGGCACGAGTGGTACAGCAGGAGCTGAAAAACGAGCCGCGAGCGCCGGCCTTCCGGCCTCAGATCTGTATCCCACACGGAGCTTTCAAAGAGGAGGAACAGGACGCCGACCGGTACTGCCTCCGTTGCATGGTCAACCCGAAGCGGTGTCCTACCGACAAGTGCATGTGCATGTGAGTACCGCGCTGGCGGGGTGGTGAGGTGCTGGGGAGAATCACTGAGGCTGACTGTAGGTAAGACAGATGGTTTGTTGCTGAGGACGGGACGGCTTCAGCCTGTCGGGGGGGGGGGGGGGGGGTGGTAAAGGAGACTGGGTGTTCGGCGACAAACTTTACGCCAGGCGGTAAGCACCCTCCACAGGATTGATTGCACACGATGTCATTGAACTTCGTCCCTAACCTTCTGTCGTGATGACCGCCGGAATCCTGTGATAAACGCAATGTGTCAGCGCTGTGTACTGACACCTCGTATGGCTCGTGTTCGTATTTCAGTTCCGAGTGCGAGGCGCAGGGAGAGTTCGCGAAGAAACCGCAGGCAGACCTGTTCTGCCACGAAAACTGTCTGGGCTACCCGAGCCACTGTCCCGAGGACAAGTGCCGCTGCTTCTGAACGATTCGGCGACGCTGAAGGTGTAACACACCATGATGGGCATTACATTGAAACCTCTCTGTGATGGCGGGCACCGGCGCAGGTCTACGGAGTGACAACCGCCCATTGGCCACTGCCCCCGCCCGGCGGAACGGCCGACTGAAGGCAAGGGAGAGGACTATCTCAAGAGGAGGTGCGCACACGTGCCATTGCACGTTCGCAACGAATGAAGTTTAGTTGTCAGTTTTTGTATTGGTACTGTTATGTGGTGATGTATCATGCATTGCAATTTGAAACGTCAAATGCAAATAAATGCTATGGAATGAGGCGTGTTTATATAAGAGGAAGAGGACTCTGACGACTGTGCATATTTGAAGCACAGTCTTGTTTCATCACCCTGGATTTACATTTTCAACCAAGAACGGTTGATCACGAATGACAAGGGCTTGCAGCGGCTTCTTTCATTGGAGAGGAGAGTTTGCACTGCAACTCCAGGCAGGGCCTATTTTAACATGTTAACTGGGGGGGCAAATGCCCCCCAGTGAGCCGTTTTGCCCCCCCCCCCCCCAGTCAAGAAATGTTGCCCACCCTGATTTCAGTATTTCCATGTCATTTTTCGCTTGATAGGTATTCAATTAAAATAAAATATGTTTACCTGGTGATAAATGTATACAAATCCAATGAAAATGTCATGATATTCCTAAGTTTTAGTATTTCCCAGCCAAAATAAGTATCTTTACATTATTTCCGGAATATCTTGAATTTCAATATCCTTTGAACATCACCCATTGGCGGCAGAGTGGGGGAGAGGGGGGTGTTGTTGGATCAGGAACGTCGCCATCCAATTTGGAGTGGGTGGGGGCAAATGCTGAGCCGATTGTGTTCAAATTTGGAGTGTGGTTAGGGATCTCTCAGCCGCCACATTCTCACAAGTCAGGGGTGGGGTGCTTCTGCACGTGCGCACGTGTGCACCACGTATTTGTATCTCAGAAACTACTTCCCTGATCGAGTTGAAATTCACCATACATTTCCTTTGCGTTCGCTCGTTCATCGCCAACTACGGCGCCTTACTGGTTCGGTAAAAACAGTTATGGAAGAAAAATGACGAATGATCTCAGGGTGAATAGATTTTACATCGTGGAGGTCACAGGATACAAATACCACATGGATCTTTGCATTGGCGGATCCAGAACGGGTGGTTGGGGGGAATTCCAAAAAGTTTCACACAATTATGAAAACGCATCGGATTTGGCTTGCTTATGCATTGATAGCTGATTTAACCCGCGCCGTGCCGGGGGGGGGGGGGGGGGGGCGTTTAGACGCGCCCCCCCCCCCTCCCACAGGTTTTTCAAGGATAGCGGAAAAACGGCGGCGCGCAGCGCCACCGTTTTTAGCATAGCTGTTCAAACATCAATTGTCCACATTATATTAAAAAAATACCTCGGTTCATCTCAGGTCAGGTCACCAGACCAAGACACGTGACCCCAGCTCCAAAAAAGCTTGTGGTCACACCATAGCCACAGTTTTTGGCCGATAGACATCGTACTTACAGGATTTTATAAAGTCCTAGGTACCTACAATTCGTATATCTCGGATGTTTGATATCAATGACTTAAGGTCGGGTCAATTTCGTGACCCGACCTTGGGTCACATTGACTTATATCACATTATAAGTCAATGGGGAAATATTCAAATGCTTCCTATTCTGAGGATACGCACGATATCAGCCCAATTCCTTCTAGATCATGTTATCATAGGACATTCTTGAAGACCCAGGTGCAATTTTCGTTCAGTGACCCCTACAGGGTCAGCCGAGGTCATCCGAGGTCACCAACACTTTTGTGTCAATAACTCTCGACAAAACAAAGATAAATAAGTGAAACTGCCACCAATGTGTTTGTCTCGTCGAGGCACGTCTCCCAATGCCCAGCATGACCTAATTGGGTCACCACTTGGCCTTGACCTGAGGTCAAATATCTAAGTTGACCTAACCTGGTCGCCATGAATATGATTCGAAGTGCCTTGACGAGACAAACACGATGACGTCAAAATTATTTCCTTATCATATTCAGGTAAAAGGTAATTTGTGAAAACTCTTTTGCTAAAAAATAGTGTTTTACATTTGATGAGCTCTGGAGCCTAAGCTATCGATCTGAGCTGAAATCTGAGGACACGTGGCGATCCGTGTCGATTGAATGTTTCAAGAGCTTTCCATTGTTTTTTGTTTTCGTTTCTTCCTAGCTAGCATAGTTCCTGTGATATCTGAAGGTTTCTGGAGTGAAGTCCTAAAAATGGAAAATCTGAACTTCGATGACCTCTGGTGACCTCAATATTGACCTGTTAAGAAAATGCCGAAATAGCTTCAAAATGCTTTTGGACAAGCTTTCGAACGATATTTTCGGTATTTTCGGTATTTTTATATTTTCGAACGATATCTTGGTGTACGTCCCATAGGAGCCGAGTTCGAGGGGGGGGGGCGTCGAAACGCCCCCCCCCCCCATGATCTCGAAAACCACGCAACGTAACAAGCAAAAAACGGTGTTAGATAGGTCAAGACAAGCTCTATGGAAAGTATATCGGTATTTTGTTTAGGTCAGGTCAATATTGAGGTCACCAGAGGTGATCAAAGGTCAGATTTTACAGTTTTAGGACTTCGCTCCGGAAATCCCCAGATATCACATGAACTATGATAGCTAGGAACAAACGGAAAAGTAATGGAAAGCTCTTGAAAAATTCAACCGACAGGGTGTCCTCAGATTTTAGCTCAGGTTAATAGTTTAGGCACCAGAGGTCATCAAATGTCAAAAATGTTATTTTTTTGGCAAAACTGTTTTTTCACAAATAACTTTTTACCTAATAAAGATAAAGCATTACGTTTGACGCCATCATGTTTGTCTCGTCAAGGCGCTTTGAATCATGTCAATGTTGACTAGGTTAGGTCAACTGAGAAATTTGATCACAGGTCAAGGTCAAGTGGTGACCCAATTAGATCATGTTGCATATTGGGGGACGTGTCTCGACGAGACAAACACATTGGTACCGTTTTCACTTATCTATCGTCATTATGTCGATAGTTATTGACAAAACAGTGTTGGCGGTCACGAAATTGACCTGACCTTAGGTCACCGTTATACAAAAAATTCGAGATAAACAAATTGTAGGTATCTATCATCTTATCAAATTCTGCAAGATTGAAACCGATCGGCCTAAATCTGTGGCTGCGGTACTACCGCAAACGTTTTGGAGGTGGGGTCATCACCTGACCAGGTCTGGTGACCTGACCTGAAATGATCCGAGATCAAGAATTTGACATAATGCGGGTAGTTCATTTCCGAACAGGTATGCCAAAAACGGCGGCGTGAAGCGCCGCCATTTTTGCGCTATCTGCGAAAAACCGGATGGGTGGGTGGATTTCGCCCCCCCCCCCCCTCCCCGTCCAGGGCGCGTGTTAAAGCCAACTTTCCTTAGTAAAAGTTGCTGAGATTTTCTTCTATATCAGGACATGTATCAATCTTGCGCCGATTTCAGGCGGTTGGGGGGGGGGGGGGGCAATTGCCCATTTTGCCCAACCCTAGACCCGCCACTGGATCTTTTTTGCAAAAGATGCAAAAGATGCGGGACTCTGGGGAAAATTGGGCAAATTTGGCCATTTCCTGTGGATTTATATGCATTTTCATGTTTCCCCAATGACTTATAATTGGGAAGTCACAAAATAGACTTCACCTTAGGTCACCGATATAAAAATCATCCGAAATAGCAGAATTGTAGGTGTTTGTAACCTGCTTAAATCCTGTGAGTATTCAACTGATCGGTCAAACAATGTGCTACGGCGGCACGACCTCACATTTTTTTTGGAGGTGGGATCACTAGACTTGACTTAGTGACGTGACCTGAGGAGACCCGAGGTAAACAAATTAACAGGATTTTGGCAATTGATAGGCAAGCAGTTGTATCGAAAATGGCGGCGCGAAATGGCGTCGTTTTCCGCTATTTCCAAAACAAATCTAAGGGGGATGGCATCCGCCCCCACTGGCGGATCGAGGGGCGGACATCAGGGGCAACCCTCCCCCCCCCCCACACACACACAAGAATCTGGGGGGGGGGGGCATGCAATACAAGTATTCCTCCCCCCCCCCTCCTGCGCGTTCCCTGCACTGACCGTGAAAAACAATGAACTTAGGAGAAAACTTCATGAAAACGGAAGTTTTTTTCTTTTCTCAAGTGATTGAATTTGAAATTTGTATATATCCCTTGCTTTCAATGATAGACAAAACAGCACACCTGATGCAATTCATGCAGCCCCGGTGACACGCGCCCCGCTGGGAGGGGGGGGAGAATTTGCCCCCTCCCATATTTCCTCAATAACTTTAAAACTGTGATAGATATCAACGTGAAACTTGCAGTACCTTATACTGCACCAATTATAAGTCTTCTCACTAAATTTCAATGAAATTTATGCAGTATTTTGGGAGATAATAACGTTTTAATGACGTCATGTCATGCCATTTTTGGTGAAAAAACAATAAATGTTGGGAAAATGTTTGTTTTCAATTTGTTTTTTATTAGCAATTTGCTTTAAAACTCTATGTTTCAAAGCAAATTGCAAATAAAAAAACGTCAAAAGAAAGGAAATTACATTTTCTTCCAAATGGCTGTCTCGGATTTGTGATTTTTTTTTTTACCCCCCAATTTTTTTTTATCGGAAAAAAATGTCCACAAAATCATTTTTTTGTGAATTCGAAAAGTGAATTTCTTAAGCTCGAATACCAAAATCAAGTGACTGGCCCAAATCCGCGGAGGAAAAAAATGGGGTACCTTTTGCCACAAAAAGGTGCCCCCAAAAAATTGGGATACCTTTTTGCCCCCCCAGTGGTTTTCCCTTAAAATAGGCCCTGACTCCAGGCGCACCTATTCTCCCACGAGAACTGTCTGGGCAGTGTATAGTGCCCTGGTATGGGCTACCCGAGCCACTGTCCCGAGGACAAGTGCCGCTGCTTCTGAGCGATTCAGCGACGCTGGAGGTGTAACACACGGTGATGGCCATTGCATTGGAACCTCTCTGTGATAGTGGGCATTTGACTGTAACTTCTCTGTGATGGCCAATAGGCCGGGTCATGCAAAATAGATTTCAGATTAATAGTGAAATTATCATGTGCTATGTCATTACAAGCTTACATGATTTTTTTACAATTTTTAAAATGAAATTTGGAGGTGCCAACCGGCCTCTTTTTAGGGGCACTTTTGCCATTTTTTCGTCAATATCGTACATTTTGCATGAATACATTTTTATGTTTTCTTCAAAATATCATTTTCGAATTCTCCGTATGCTGGTTGACAGCCGTAGTGATTTTCATAAAGTTATTATATACATTGAAGCCGTTTCTCCGCATTTCCCGTAAGGATTTTAATGCACACGCTCGCAGCGCCATCTATTGAGCGGAATTGCAGTATATGTACCAGGTGCAGTTTTCCGGCTGCGGAGGCCTGCAGAGGGGCTCCACACGCGATAAAATGTAATACCAACAGGTTAACTCAGTGGCAAGGACGCAGGAGCCGGGGGGGGAGGGGAAAGCCCCCCCCCCCCCCCAACATTTTCGGATGTTAACATTACGCCTATGGGTGTTGCATGGAAATAATCGACTTCAGAATGCCTCCGCCCCCCCCCCCCTAACTTTCGGAGGGTTGCGGCGCCCATGCTCAGTGGGAACTGGATCTGGACACAGAACAGGTACCGGGCCGGGAGATAGGACAGGTACCGGACCTCACGTCTGGAGGCAAGACAGGTACCGACCCTCACGTCTGGAGACAGGACAGGTACCGGGCCTCACGTCTGGAGACAGAACAAGTACCGGGCCTCACGTCTAGAGACAGAACATGTACCGGGCCTCACGTCTAGAGACAGGACAGGTACCGGACCTCACGTCTAGAGACAGGGCAGATACAGGGCCTGACGTCTGGACACAGGAGAGGTACCGGGCCTCACGTCTGGAGACAGGACAGCTACCAGGCCTGGAAGCAGGGCAGGTACCGGGCCTCTCAAGTCTGGAGACAGGACATCTACCGGGCCTGGATGCATGGCAGGTACCGGGCCTCTCGTCTGGAGGCAGGACAGGTATCGGACCTCACGTCTGGAGACAGGACAGGCACCGGGCCTCACGTTTGGAGACAGGACAGGTATCGGGTCTCAGTCTGGAGATAGGACAGGTACCGGGCCTCACGTCTGGAGACAAGGCAGGCACCGGGCCTCACGTCTGGAGACAGAACAGGTTCCGGGTCTCACGTCTAGAGACGGGACAGGTACCGGGCCTCTCGTCTGGAGACAGAACAGGTACCTGACCTAAAGTCTGGAGACAGGACAGGTACCGGACCTCACGTCTAGAGACAGGACAGGCACCGGTCCCGTAGTCAGGGGAGGTACCAGACCTCACGTCTGCAGACAGGACAGGTACCGGTCCTCACGTCTGGATACAGGACAGGCACCGGGCCCTGAGGTAGGGCAGGTACCGGACCTCACGTCTGGAGACAGGACAGGTACCGGGCCTCACGATTAGAGACAGGAAATGTACCGGACCCCACATCTAGAGATAGGACAGGTATCAGGCCTCACCTCTGGGGACAGTAGAGGCACCGGGCTTCACGTCGGGAGATGGGACAGGTACCTGTCCTGTCTCGAGGGGCGGATCCAGGTCATGCAGTCAAATTTGTTTGGCACGCACTCCTCCCCACCCACTTTAAATCCATTTTCCATGGAGTTAATCTGCTGGTGTTCCATTTCAGTCAGTGACACCGGAAGGTATTTTTGGATGGGGGAGGGGGAAAAGAAATCCAGGGGGACCCTCGGCCCAAGGGCCCCCTCCCCACGGCCAAATGCCCCCCCCCCCACAAAAAAATGCGCGAAATGGTATCTCCTCGGATTTAGGTCACTATATTTTGCAGGGCCTTCAAATGGTCGAAAAAAAACCGTCGGACAGCCCATTTTGAAGTTTTAGGCCTTCCGAGGGCCCCTTAGGCCGACTGAGGGCCTTCTGTCAGCCTTAGAGGGCCCCAAAGGCTGGCTGGGGACACCTCGGGGCACTCGGTGTCAATTTTTCGGTCAAAAATAAACAATCGAACCAACTTCTTGAAAAATTATCAACAAATTTGTCAATTTATAAATGCATGGGGGGAGGGGGAAATCATATGTTTGCTCCCCCAAAACAAACTTCTTGAGTGGTGGTGGGGGATCTTCCCCCGTGCCCCCCCCCCTGATCCACCGCCACTGATTTCAGTGCGTGTGAAGCTCCTCTGCAGACCTCTGCAGCCGGGAAACTGCACCTAGTGCATAAATTGCAAGTCCGCTCAATAGATGGCGCTGTGAGCGGGTGCCTTAAAATCCTTACAGGAAATGCAGAGAAACATCTTTATTGTCCACGATAACTCCATGACAATTTGTCAAACAGCATACGGAAAATTCGAAAATGATATTTTCACAAAATTGTACAAATATTTAATGCCCAAATGTACGATATTGATGAAAACATCCCAAAAGTGTCCCCAAAAAGAGGCCGGTTGGCAGCTACAAATGAGTGTAAAAATTTCAAAAAAATCATGTAAGTTTGTAATGATATAGCACATAATAATTTCACTATTAATCTGTGCATGCTCGCAAAAACCTATCGAATGACCCGGCCTAATGACCATATCCCGAGCATTCAGCCTGCTCCGAGCGACGGAGCTGCGAACCGACCTTAGGTACAACTTCGGCCGTATTACCGTTAGTGACTGGCACATGAATGTATCATTATTCTGTGTCGTTTATTTGTCGGTATATTATTCATTGGTAATTGCCGTAAATCTACTGTTAGTGTGAGATTCATGGACAGATGAACTCAGTCACAAGAGTCGTAGGGGTTATTGACTTTGAGTGCGTAGGTAACTATGACAAACAAGCGACTGCCAAACAAAATGGATTGTGCAGTTGGCTAAGTGATGGATTGAACTGAATGGTGTTATTTCAAAACTACATGACTCATTACTCGCCGTCGCTTGTAAGTGGTTGTTCGAATAAAACAAAATCGAAAACCTGACCCTTTTTCCGGCTTCCAACCCGACTTAATCCCTAGATAAGGTGCGTGCAACCAGGTGTTAGGGTATTCATGGGAAGTAAAGAAATGAACCCAGCTGAGGTGGGATCATTTTTGTATGTGCAACTTTTGGTCGGGGCCACTCAAAGCACTTTTACCACCCCTGCCCCCTGGCTACGTGCCTGGGTGGGACCCACATGGGTCAAACGATGTGTGTCCCACCTGGGGCCCATGTGGTTCCCATGTGGAGACCACTGCCAAAACCATGTGGGCCCCATATGGTCATAGGGCTCACGTGGAAATGATGGACAGCCCACATGGGCCCATGTGGTCACATGGGCCATGTGTGCATGTTAGCTGGGTAATGCTTTCACACAACCCATTTTTAGATCTGCTCTACAAATCTGCTCTCAGTTCAATTCCTATGTTAAAGCTGAACTACTCTTGGATTTCGCTTGGATTCCATGCCAAGAGTGGCCGGTTCGAATCCCGGCGACGCTTTTTGCTTTTTAGTCATAATGGCTACGATCGAATCTTAGGTTCCGTCCCGATCGGACTTAATGGCTGCGAGCGAATCTTAGGTTTCGTCCCGATCGGACTTAATGGCTACGAGGGAATCTTAGGGCTCGTCCCGACCGGACTTAAAGGAAATAGTTAACCTTCGGGAAAAATTTCAGAACACGATTTTATTATATTTGTTAATAGTTTCTTTTTTTCTTTTTAAAAATGGTCCTACATCGCACCAATTCAGGACAGAAGGTTCTAAATTATTAATTGTATGGTGTGCGTTATTGGTCTGCGCATGCTCCCTGCAGTGCTGGCACAATTCAGACGGTACGGTATATCATATATGCGCCGCATTCCTTGGCCAAAAAGTCAAATATCTTCGGCTGGAGAGTCTTTTCAGTCAAGAAAACAGTCAAGATAAGGATTTCTCAACACGGACTACAAAACTGCTATCTCAGTTTAAAACTAATGTTGAAGGTGGACTATTTCCTTTAACCCGCGAGTTACTGGGGTATATTTCATAACGCGACTTACTGGGGGGCGGGGGGAGGAGGGGGCTATTTTTTGTCCCCCCCCCTCGGATCTCCGGAACTACTGGACCGAATGTAAAAATTCAAACGGCATTCGATAGCCCTGGGAAATTTATTGAGGGAAACATAATATTGTTGACCTCGGGGTCACTGATGACGTCACAGGTCAGGTCAAGTACAAAATGTTTGACCGTGTCAAAAGGTCTTGATGGATGGCATTGTCGCGCAAAATTGCGATATTAAACGCATAAGCTGTCGATAAATCGGTATGATTCGTGCGTCTGACACTTATAAGTACCTTTCTAAGCTGTGTATGACCTTGGGTCAGGTCAAGGTCATCCGAGGTCACGAGGTCAAACTGCAGATTACGGTCATTAGGCGTTGTAAAATATGTGTATGGGTTTGTTTTTCGTCTAGAACGCGAAAAATGACCTTAGAACATTGTTTGTTCCATATAAATAGCAGTAAAAAGCAAAAATGGAAATGCGTTTTTTATGCATAGTAATGCTGTGAGAGGTGGTCGCTAATTACGGCTTGAGCATCATTGGCTGTCACTGTGCCGCGGTTGAATTGCCCGTGAACTTTGACCATATATAACCTTCTGACCAGTGGCGCACGCAGGATTCCATTTCGGGGGGGTCAGAGCCCTAAAAGCGGGCCCCCTTGTGAGCGGGCCCCCATCCGTTTTTAGAAAACTTCGCGGATTTCGGTCACTTGTTTTTGAGCGGGCCCCCTACAACATGGGACCTGAGACATTATAATTTTCTTGTCAATGTCGTGTAAGGTGACTGTGTGTGCTACTGATGTGCGAATTTTAGGTGCGTGTGCTACTGATGTGCGGTACAACTGTCGAGAGTAAATTTGACGAAATGAGGTAAATGACAACAACAAAAATTATATTTTACAGGTTAGGCAGGTTAGGCAGTCCGATCCCCGGTAGTTGTCATCATCATCATCGTTGGGGTTTTAGAGCGCCGCGACTACGTCATTCGCGCCCACCATCATGTTGCCAAAAGTTGTCATAAACCATTTCCTGAAGCAACAATGGATAATGTAAAAAATAAGAATCATATCAAATACGCCCGTATCAAGAATTTGCAAGGATCGGGCCCTGTTGTGACAGGGCCTTCGTTTTGACCGGGCCCTATATCACGTCTTTCCCAGCACCGGGCCCCTGCCTCGATCGGGCCTGACCAAGACCGGCCCCTACCAGAAACGGGCCCGCATCAAGAATATGTTAGGACCGGGCCCTGTTGTGACCGGGCCCATATCACGCCTTTGTCAGCACCGGGCCCCTGCCTCGATCGGGCCTGACCAAGACCGGGCCCCTACCAAAAACGGGCCCGTATCAAGAATATGCGAGGACCGGGCCCTGTTTGACCGGGCCCTCGTCCTGGCCGGGCCCCATGCCACGCCTTTGCCAGCGTCGGCCCCTGCCTCGATCAGGCCTCACCAAGACCGGGTCCCTACCAGAAACGGGCCCGTATCAAGAATATGCAAGGACCAGGCCCTGTTGTGACCGGGCCCCATATCACGCCTTTGTCAACACCGGGCCCCTGCCTCGATCAGGCCTGACCAAGACCGGGCCCCATTAAGGGAATACAAATGGCAAATCAAGAACAAAAAATATTAATGTATGCCGATGATACAGTTTGCCTGATAGAGCCGAACGAAAGGTGTTTCATGAAACTTTTCCAGGAACTTGGATGGTTTGCAAAGTTTTCTGGATTGAGTCCAAACTTAGATAAAACACAAGCAATGTGGATTGGAGCATCATACAGAGATGCCGACATATTTCAGAGAAATGTCAACCTACAGTGGTGTGAAGCACTGAAAATATTAGGCATAACCTTTCAAAATAGTTTAAGCGGTATAACAGAGATATACAGGGAGAAAGTTAACGAAATCAAACGTGAAATAGCCAAATGGATGCTAAGAAACATATCATTACTGGGAAAAGTAACGATAATCAAATCATTACTAGTTTCAAAGATAAGCTATCTTTTTATGGCAATTCCAAATCCATCCCAAGCAATTATCAAAGATTTGACAACAGCATTATTCAAATTTATTTGGCACGGTAAAGGAGAAAAGATAAAGCGTAACACACTTATAAAAGATCCACTAAAGGGCGGAGTGGGTATGTTGGATTTGACATCCTATATGAGAGCCTTGAAAATTACATGGATTAGGAGATATATCACCAAACGTGGGGTATGGAAGGCTATAGCAAGCGAAATAATAGGCAAAAATGTAGAGTTTTGGCGGATGGGTCACACCGCGCTGCGAAAGAAGCTACCCCACATTAAAAATATATTCTGGATAGAAGTTTTTTCCGCCCTAGCTGATTTCAAAGAAGTATATGAACTAGATACACACCAAATAAGTGCAAGTCCAATATTTTTTTCAGATGTTACTAAATTTAAAAGTACCTGGGTTAAGGAATGGTACGAGAAAGGTATCAGAACGTTAAACGATATTTTAAAACCAGATGGATCTTTAATGGAATATGAAGAATTGAAACAGATATATAATATCCATGCCACATTCCTAGATTATAGGTCTTTACTAAGAAGCCTACCTCTTGAGTGGAGGCAATCTGCAGAAAGACGGAAACTAGATGAGCCGATTATGGACCCAGTTATCACTTTCATTGTGTCAACAAACACAGGAACATCCCATCTAAGTAAGATATTAGTAGAACCCAAAACAAAGCAGCTAGATAACATATGGGAGGGGGCGTGGGAGAGTAGACTTCAGGAAGTAAATTGGAAAAATATATATGCATGCTTAAGAGATACTCCAGTGCAGTATAGGGCCATTAGGTATAAAATAATAACCCGCATAGTAGGAACAAATAGTTTACTTGAGAGAATTAAAATTAAAACCACAGATGCCTGCGATTATTGCATGCAGCGTGAAAACATAGAACATAAATTTTGGAACTGCCGAAGAGTAAAAAGCTTTTGGAATGAAATAAAAGCGTGGCTTGTTGGACAACAGTTAAGCAGATTAGCAGACAAAGTTACCATCAATGGAATAATATTAGGAGGTGAGGACAGCCTGATCATCAATCATGTAGTTAGTGCAGGTGTGAACATGATTTATTCAAAAAAGCAACTTTCAGTAGCAGTGTTATTATCCATACTTCGGGCAGATTTAAGCAGTGAGAAGTATTGTGCAAAATTAAATGACAAGGCGGAAGAATTTGACAAAAAATGGAAGATGCTCAACTTTTTAAGGGAAGACTGATCAACGTTAGTGGAACCTGGCGACTGACATCGACCACCGCATTGGTGGCTTGATCCGCATGAGCGGAAAGGGTCCCCGCCACCCCGACGCCGGGACTTGACAGACCCGGACCGGACCCGGTAGGTGGACAGCCGCCTTCGGGAAACCGGTCGGCCGGCCGGGGACCCGGGTCGCCGGCCTCTAGGTCGGCGCCTCGGGCCCCGGGCCCGCTGCGTCGGGGAGCCGCTTCGCAAGAATAGACCGCTTGTTAAAGCGAAGCGGCGCTGGCGGGGACCCTAGCGGCCCCCGCCCATAACCCAACCGGGCTAACCCGAGACCGGTCCTCGCAATTTTGTGGGGCCGGTCGGCCGGCCGGGCGTGCGATGCGCCAGTCTTAACGGGCTGACGGGTCGCACGCCCGGTCGGCGGCATGGGGCACTGCCTCGCTAAGCACGAGGCAGTGCGGGCGGGGGCTGCGGCCCGTCTGGAGCGCCGGGGAGGTATCCCCTAGCTCTCCCCGGCCGGGGCGGTAACCCCGAGACCTCCCCGGAGCCGGGACGGTTTTGCCGATGCTACTGGCGCCGTCCCGGCTTGGCCAGACGGGCCACACAAAAGTATCAAATAGATACGGAGACAAGTGTTTGTAGTGTCAAGAATATGCAAGGACCAGGCCCTGTTGTGACCGGGCCCCATATCACGCCTTTGTCAACACCGGGCCCCTGCCTCGATCAGGCCTGACCAAGACCGGGCCCCATTAAGGGAATAAAAATGGCAAATCAAGAACAAAAAATATTAATGTATGCCGATGATACAGTTTGCCTGATAGAGCCGAACGAAAGGTGTTTCATGAAACTTTTCCAGGAACTTGGATGGTTTGCAAAGTTTTCTGGATTGAGTCCAAACTTAGATAAAACACAAGCAATGTGGATTGGAGCATCATACAGAGATGCCGACATATTTCAGAGAAATGTCAACCTACAGTGGTGTGAAGCACTGAAAATATTAGGCATAACCTTTCAAAATAGTTTAAGCGGTATAACAGAGATATACAGGGAGAAAGTTAACGAAATCAAACGTGAAATAGCCAAATGGATGCTAAGAAACATATCATTACTGGGAAAAGTAACGATAATCAAATCATTACTAGTTTCAAAGATAAGCTATCTTTTTATGGCAATTCCAAATCCATCCCAAGCAATTATCAAAGATTTGACAACAGCATTATTCAAATTTATTTGGCACGGTAAAGGAGAAAAGATAAAGCGTAACACACTTATAAAAGATCCACTAAAGGGCGGAGTGGGTATGTTGGATTTGACATCCTATATGAGAGCCTTGAAAATTACATGGATTAGGAGATATATCACCAAACGTGGGGTATGGAAGGCTATAGCAAGCGAAATAATAGGCAAAAATGTAGAGTTTTGGCGGATGGGTCACACCGCGCTGCGAAAGAAGCTACCCCACATTAAAAATATATTCTGGAGAGAAGTTTTTTCCGCCCTAGCTGATTTCAAAGAAGTATATGAACTAGATACACACCAAATAAGTGCAAGTCCAATATTTTTTTCAGATGTTACTAAATTTAAAAGTACCTGGGTTAAGGAATGGTACGAGAAAGGTATCAGAACGTTAAACGATATTTTAAAACCAGATGGATCTTTAATGGAATATGAAGAATTGAAACAGATATATAATATCCATGCCACATTCCTAGATTATAGGTCTTTACTAAGAAGCCTACCTCTTGAGTGGAGGCAATCTGCAGAAAGACGGAAACTAGATGAGCCGATTATGGACCCAGTTATCACTTTCATTGTGTCAACAAACACAGGAACATCCCATCTAAGTAAGATATTAGTAGAACCCAAAACAAAGCAGCTAGATAACATATGGGAGGGGGCGTGGGAGAGTAGACTTCAGGAAGTAAATTGGAAAAATATATATGCATGCTTAAGAGATACTCCAGTGCAGTATAGGGCCATTAGGTATAAAATAATAACCCGCATAGTAGGAACAAATAGTTTACTTGAGAGAATTAAAATTAAAACCACAGATGCCTGCGATTATTGCATGCAGCGTGAAAACATAGAACATAAATTTTGGAACTGCCGAAGAGTAAAAAGCTTTTGGAATGAAATAAAAGCGTGGCTTGTTGGATAACAGTTAAGCAGATTAGCAGACAAAGTTACCATCAATGGAATAATATTAGGAGGTGAGGACAGCCTGATCATCAATCATGTAGTTAGTGCAGGTGTGAACATGATTTATTCAAAAAAGCAACTTTCAGTAGCAGTGTTATTATCCATACTTCGGGCAGATTTAAGCAGTGAGAAGTATTGTGCAAAATTAAATGACAAGGCGGAAGAATTTGACAAAAAATGGAAGATGCTCAACTTTTTAAGGGAAGACTGATCAACGTTAGTGGAACCTGGCGACTGACATCGACCACCGCATTGGTGGCTTGATCCGCATGAGCGGAAAGGGTCCCCGCCACCCCGACGCCGGGACTTGACAGACCCGGACCGGACCCGGTAGGTGGACAGCCGCCTTCGGGAAACCGGTCGGCCGGCCGGGGACCCGGGTCGCCGGCCTCTAGGTCGGCGCCTCGGGCCCCGGGCCCGCTGCGTCGGGGAGCCGCTTCGCAAGAATAGACCGCTTGTTAAAGCGAAGCGGCGCTGGCGGGGACCCTAGCGGCCCCCGCCCATAACCCAACCGGGCTAACCCGAGACCGGTCCTCGCAATTTTGTGGGGCCGCTCGGCCGGCCGGGCGTGCGATGCGCCAGTCTTAACGGGCTGACGGGTCGCACGCCCGGTCGGCGGCATGGGGCACTGCCTCGCTAAGCACGAGGCAGTGCGGGCGGGGGCTGCGGCCCGTCTGGAGCGCCGGGGAGGTATCCCCTAGCTCTCCCCGGCCGGGGCGGTAACCCCGAGACCTCCCCGGAGCCGGGACGGTTTTGCCGATGCTACTGGCGCCGTCCCGGCTTGGCCAGACGGGCCACACAAAAGTATCAAATAGATACGGAGACAAGTGTTTGTAGTGTCAAGAATATGCAAGGACCAGGCCCTGTTGTGACCGGGCCCCATATCACGCCTTTGTCAACACCGGGCCCCTGCCTCGATCAGGCCTGACCAAGACCGGGCCCCATTAAGGGAATAAAAATGGCAAATCAAGAACAAAAAATATTAATGTATGCCGATGATACAGTTTGCCTGATAGAGCCGAACGAAAGGTGTTTCATGAAACTTTTCCAGGAACTTGGATGGTTTGCAAAGTTTTCTGGATTGAGTCCAAACTTAGATAAAACACAAGCAATGTGGATTGGAGCATCATACAGAGATGCCGACATATTTCAGAGAAATGTCAACCTACAGTGGTGTGAAGCACTGAAAATATTAGGCATAACCTTTCAAAATAGTTTAAGCGGTATAACAGAGATATACAGGGAGAAAGTTAACGAAATCAAACGTGAAATAGCCAAATGGATGCTAAGAAACATATCATTACTGGGAAAAGTAACGATAATCAAATCATTACTAGTTTCAAAGATAAGCTATCTTTTTATGGCAATTCCAAATCCATCCCAAGCAATTATCAAAGATTTGACAACAGCATTATTCAAATTTATTTGGCACGGTAAAGGAGAAAAGATAAAGCGTAACACACTTATAAAAGATCCACTAAAGGGCGGAGTGGGTATGTTGGATTTGACATCCTATATGAGAGCCTTGAAAATTACATGGATTAGGAGATATATCACCAAACGTGGGGTATGGAAGGCTATAGCAAGCGAAATAATAGGCAAAAATGTAGAGTTTTGGCGGATGGGTCACACCGCGCTGCGAAAGAAGCTACCCCACATTAAAAATATATTCTGGAGAGAAGTTTTTTCCGCCCTAGCTGATTTCAAAGAAGTATATGAACTAGATACACACCAAATAAGTGCAAGTCCAATATTTTTTTCAGATGTTACTAAATTTAAAAGTACCTGGGTTAAGGAATGGTACGAGAAAGGTATCAGAACGTTAAACGATATTTTAAAACCAGATGGATCTTTAATGGAATATGAAGAATTGAAACAGATATATAATATCCATGCCACATTCCTAGATTATAGGTCTTTACTAAGAAGCCTACCTCTTGAGTGGAGGCAATCTGCAGAAAGACGGAAACTAGATGAGCCGATTATGGACCCAGTTATCACTTTCATTACACTTGTCTTTTCAAACACTTGTCTCCGTAATGTGTATCGTCTGATGTGTTAATAAATGTATAAAATGTGAAAAAAAAGAAGAAAAAAAAGACCGGGCCCCTACCAGAAACGGGCCCGTATCAAGAATATGCGAGGACCGGGCCCTGTTGTGACCGGGCCCTCGTCCTGACCGGGCCCCATGCCACGTCTTTGCCAGCACCGGGACCCTGCCTCGATCGAAACTGACCAAGACCGGGCCCCTTCCAGAAACGGGGCCCGTATAAGAATATGCAATGACCGGACCCTGTTGTGACCGGGCCCTCGTTCTGACCGGGCCCCATATCACGCCTTTGCCAGCACCGGGCCCCTGCCTCGATCGGGCCTGACCAAGACCGGGCCCCTACCAGAAACAGACCCGCATCAATAATGTTCAAGTACCGGGCTCTCGTTCTGACCGGGCCCCATATCACGCCTTTGCCAGCACCGGGCCCCTGCCTCGATCAGGCCTGACCAAGACCGGGCCCCTACCAGAAACGGGCCCGTGTCAAGAATATGCGAGGACCGGGCCCTGTTGTGACCGGGCCCCATCATCCCATGCCACGCCTTTACCAGCACCGGGCCCCTACCTCGATCGGGCCTGACCAAGACCGGGCCCCTACCAGAAACGGGCCCCTCAGAAATACGGGCCCCTCAGAAATTTCGGGGGGGTCAGCTGACCCCTTTGACCCCCCCCCCCCTGCGTGCGCCACTGCTTCTGACTTTGCAATGCTACGTAGTTTTGACACATTAGCATATACTATATTTAAGCAATTCATTGTTCAGATCTCATGACAACATCTTCCTTTGCATTGCTGTTCGCGATATTTCCCAACTTCAATTGTCCTACATGGTAAGGTAATGTCTGTTTTGGTAAAACAACACGGACAAATAATTGTTTGATGATAGCGCCATCTTTTGAGTGGCACCTACACTACAAGTACAAGTACATGGGCCTACCATTCCCAACCCATCTGGACCCTTGTGGGCATACCACTCCCAACCCATATGGGGGCTCACATGAGATGCCCATTGCCCATCTGCCCATCTGACTGTTCAGGTTATTTTCTTGGTAAGGTTGTTACGTTGCCGAGGTTGTTAGGGTAATGGTTTAGTTATACATAGGCAGAGCTGCCAAACAAGTTATTTCCTGAGAGATTCGAACAGGGATCTCCAGCTTTGAAGTACAGTCACAGTGCACCTTACCGATTGCGTTATGATGTGAGGGGCGCCTCCGCGCGGAGAAACCGCATGGCGATAAAATTGCAGCGGTCAACGATGCCTTGTGCAATGTGCAGTGAACCTTCACCCTTTACGACGAAGGAAATCGGCTAGGTTAGGTGAAAAAATGGTCGAGAAATTCAACGATCTTTCTTTTGAGAGTAGTTCTATTATGCTTCGTCACCCGGTGAATGGCTAAATTCTGTTTACTCTAATTGCCTACCAAGATGTATCTTACGATCAGAGTTTGCATTTCGATGAAATGTTAATTAAAAGATAATTATCCCTATAACGAATTTTATTTTGAATACAAAAATAACCCACAATGTAAATATTTGTTAAATCAATTTGTTAACAATACAATTATTTATCATTAGCATCAGGTTGAATACAAACGTTCCTGATTTCAAGGTTGCTGCTGTACTACCATTTGTGGTTACAATTTTCTTTAAATCGGTAATTCACAGGTGGTGAATGTTTGTGACATGTCTTTTTGTGAGGTTTGCAATATTTGCTTGCATTTTTAATCGCAAATATGTGTAATTACTAACTTCTTTGTGAAAATGGGTTGTATTCCGCTTTTGCACACCTTTTTATAGGCAAATTGCATATTGTATACTAATTCTACACGTCCGATTTCATCAGAACTACACTCAAAACAGGGACATTCCGACATTCTCAGTACTTACCTGACAATAATGAATTTGATCACCCGTCAATCGCCTCAGCGGACCGCAACGACTCTGCCATTACAACTGAAATGTAAACAACGTGGGCTGTTTTGTGTGTGAAATGCGTCAGATATGTATCCAGTAAGGTCGCATCGTGGTAACTGCCGCTGCGCGACCGACCTTCGGTCTCAAATACAAGTCCTGCGCTCACTGGCGGATCCAGGGGGGAGGCAGCAGGGGCTAAGCCCCCATCCCAAGCGTCGGATTCAGGGGCGGCAATAGAAATTAGCCCCGCGGTACCTACTGCCTGCGAAAAAATAACTTCTTGCGAAAGAAGTATTGCTTTTTTTGCCTCGTTCGTGTTTCCTCTATTTTGTAGCATTCTGATAGCAGTAGGGATAGGGCAATTGGCACGTCTGCGGTCTGACGCTATTTTGGAGTGATTCACAACCAACGTAAGTTATCATTTTTCCACGCAGCGTCACAGCCTGGTCTCCTGCTCCCCTGCTCGGTGGCAGAGGAGCATGTGAGTGGATTTCCTTGTATCACTGGCGGATCCAGGGGGGGGGGGGGCGGCAGGGGAAAAAAAACCATTCCAAGCTCGACAGGGGCGGCAATATAAATTAGCCCCTCCCCCCAAACAAAAATTAAAAAAAATCGCTGAAACTGGCGATGAAAAATGGG
>JAXIVJ010000378.1:182192-254692 GCA_036785665.1 Chirona hameri
ATATACGTGGCGGGTCTGGCGCTATTTTCGATCTGGAGCGCATTCCTGCAACCAACGTAAGTTAAAAAAACGTCGCGTTTTGGCGCCAAAGTTTATAGCGCCGAATAGCGTGCGTGACAGTATTGGAGGAATTGTGACTGGAACATGGGTATCGTTGTTTTCCTTTTCCGTGTAAACATGTAGCCAAATCAAATTCACACTTTGGGAATTTGTAGGTAAAGTTAATATTTTTCCTTGTCAAGGTTATTTTAAATTACTATGGGTTGGGATGGCTACTTTGGCCTCAGGTCATATCCAGACTCAAGTAATTTCAGGTACCCAATTTTAAATCTGACACCCATTTTGCACCATGCTTAGGTACTTATCTCGGTGCATTTTATGGGTGCTATGAGTAGGGGTCTCCACAATTTTTAGGCATTTCCAACTAGTGGAGATCAGACCTCAGCATGAACTCAGCTACAATTTTTTTTGTTTGAAAGCGACAGAAAAGGTAAAATTGGGTTTGTCTGGTTTTTACCACTTGGCAAATCCAGAGTAGTGGGGGCATTTAGGGGAAAATACCCCCCCCCCCCCCCCGGAGCATGGCGGGGCATTCAATACAAGGATGTCCCCCGCCCCGCGTGTTCCTCCATTGGCTGTAAGAAGTGATAATTAGGAAGAAAAAATCCCCCGGTCAATGACTTTCTCTTTAAGAACCCGACACCCACTACTACCCCCCCCCCCCCCGTTCAATGATTTTTCGCGTTGACGACCCGACTCCACCCCCCCCCCCCCGGTCAAACTTTTCGCTGCTGAAGCGAAGCGAAATTTTAGCCCCCCCCCCCCCATTATCGGATCCTAGATCCACACAGTGCCTGCGCTTCGCCAGTTAACGGAGATTTAGTGAGAGCGTGATAGGGTTTAGTGGTCGACCAGATACATATGACATCATATGATAGCCAGTACCTGACGCATTTCTGCGCCCACGTTGTTTCATATTTAATTGTAATAGCGGAGTCGTTGCGGGCGGTCGGCTGAGGCTATTGACGGGTGATACAAATAATTATTGTCAGGTAAGTACTGATAATGTCCCTGTTTTGAATGCAGTTCTGAAGAAATCAGACGTGTAGAATTAGTATACCAATATTCGATTTGCCTATATAAAGGTGTGCAAAAGCGGAAAAATCGCCTGAAATTTGCCTCTGATCAAGGCTGTATAAACCAGGTAGAACACTCCGGCCGAAAAAGTGGTGACAAACACTAATTTAGTAGCCGCGACCCCGGAGTCGCTGTGACGTAGAAGACGGGGGGACGCGGTTGGCCGGCCGCCCGTACACAATATTAGTGCGCGCGTGCCTGAAGCTTAGATCGCGCTTAGTTTCTTTGTTTACCGGTCGATTGCAAAACCTTAGATTATGTAATCTGTCACAAATCAACTGCTCTGCCGGATGCCGCTAAAAAATTGCAATCAGACCAATATTGCTGTTATATGTGCGCAAAGTTCAACGATAGGTACGGCCGCCCCGGCCCGACGCCGCTCGAAACGATGATAAGTGTATTTTGATGCCATTACCTGGCGTGGAAAATGTGAATGTATCGCAATGAATTGCCACAAGGGAGACATACAGCCTCATACAATATATTGTATTTGTTTGCATTGTTATTCCTTCTCGTGACATAGTACAGGCGCAGATTCGGTCCCAGATTTCGGTCAGGGGGGCGCGGATCCAAGATTCGGCCACATACAAAATGTTGCACCCTACGCGGGGCTTGGCGGGCGCGACATGGGCGCGGCCCGGGCTCGGGGGCTTGTGGCTCCCTAGCGCCCCCTAGACTTTTTCTTATAGCTGAATCTTTAGGAAATTTTTGAATGGTATAGGATCTGATCGTGATCATGATCTTTTTTTGGCATGTCAGTCGTTGGTGCACCCCGACGGCGCAAAAAGGCATGTCCTGCATGTCCTATGTCCTGTAACTCATAAGTCACATTATTATCATTGATTGTATAGTTCATTTCTAGATACTTGACAATTTGTGTTCATTAGTGCAAGCCACAGGTCCACAGCACAGGACCAGTAACATTATAGGTACTACTCAGTGGCGGCGAATAAGGGGGGGGGGGGGGGGGGGCGGGCAGTTAGGGGGCAGCTGCCCGCCCACTCAAGAAATTGGGGGGGGGGGGGGGGGAGAGAGCAAACATATGATTTTGCCTCCCCCCATAAATTTGTAAGAGGGACCCTCCAAGAAGTTGGTTCGATTTTTCCTTTTGACCGAAACAATGGCCCAGGGCCCCGATGTGCCCCCAGCCAGCCTGAGGGGTCTTATAAGGCCGACAGAGGGCCCTCAGTCGGCCTGGGGGGACCCATGGTAGGCCAGGAGGGGCCCTCAGAAGGCCTGAAACTTCAACATGGGTCTGTCCGACGTTTTTTGCGACCATTTGTGTCCCCTGCAAATAAAGTGTATTTCGAAGCGAAACTATGATGAATGCATCAAATTTCTTGAAATCCATATTTTCCTATTTTTTTATTTCTATCTGATAATTTGTATGCCGAATAAAAATTTCCTCATAAGTTCGTATAGAATCAGGGAATATCATACAATCAGAAATGTTTATATTCTTGCTTTTGTTATCAGCAACGCTGCAAACTTCCTTCTCGGACTGCGGATACTGAAGTGTAGTGTCCTCGCGAGGGCTACGGTCAATTTTTGACCAACTACACCGAAATTGACATTTATCATGGTCCTTCGGTAGGAATTTCGCGAAAAATTCGCCGGGTTCGCCGTATGTGCGTCATGTAGGTATCTAAAAATTATTTCATAACAATTATCTTTGGTTGGCAGCAATTATTTTGAGAGAGATTACTATTACTGTTGATCACAGATGACAACAAATCAAGAATAAAAACATCACCATTGGCCATTGTCATCACCACCACTATAAGCAATTAAATATACAATTAATTATTAATAGGTCCACAAGTAGACATGATGTGCATCTGGAAGCATGCCACATATTACACACCACATACACAGTTACCAATTATGTAAATCACATATTTCGATCTATATCGGTGATTCTACACTTACCCCATCTCCTCAACGTGGGCCGCCATCTTTGAAAACACCGCCGTGACATGCTCCGGCGATTCCACGTTATTTCGCGAAATCCCGCGCGAAATCCCTCGTTTCGAGCTCTCCGAACGGCCAATCGCAAAAGATTTCGCGAAATGCGTGGGAGAATGGCCCTTCCGAACGCACTCTAAATCAGAGGAGATACCATTTCCCGGCATTTTGTTTTGTTTGGGGCGGGGGTGGCCTTTGTCCGTGGGACAAAGGCCCCCCCCCGCCCCAAACCTTATGCCGAAGTGCCCCTGGGGTTCCTTGCCCCTCCATCCGAAAATACGATCCGCCGCCACTGATACTACTCAGAATGGTGTCTCAAAAGTCAAAACCTAAGTAATACCGATATCAGTCACATTGGTATGGATTTTCTAGTCTGTTTATAAAAGGTGACACAATCTACGGGTTTACGTCCTTGAAAAATACAAAAATATAGCTAACCTACTCCTACAGCCTCTTATGTCGACAATTTTCGCAGATGTCCTCAGCAAAGAACGCACATATTTGGGTGTACATTTTAAGATTATGAGATATTCTGGGAAAATACTGCTATGTCGACCGCTACAATTATTATTTCAACTTCAATATACACCTTTAAATATTGTCTTACGCTTCATAAAACTACGTAAATGCATAAAAATGCATACGCACACACGCCCGTACATTGCCAGCGAGCCAATATGGCGAACCCGTTGAAATGTAAACAAATTATTCTCCCCCGGTTCACGTCATCACAACCTGACCAATCACCGTCGAGCTTGCTCAAGACTTATTGGTCAATACTAGCTGATAGCCAAATATAGCTTATGAGCAGATCCGATAAACACGGCCAAGATGCTGGAAGTTGCTCGTGGTTGTCACACTTTTTACCAATGTTGAAAGCGCGGAGTACATCTCTGATGCTGTTAAAGGAAATAGTTCACCTTCGGGAAATTTTTCAGAACACGATTTTATTATATTTGTTAATACAGTTTCTTTTTTTAATTTCAAAAATGGTCCTACATCGCGCCAATTTAGGACAGAAAGTCGTAAATTATTAATGTTATGGTGTGCATTATTGGTCTGCGCATGCTCCATGGCAGTGCTGGCACTTTCAGACGGTACGGTACATCATATATGCGCGGTATTCCTTCGCCAAAAAGTCTAATATCTTCGGCTGGAGAGTCTTTTCAGCCAATACAAGTTCCAGATAAGGATTTCTCAACACGGGCTACAAAACTGCTATTTCAGTTCAAAACACATGTTGAAGGTGAACTATTTCCTTTAACAGCGATAGGCACAACGCTAAAATTGTCGATCGACGGAGCTACAATTAGGGTCTCGAGCATAGCTGGCACTTTAATGTAAATTGGGGTTGTAGCTACAACCCCAATAATTTGGGAATTTAACATTACGCCTATGACGCGATGTTTTACAAATGGGCACAAAATGGGGAGTATACGGGTTTTTCCCAGAATAATTGAGTTCATAGTAAAACGTACTTATAAAGGTGGTAGAAGTCCCACGGTAGCCACATTTTTCTGGAAATGACCTCTTCTGCACGTAAGGACATTCCAAAGTGCGCGGTGATTCCACCGCGTATTTTCTGCAGGACCGGCTGAGGCAGAGCCAGTCATCTCTTTTATGCTAATAAAAACACCTCACGTATGGCATATTTCCGGTAAAATAAGCAATAATTGAAAGAAAATAAACTTGTTTTGTTCCAACGACAGCAGCAGTTACCTAGTTTTCCCATAAAATTCTATATTTTTCATGAATTTTCATGCCAAAAAATTAATACGCCAACACCAAATTCTCAACGCTAAAGGCCAGAGAAAAGAAAACCACAAAAACACAAAACCTCAACGAACAGTGTGTAGTAATACAAAGTCCCGTCAGTTCTGAATTGCATAGTAATTTTGTGATCCAGCGTTGGACTTGCAGATAATTCAAAACTCTCAAATTGATCTTAAGATAAAAGTGGTGGACAGTAGTGCCGATGAAGTACTCATCTGATACTAGTCTCGAAAAACGCCCAAGTCTTAACGCTGATAATTTCTGAAATAATGGACTAAATGAGCATTGAGGTCCCTGTTATATGTCTTAAACGTGTTTAAAGCTCATACAACTGCAAAAGAGTGCATTTACTTTCCGGACGGAAACCCGTATAATCCCTTTAACAACTAAGTGCAACCCCAATTATTTTCAAAAAGTTACGCCCTTGGTCTCGAGTGCTTAAACAACTTAACTTTAGCTGGCGATATTAGCAGGCTTGGATGAGGCTTGATGCTAATGAAGCTAATGAGCGTTTGATAAGTGGGCACTGGGCACTTTGTTTATTCTTTCTAACATTAGACATTAGCTACTGTCGGCCTGACATTTGGATGGTATGTGGTAACCGGCAGGGGCTCCGCCACAGGGCACAAGAGGGGGGGGGGGCGTATCCCCCCCCCTATTTTTTGGACTTGTAACATTACGCCTATGGGCGTTGCATGGAAAGAATCGACTTCAGAATGCCTCTGTCCCCCCAAATTTTCGGAACGTGGCGGAGCTCTTAGGTAACCGGTCCGGTGTCAAAACAACGCCCCGCCGGCCGCCGCAAACCACAAGGTCACGGGAGGGAGCAGTGTGCAGATCTCCTGGTGACGTCCGTCCGACGCCGGACTGACCTAGAAAGGTCAAAAAGCCAGTTCTGGCACACGCACTCACGTCAAGTGCAGTGGCCGGGCGCGCCCCCTCGGCTCGATGCAGGGGGGGGGGGGGGGGGTGCACTCAGCCGGTTTTGGGGTCGGCGTCGCGTCCCCTCCCCGGCGCGGCGGCAGAGACTTTGACGCGCGGCCGGCGGCCAGCGCCAGTGTCGGTCGGCTGTGCCCCGCCTCAACTGCTGTGCTACGAGCCGCCGCTCCCGGGGACTGATACACGGGCGCCATGATCACCGCACTGCTGCTCGTCTCTCTGGTGAGTGACGGCATGTCGGCACACTGTAAATATCTGTGTCTATTGTATAGTCGTTTCATTAATTTAGTTTTAGCGGTGGTTTTAGCTCCATAGTGTTGGCCGGAGACAAATTTGCTTTCGCATATCAGAATGTTCTAGCTTATTCATGTCGCATCCCATTTCAATGAGATGCCAAAAATACAAGCCTGCTTTACTTTCCAAGTGATAATACATGATACATATTGAGACTGGTTATTGATTCACCTTTTTGGAAGGAGTCAATCACGATTCATTTTGGAATATGAATGATTCCGTCACCGTTTGATTCATGGATATCCATTTTGAGAAATAATTATTTCCGATTAAAAGAATCAAAACATATTTTGATCAAATCACGTTTGACTCACCATTGAAATAGCATTGCACAGTCTTTTCGATTCAATCAGCCTTGTTTCTATACGGGTTTTGATTCAATAATGATTCATGAATCATAAAATCCGGTGGTGAATCGATTCTTCTTTGATTCAAGGTATTTTGATTGAACGATTCCAATCGATTCAATCAGAGTCGAATCAATAACCAGTCTGTTAACATATTAAAACTAACATTTATTTGTATTTCAGTGGGTCACCGCGGGTGGCAAAATTCTCATCGAGTTCAATGAAATATTTCGTGTCCTTCTTTTCAAACTCTGACGCGCCGACACATGATAATATTGTGATTGTGATGGCATCGGATCTCAGACTGTGGCACCGGCCACTCGTTGCGAGGTGCAAACATTGAATGGGGAGGACCGTGCCCGTGCCGTGGGGACCGTGACCGTGCCCGGTATACAGAGCACGTGATACTTATGCAACACCACACCTCTCCGTTTGAGCACACAATCGAAGCATTAGTTGTCGAAGCATTAGCGTAAAACATTAGTTGTTAGTTATAGCCAGTGGCGCCACCCGATCGACAGGGGCGCCACCAATATTGGCGAAAATTTTGCAAGGGCCTCTCCTTCCGCACCGTGCGGAAGGAGAGACGCCCCCCCCCCCGTCATTAGCCGGAGGGGCGCCGTCACGGGCCGGAGGGGCGCCGTCACGGGCCGGAGGGTCGCCGTCACTCGCCGGAGGGGCGCCGTCACGGGCCGGAGGGGCGCCGCCACTGGTCGGAGAGGCGCCGACACTCGCCGGAGGGGCGCCGTCACTCGCTGGAGGGGCGCCGTCACTCGCTGTAGGGGCGTGGTCACTGGCCGGAGGGGCGCAGTCACTGGCCGGAGGGGCGCCGTCACTCGCTGGAGGGGCGTGGTCACTGACCGGAGGGGCGCCGTCACTGGCCGGAGAGACGCCTTCAATGGCCCGGAGGGGCGCCATCATTGGTCGGAGGGGCACCGTCACTGGTCGGAGGGGCGTCGTCGCTGGCCAGAGGGGCGCTATCATGGGCCGGAGAGGCGCCGTCTATGGCAGGGGGCGCCCTCACTGGTCGGGGGTGCTGTCACTGGCCGGAGTGGCGCCGTCACTGGCCAGAGGGAGGTCGTCACTGGCCAGAGGGACGTCGTCACTGATCGGAGGGGCGCCAGCTTTGCATGGGCGCCTCGGGTCCAAAGGCCAGGTCATGACCTGAATGACCTGATACTCGGTACGCCACTGGTTATAGCTAGTTTAGTCCTTAAGTATTCGTTGTTAATTGTGTTAGTAAAGCGTTCTGTCTGAAAAATAACAGAAAGTAGAGCTAACAAACGACCAAAATGGACGATGGCCCATAACCGATTCAAAATATTGCAAATTGCATATTGGTCATTGTATATCAGTTATCACATAATACAATTGCATTCCTATATATAATCATATCCTCTGTTTATATTAAATTGCTGTTTTGGCAGTGGTACGTTGAAAGAAACAAGGCGATTAGCCGGTGTTAGCTATTGACGACCAACTTCTTGTCCACCATTTCTTTTGTAAGTAAACCGGTTACTGCCGCCCGTTTACGTACGGCTTACGAAACGAGTGGTAATTTACCGATAACAATAACAATATGCCTGATCGGCTGCCGCTGGCTGCCGTCGAACGTCTGCTGCCGCTGGGTCAACGGTCTAAGACGGAGGCGGCGGCGGCGGCGGCTGGGACGGCGGGTCGTGCCGGGGCCGTACTGGTCCGCGCTGTCCCACCAGGCCCAGAGATACCGACCCCGCCCCGCCCCCGCCGCAGCCGGCAGAATCGGTTGTCACCACGCCTACTACACACAGCGCCATCAGCATGTAGATGGATGCTACCTCAGATGAAAGTCTAATCACACTAATTACAAGCGGTGCCAGCCGCTATTCAGCGGAAGATATATATAAGCGAAAGTGAGCTCAGTTGGTCTTAGCACACGCACTGATTAACAATATAGGTTAACCTCAGGAAATAAGCTCCACATGGGGCCACTATAGCGAAGAAAATATCCAATCAAACGTCTTCATCGGCTGTTTGCTTGTGTGAGGAGGGTCACTGCTGTAGACGTCCGTGACGATGCTCTGTACCATTGCCACATGATTGTGTCGGAACACTGTGTGCAGCTATCTCTCATCTTCCCGAGTCCGTACATCGCACTGGAATGCGGCCAGACGGGCATTAAAGGAAATAGTTCACCTTCGGAATTTTTTCAGAACACGATTTTATTATATTTTTTAATACAGTTTCTTTTTTTCTTTTTAAAAATGGTCCTACATCGCGCCAATTCAGGACAGAAGGTTGTAAATTATTAATTTTATGGTGTGCGTTATTGGTCTGCGCATGCTCCATGGCAGTGCTGGCACTTTCAGACGGTACGGTACATCATATATGCGCCGTATTCCTTCGCCAAAGTCAAATATCTTCGGCTGGAGAGTCTTTTCAGCCAAGAAAAGTTCCAGATAAGGATTTCTTAACACGGGCTACAAAACTGCTATTTCAGTTCAAAACCCATGTTGAAGGTTCAAAACCCATGTTGAAGGTCCTTTAACCCGCGCACTGCAGGGGGTTGATTTCCGCCCGCCCCCCCCCCAGGTTTTTCAAAGATAGCGAAAAAACGGCGGCGCGCAGCGCTGCCGGGTTTTCGCACACCTGTCAAGACATTAATTCCACACACTTTGAGAAAAAAAAAACCTCGGGTCATCTTAGGTCAGGTCACCAGACCAGGTCAAGTGACCCCACCTCCAAAAATGTTTGCAGTTGTGCCAAAGCCAGAGTTTTTCACCGATCAATTTGAAACTTACAGGATGTCATGAGGGCATAAATACTTACAATTCGTTTATCTCGGAATCTTGATATCGGTGACCTAAGGTCAGGTCAATTTCGTAACCTTCCCATAATAAGTCAATGGGGAAATATACAAATGCTAAGGATATGCATGATATTAGTCCAATTACTTCTGGATCATGTTATTATAGGATATTCTTGATGATCCAAGTGTAAGTTTTGTTCAGTGACCCCTATTGGGTCATTTGAGGTCATGCGAGGCCACCATCACTTTTTTATCAATAGCTCCCGACATAATTAAGATAGAGAAGTAAAACAGACACCAATGTGTTTGTCTCGTTGAGACACGTCTTCCCATATGCAACATGCCCTAATTGGGTCACCACTTGACCTTGACCTGAGGTCAAATTTTTAAGTTAACTTAACAAGGTCACCATGTACATCATTCAAAGCGCCTTGACAAGATAAACACAATGGCGTAAACAGTTTTCCGTTATCTTTGTTACCTAAAAAGTTAATAGCGAAAAACGATTAAGCAAAACAAAATTGTTTTGTTTCTAACTAGCATAACCGTTTGTTTCTAACTAGCATAGTTTCTGAGATATATGGGAATTTCTGGAGCGATGTCCTAAAACAGGAGAAAAAACTAGAAAATTTGACCTTTGATGACCTCTGGTGACCTCAATTTTGACCTGACCTAAAACAATACGAAATACTTTCGATAGAACATGTATCAAGCTATCAAATGCCTTTTTTTCCGCTTCTCGCTACGTATTGTAGTTTTCGAGATCTCAGGGGGGGGGGGGGGGGGGCGGAATTCAACCCCCCCTGGAGTTCGTGTTCGGTGCAAAGCCCCTGCAGTGCGCGGGTTAAGAGGCTGACAGGCCGTGTATGACAGGCGTCTTACACGGCCGCGTGACGGGCGGTGACCAGTAATCCACGCGTCACAGCCGGGGCAGCACCGGGGAACGTGGCCAGGAGTGCACCTTAAAGGGATTATACGGGTTTCCGTCCTGAAAGTAAATGCACTCTTTTGCAGTTGTATGAGCTTTAAACACGTTTAAGACATATAACAGGGACCTCAATGCTCATTTAGTCCATTATTTCAGAAATTGTCAGCGTTAAAACTTGGGCGTTTTTCGAGACTAGTATCAGATAACGAGTACTTGATCTTCACTACTGTCCACCACTTTTATCTTAAGATTAATTTGAGAGTTTTGAATTATCTGCAGGTCCTACACTGGATCACACAATGATTATGCAATTCAAAACTGACGGGACTTTGTATTACTACACACTGTTCGTTGAGGTTTTGTGTTTTTGTGGTTTTCTTTTCTCTGGCCTTTAGCGTTGAGAATTTGGTGTTGGCGTATTAATTTTTTGGCATGAAAATTCATGAAAAATATATCATTGTATGGGAAAGCTAGGTAACTGCTGCTGTCGTTGGAACAAAACACATTTATTTTCTTTCAAATATTGCTTATTTTACCGGAGATATGCCATACGTGAGGTGTTTTTATTAGCATAAAACAGATGACTGGCTCTGCCTCAGCCGGTCCTGCAGAAAGTACGCGGTGGCATCACCGCGCACTTTGGAATGTCCTTACGTGCAGAAGAGGTCATTTCCAGAAAAATGTGGCTACCGTGGGACTTCTACCACCTTTATAAGTACGTTTTACTATGTAACTAAATTATTCTGGGAAGAAGAAAAAAAAAGTATAATCCCTTTAAAGGGAGTGTGCCTACTGTTTTGGAATGTCAAAAAATATTTTGCATACGGTAAGTAGCTATTGGTTTGATTGTTGTATATGATGAAATTCACATTTGGAGCCCCTTTAGTTGAATTTTCACTTATATTGTTTTTTTCTTGTTTTTTCCTCGATATCTATAAAACGATCGTCACTACGGTGATGTTATGTAAAACGGCGCACATAAGACAATACAATTACGGTCACATCATGCAAGATAGAAAGACAAATTTTGCACAGCACGTTCTTGCCACTGTGAACTTTATTATGTGCAAGTTTCGAAGCTCTAAATTGATATCTTCTTTTAAAAAATGGCCATCGGCCATCATCGAAAAACATGATGGCCGTCCAGTTTCTGTTCGGCTGCTGCTGTCAGCGTGCACGAGCTGTTTTGTTGAATTGCTATTGGCCGGCGCTAACAATATACTAGCAGTTTAATCGATAGTTGCAGTGCTTCCAGTAGCGGAAGCCCTTTAGTCTACCCGATAACTTTTTTGCTCCCAGCAAATTCCTGGAGTCTTTGGAATATCTCAGCAACAAGGGCGAATCTGGAGAAACGAAGTCATGGGTCAATTCAGAAAATTATGTTCTCTAGACCAGTGTCAATAACCCCAAATAAGCGATGTGAGTAGGCACACTCCCTTTAACCCGCGCACTGCAGGGGGTTTGCGCCGAACACAAACTGCAGGGGGTTGATTTCCGCCCCCCCCCCCCGATATCTCGAAAACTACGCAACGTAGCGACAAACGGAAAACGGCGTTTGATAGCTTGATACAAGTTCTATCGAAAGTATGTCAGTATTGTTTTAGGTCAGGTCAAAATTGAGGTCACCAGCTGTCATCAAAGGTCAAATTTCCGTTTTTTTTCCTGTTTTAGGACTTCGCTCCAGACATTCCCATATATCTCGAAAGCCATGCTAGCTAGAAAAAAAACGATCGCCAGCCATTTACATTTGCAATCGACAAGGTGTCCTCAAATTTGATCTCAGGTCAATATTTGAGGCTCCAGAGGTCAAAAAAGGATTTTTTTTTCAAAACCGTTTTTCGCTAATAACTTTGTACCTAATAAAGATAACAGACAACTGTTCACGCCATTGTGTTTACCTCTGCAAGGCGCTTCGAATGATTTACATGGTGACCGTGTTAGGTCAACTTCAAAATTTGACTGCAGGTCACGTGACCTTGACCTGAGGTCAAGACTTAATTAGGACATGTTGCATATAGGGAGACGTATCTCGACGAGACAAACACATTGCTGTCCGTGTTACTTCTCTATCTTCATTATGTCGCGAGTTATTGACAAACAAGTGATGGTAACCTCGGATGACCTCAAATGACCCCATAGGGGTCACAGAACAAAACGTACACTTGGATCATCAATAATATCCTATAATAACATGATCCAGAAGTAATTGGACAAATATCATGCATACCCTTGAAATAGGAAGCATTTGAATATTTCCCCATTGACTTATTATGGGAGGTCACGAAATTGACCTGGCCTTAGGTCACCGATATCGAAATTCCGAGATAAACTAATTGTAAGTATTTATGCCCTCATGACACCCTGTAAGTTTCAAACTGATCGGTGAGAAACTCTGGCTTTGGCACAACTGCAAACGTTTTTGGAGGTGGGGTCACTTGACCTGGTCTGGTGACCTGACCTGAGATAACCCGAGGTTAATTCCAAAGTGTGCGCAATTGATGGCGTAACAGGTGCGCCAAAACTCGGCGACGCTGCGTGCCGCCGTTTTTTCTCTATCGGCGAAAAACCTGCGGGGGGCGGAAATCAAACCCCCTGCAGTGCGCGGGTTAAAGGAAATAGTTCACCTTCAACATTAGTTTTAAACTGAGATAGCTGTTTTGTAGCCCATGTTGGGAAACCCCTATCTGCAAGTTTCCTTGACTGAAAAAGACTCTCCAGCCGAAGATATTTGACTTTTTGGCGAAGGAATTCGGCGCATATATGATATACCGCACCGTCTGAAAGTGCCAGCACTGCCATGGAGCATGCGCAGACCAATAACGCACACCATAACATTAATGATTTACGACCTTCTGTCCTGAATTGGCGCGATGTAGGACCATTTTTGAAAATAAAAAAAGAAACTGTATTCAAAAATATAATACAATCGTGTTCTGAAAAAATTCCGAAGGTGAACTATTTCCTTTAACAACACCGCCAATAATTCCGATACGCTTATCAGATGTTGATTGAAGCTATTCTCGCTATATGTTACCAGTGGCGGATCTACGTTAGCGCAAAAAGGCAATTGCCCCCCCCCCCCCCAACGAAAAATCGGTAGGCAAACGTATGCCCCCCCCCCCAAACTATTCCGGGAGGTTGTGATTTTTGTTCCGGGAAGTCGTGATTTACCCCTACCCCCCCCCCCCCTCAACGTCTCTTTTTCGCGTTGACGACCCGACGCCCCCCTCCCCCCCCCGGTCAACAATTTTTCGCTGACGAAACAGAGCGAAATATTTCGCCCCCAAACTCGAACCCTAGATTCGCCACTGTATGTTAATTTTCCCGCCAATGACCCAACCGTGACCTTCGATGACAATTTCCCCTCAGGTGGGTCATGTGTCAGGTCACGGTCGACTGATGGACCCGCCAGCCAGGAACGCCATGTGGAGGTTTAACTACAGCAACCCGGTCAACTACAATGACAACGAGCTCTATTGTGGCGGCTTCGTGGGTGAGCATTTCGGGCCTCAGGAGAAAAACAATAGGGGGTGAATCGGGTGAGGTGATGGATGACGGTGTCAGGAGGAGCGAAAAACTGATGCTCAAAGGTGACCTTCATGAAAAAAGTCAACCTGAGCAAATAACAAACATAAATACATAAATATTACATAAATAAGCAATACATAAGGGAAAATAAACACTCAAGCATAAATATTTAATTACAACAAAATAGCCATAAATATTGTTGGTTATGATTTACTCACTGCTTTCAATTGAATAAAATTCATATATCCGCATGTTTTCAGTACAATACCAGCACAATGGCGGCAAATGCGGTGTTTGCGGTGACAACTACGCACTGAAGGAGCCGCGACCGCACGCGGCTGGTGGCGAGTTCGCTCAGGGCCTCATCGGTAGACGATACGCGCCCGGACAGGTCAGTCATGCAACTCGGGATAGGCCTTGATTCTAGCGGCTCGAACTATAAAATGGCATATACCTTGGAAACCCAACACTGGCTTGGAATATCGGATCGGTAAATGAAAAGCATATAACATTTACGTTTTCTATCTTTACATCGATCGTAATGTTGTATATAGTTCGCACAATTCATGGTGTCACTTCTGTGTGCATATGGTTGAAAGGGGCTTGCTGCCTTTCTTTGTTTTCCTCGGATGTAAATGACGGGCCGGCTACTATGGATTTTTTTTAGACATGCCTCCCCGGTAACACGGTCAACAGAAGGCGGAATTTAATCCAACCCGGACTTGACCAATTCTAAAAATTACTGCTGACATGGCTCTCCGCGTGTTCTTACAGCTGGTCGACATTGAAGTGGAGCTGACCGCCAACCACATGGGCAACTTTGTCATCAGACTGTGCCCACACAACAACGACAAGACCACGGTGACGCAGGAGTGCCTGAACAAGTGAGTAATGGCAAGTGCCCAGAGTGTCAGTCCCCGGGCCTGCATGCTCTCAGCTCGTTTGTTAAAATATAAATTTAGTCCGAATGTTTTTGAATGGATAGATTTCCGAGGTCAGGCCGCGCTAAGTATAGCTTGTTGCGCAGGCCCTGACCCCATCACCCGATCAAGCAATTCCTGGCGTCCGGCAGAATTTAGAAGCGAAAGTTTTACGTGCCCGACATACCTGGACACCCCGCCCTCTGACGTCACCTGACCTTGAGTGCGACCGCTGCCACCGGTCACAGGCCATCCCAGTCAGGGGCAAATAGCGAGCGCCGAAGCGACTCGAACCCGGGCTGCCACCACCGGGTGGGTTCAGAAGTCCGGCGCTCTCCCAACTGAGCTACAGGGGCGGGTATATAATGGAGCTCTGAACATTTTGTGCACTGATTTAGCCGTCCCGGTATGATACGTTCGAAAATGACACAGCGCTAACTCTCACTGATTGGAGCTTGAGATGGTCCATCGACCGTAGCCAGTAGAGGCTAGGCTCGAGACTGTGACGCTCGACTGGCTTTTAAATCGGTGCAATGCAAACTGAGAATTCACCCATCTGCCACAAAGGGTCATGTCAAAAAAGGTCATGCCTGAGGTAAGCGAATGCAAAAGTGGGGGAAAAAACATCAGGAAAAGGCCATGGACAGTTCGCTGGTCAATGCTGCCGTGTAAAGGAAGAACCACGTATGTCACGGTTTTCGAGCGATTGACATGCGTGGTTCTTCCTTTGTACGGCAGTCAACGTCCTGTCGTTCCTGGCCACTACAGACCGTTTGACTAAGCCGGATCAGTCGGGGGGGGGGGGGGGGGGGGAGGGGGGTAATCCGGCCATCAGCCGGTATTAACAGACGAGGTTGCGACCGGCTGCCAGTGAAGCCCGCGCCGTTACTGTGAACGTACCGTGGGGACGCGTACAGATCGTGTACAGTACCGAACGGGCAGTCCTGATCGCACATAGAAGGAATTGAAACACGCATGAGCCAGTAGTCACTGTGAGCTCTCGCTCCAACCGAACGCTGCTGGACAGCTAGTGCTAGTGGTTCAGTAGCTAGTGGACATGAGAACGTTGCAAATATGTCGGCTAGATTGAAATGCTATATTATATTATAATACGAACAGGAAGTCTTTCTGCTGGGGTAGACTCTTCCAGCCAGTATTGTCTATTTTCCTCTAGTTGATCGACACCGGTAGCCCGGCCATAAGCTGGCCGGTGTATCGTTATGGATCCGACATCACTATAGAGCCATTGACCGGGGCACGACCCCGGCATGACCGGTACTTGGCATGACGACACATCTCGCCGCGATAAGACCGGCTACATGGATCAACGACTGGTATCTGACAGCTACCCCAACCCGCCACAACCCCCTCCGCCGGGTGTGGGGTGGGGGATGGGGTGTACTGATCCGAAAGGTTCACCTGTCGGATGGCTTCAGCCTGTCGGGGGGGGGGGGGGGATTGGTTCAGAGATGGTGATGGTCCGGGCTTAGGGACGCCGCAGCTTCTGAGTTATGTGAGCCCATCTCCTGATTCAGAACCGGCTCTGATTGGAGGCAACGGAGCCACATGACCAGATCTCGAGTGACCGACCGACTCCAGACAATCAACACGGGCATGACGTCCTAACGCATGTGCATTGTGCAAACACATGCTGATAATCTCCAAAGATATCACGTCACCACTATCCAATGCAGAGGAAGCGGGGAGTGTATGCCCAAACAGTGGAAGGAGACGGGATGCCAGCACCGATCGGCAAACCAGCTGGTCTGCCGACTCCTGCCGGCCGGTCTCGGCGCTGCCGCTGCCGCTCAGGCGACAGGAGTGCAGTGACCGCGGAGATGGTCCCGATCCTGGACCGACCTTTCTTGACCTTTTGAATACACCGTCACCCAGTAATAGGTGACCAGGAGTGTCCCCGCCCTCAGTCACAGCGACGCAAAACACAATACGTTAACACCAGAGAACAAAAGAGAAAATGTCGCGACACTCCCTGCTACGAAATGGAAGCAAACACACAGAAGCGTTATAAAAGTGGCAGGTTTGGTGTTGGACGCGGTCACATTAAATCTGTCCCTGACCGAGGCAGCGGTCCCGTCCCTGGACTGTCCGGCCAGGGATCCCCACCGGCGCCGTCCCCAGCGATCCCTCAACTTGGAGGGAAATCAGAGGCCAGAGGACATATCAGGCGCAGCAAAGGAGAACAGCAACCGTGGAAATTTGACAACCTTTTCATCATTGTCAACAGCGACCAGACTGGTTATTGATTCGACACTGATTGAATCGATTGGAATCGTTCAATCAAAACTCCTTGAATAAAAAAAAAATTGATTCACCACCAGATCTTTTGATTCATGAATCGTGATGAATCAAACCCCGCATCAAAACAAGGCTGATTGAACCAAGATTTAACGATTTAAGTACACTGGTAAATTGTGCAAATACATACTGCTACATGCAGTCCCAGTGGCTACATTCATGTATGCTGAAATAGTATTGCTGTAACAATGTTTTAATGATCATATATATGTATGTTTCCATTTTTATTCATTTTACATAAATTCACCGCATATATTTAAATGTTGAATCAAACTTGAATCAATTAAAATATTATTTTGATTCTTTGAATTGGAAAGAATCAATTATCAAAATTGTATCCGTGAATCGAACGGTGATTGAATCATTCAGATTACAAAATGAATCATGATTGAATCGTTCCAAAATGTTGAATCAATAACCAGTCTGAGTCAGCGGCAATGAGTTGTTTAGGGATGTTTATTATTTATGGATATTTATTACCGATAAATACAATATTAATTCCTTAGGTATATGGTCCGCTGTAGCTCACGATAAAATGCTCTCAGTATTGTTTTCAAAGCGTGAAATCCTGCGGCACCGAGACGCGTTCCGCCTGAGCCTTGTTCACGACCTCCTGCTGACGGGCTGCCCACGGCTGCCCAAAACTGCAGCACACACCAACCTACGTCATTGCCGGCGATTACTACTTGAACACAAATGCTGTCGATTCATGATACATATCTGTACTTGCTACGATAAATTTGATCCTACAGCTAGATAAGTAGCAGAGCTTATGGTACCTAATACTAACATAACCAGTAAACTAAAATTATCCATATCCATCTTCCTTCTTCAAGCTTTTCTTTTGGAGATCGTTGGTTGTTTATGGACGCTTCACGTTTGGAAATTGCCGCGTGTGCCAATTTGTGTTATCTGCTGCCCGGCTGACGCGATTTTCCGGCAGCAGCGACAGCAGGAGGCAGCACAGGTATGACGTCATACACCGTACCCCTCCCCACATCCCATTCCCCCACTGGTCCACGCTGATTGGTCGATACGTTTTGACAGCAGTAGGCAGCAGCAGTCAGCCCGTCAGCAGACGTCGTGAACAAGGCTCTGGTTTTCACGGCGTCGCTCTGTCGCCAGGCACGTGCTGCGGGTCGCCGGCACCAACTCGATCCGCTACGTCATACCGGAGGACACGGGCAAGGCGGGCATCTTTCGATGGAAGGTGGAGCTGCCGCCGTACCTGACGTGCACCCAGTGCGTCATGCAGTGGACCTACTACGCCGGCAACACCTGGGGCTCCTGCTCCGACGGCGATCAGGCCGTCGGCTGCGGCCCGCAGGAGACCTTCATCAACTGTGCCGACATCGCCATCGTCTCCAACACGCCCTACTTCGGACCCGTCCACAACAGGTCAGTACTGCCAGCTGGAGGATAGACGGGAGAAAACCTGCGAGCTATATCCAATTAAACTGAGATGGGATCATAACTCCATGAGCAATCGCAATAGAGAATGCGTATGAGTATACCTCCGAGTACCTATGAGTACCTATGAGTATACCTAGGAGTATGCGCTCAAAAATCGCCTCGCATACCTCTCTCAGTATGCACCGTACATGTCCAGTTGTTCGGCTTGGCCCAGCACTGGCCAGTATCCACTGCTGATCCTTCCCTCAACTGACCCGCCCCTTCACCCCTCACCCAGCCTGCGTCTGGACCTGCCGCTCACCAAGTCGGAGGTGGCACGAGTGGTACAGCAGGAGCTGAAAAACGCGCCGCGAGCGCCGGCCTTCCGGCCTCAGATCTGTATCCCACACGGAGCTTTCAAAGAGGAGGAACAGGACGCCGACCGGTACTGCCTCCGTTGCATGGTCAACCCGAAGCGGTGTCCTACCGACAAGTGCATGTGCATGTGAGTACCGCGCGGGCGGGGTGGTGAGGTGCTGGGGAGAATCACTGAGGCTGACTGTAGGTAAGACAGATGGTGTGTTGCTGAGGACGGGACGGCTTCACCCTGTCGGGGGGGGGGGGGGGGGTAAAGGAGACTGGGTGTTTGGCGACAAATTGTACGCCAGGCGGTAAGTACCCTCCACAGGATTGGTTTCACACAATGTCATTGAACATCTTCCCTAACCTTCTGTCGCGATGACCGCTGCAATCCTGTGATAAACGCAATGTGTCACGCTGTGTACTGACACCTCGTGTGGCTCGTGTTCGTATTTCAGTTCCGAGTGCGAGGCGCAGGGAGAGTTCGCGAAGAAACCGCAGGCAGACCTGTTCTGCCACGAGAACTGTCTGGGCTACCCGAGCCACTGTCCCGAGGACAAGTGCCGCTGTTTCTGAACGATTCGGCGACGCTGAAGGTGTAACACACCATGATGGGCATTACATTGCAACCTCTCTGTGATGGCGGGCACCGGCGCAGGTCTACGGAGTGACAACCGCCCATTGGCCACTGCCCCCGCCCGGCGGAACGGCCGACTGAAGGCAAGGGAGAAGACTATCTCAAGAGGAGGTGCAAAAAAAACATTCCCTGGATAACTGTATGCTTACTGTTGAAGGTGCTTGAGGTGTGTACTGTTTGAGGTGCTTGAAATTTGAGGGCAGTGTCATGTGCTCAAAGTAGGGGTGGGGGGACAAAAGACACCCTGTCCCCCCAAACTTTAAAGTTGGGGGGGGGACATGCCCCCCCCCCCCCCCCCCGGTGGCGGAGCCCATGATTGGTACTGTTATGTGGTGATGTAGTATAATGAATTGCAATTTGAAACGTCAAATGCAAATAAATGCTATGGGATGAGGCGTGTTTATATAAGAGGACTCTGACGACTGTGCATATTTGAAGCACAGTCTTGTTTCATCACCCTGGATTTACATTTTCAACCCAGAACGGTTGATCACGAATGACAAGGGCTTGCAGCGGCTTCTTTCATTCGGATGTAACAGACATACGTTTGCCAAAACATAAGCCGAAATTTGATTGGCTTGCATCCGTACGTATCTCCATGATTGTGGAACTGAATCTGAAGCGGAGGTGCAGCTGCAACTGGCAAAGAATACGTTGCTGAAGATCAGTACTCCGACTAAGCTGTCCCTACCCAGTCGAACCCACACACACGCACAGACTTTGGTCTACTTGTATAACATCGCACACAGTTAATCCACTCATGTCCATATCAGCAAAGGTGAAAGCGCAAAACGACTCAATACGACAACACAACGCCGATAAAATTATAGCACCTCGCGCGGCCGTGCCCACCACATACAAGGCACCCAGAGACCGGCAGACAAACCCAATGGCAGCCAACGGCTTTGTCGATAAACTTCATAAATCATCGCAAAACAACAACAAATATAAAAAGAATATAACGCGGGCGGCACGCGTACCGGCGACTTCTCTGGGGCAGCTGCAGGGTGGGGTGGCGTGACGAGAACAGCCTCGGTTGCATACGGAGCCCGCCACTGCCCACTGTCGGCGGCCGACAAACTACAGGATCACAGCGAGACCGGCGGCGGCACGCGCGGCGGCAGCCGCCCACCGTTTGATACGAGTTTGTGCGTTCGGGAGCGGCCGGCGGCGACGTCCCGAGTCGGAGCGAGGCGCCCCGCGCTCTCTCTCTCTCTCTCTCCCTCAGTCTCTGGCTACCAGCCGTCTCTCCCACACCGGGGAAACGGCAGTGTCGGCTCAGGCCGACAGGCCGCGCCCAACGACAGTTTCATGAAGGTGGTCAACGAGTCTACGAACAAATATTTCCTGCTATTTAGAACAACGCATGTGCGCGTCCCATCATACATCCTCGGGTGCACGATCCATGATAATTTGCCATAAAACGCCACTCCAAGGAAATGCTCGATGAAACCCTTCTGTGTGATGTCATAAATAACAGTGCACAACTGTTCGTAGAATAGTCGACTGGGCTTCATGAAACTGCCACCGGACGCGTCACGTCAGAGCACAGAGCGGAGCATGAGGGCGCCACTCACGGAGGGACGGTCCCGGCCGGCACGCCTCCCGCAGGTCACATGGTCCGGTACGGACCCTGCATCTTCAGAAACTGAAACACCGCGCACAGGAGTACCGTCGGATACACGGCGACATGGCGCGAACAACACAAACACAACAGCGGTGAATCGGACACGACCTGTCAGACTATTATGCATTTCGGCAATGTGAAGGTTATACCAGTGATACCTATTCAAATGGACAATGAAAAAGAGAGTATTCACAATAAGTTGCTTAAGAACTGCCGAAACGAGAAAGGAAGAAATAGCATAGTCACGGTACTAAGAGAAACACTCAACTCATGTGAATGTGCAAATCTGCGTGCAAATCTGCGTGCAAATCTGCATGAATATCTGACATAAGTATTAACACCACTGTATGGAATCGTATGCATGGTCACACTGATTCATAGCCCTACACACAACCATCACACTGACCTGCATGACAAGACTGGGTCCGGCGGCCACGATCTCCGTCGGGATGTGCGTCAGCGGACAGTTCTCCAGACTGAGCAGTTGCAGACTGGAGCAGAGCACCAGCTCGTACGGCAGCCCGTGGAGGTTCGGGTTGTCGTTGATGTAGAGCGACTCGAGCGACTCGAGGTTCCCGATCTCCTCCACCAGGTGGCCGAAGTTGTTCTCGCCGGCGCTCAGGTACGTCAGGTTTGTCAGCAGCCTGACGGAGACACGCCAATGTTACTAGCAGCCTGACGATACACTGCAGTTATCTGCAAAGGGATTTGCCACAGTCACTATCAACCTGACATACGCATAATGTCGTTACTGGCAACCTGGTCGAGACACACTGCTGTTGCTGGACCCTGGCCGGGATCCGCCACCGCTATTAGCAGTCTGACACACTTCTGCAACTAAGTGTGTACAGTGAGCCAACAAACGTTTTTACTAATGCCGCCTTTGAGCATTGCTGGACAGTGGATTTGGCCATGTAGCGCGGATTGAGTATATTCGTGTCCATGACATCAGGTAGAACACAATGATAATGTGTGCATCACAGTTAAGTGTGATTGCGCGTTCTTCGGACCCGATGGCTCGTGGCAGGGCCGTCAGACAGTTGCTCTGGAGAACCAGTCGCTGCAGCTCCCGCAGGTAGCCGATCTCGTTCGGCAGCATCTCCAGCTGGTTCTCCTCCAGGTCCAGTAGACGGAGCTTGCGGAGGTTACCCAGCGTCGGCGGTAGCCGCTGTGAAACAGACACGGACGTTACGCCAACATCACCCCCACAGCTCGATCCTCTGCATAACACATATAAGTAACACCCTCCGCCGTTCATTCAACGCTACATATAAGCCTCCGACACCAGGCTCAGTCACCAGAGCCCCTCTCGCTCTCACACATCACACAATACCATCCACCGACCTTCAACGCTAAAGCGAAGCTTCCCACCTCCCGCATCCTCACTCACCCTGATCATGTTGTTGGAGAGGATGAGCACCTCGAGGCTCTGCAGGTGCTGAATGTCATCCGGCACTTTAGTCAGCTGGTTGGTCCCCAGGTTCAGCTCGACCATGTGCTCCCAGGTGCCGATGTCCATCGGCAGGGCGGTCAGCAGGTTGTCCTTCATGTTCAGCTTGGTCAGGTGCCGCGCCCGGGAGAAGATGCCGTACGGAATCTTGTCGATCTGGTTGTGCTCCATGTTGATCGAGTCGACGTTTGTGAACTGGAGCGGATAGGAGTGGGCGTTAGGACGCCAGGGCGGTACAGAATAGTCAGAAGCACAGGCAGCGCGCCTCGAGCTAGGAATATAAACTACCGACCACATCTGCCGAGAAACGTATCCGTCAGTGATAGTTCCTCTCTTTACCGATGGTCACGGCACGCCTTGTCGCACTGGCACAACACATGTAGGCCTACGCTTGCTGCAGCAGTTTTGATCATTACAATCCCTAGAGCATTACAGCAGCAAGTCTTCAAAGCAACAAAGCAATTAGTGCAACAAGATCACCAAAACAAGTCGCTGTCGCTTTCGTAGCCTGGTTCCCAAATGCCCGAGCAATGGGGTTGGGGACATTTAGTGGGTTTTTACGCATAACAAATTCAGTGTATTTTTCTCGATTTTTCGATATACTGCTCACACATCTTAGACCGCCTTCTGTCCTAAAACATCCTCTTAACTTCTCATATTTTGTTTTAACATTCTTGATTTTGTTTATGACGTCACAACACTAGTGATTTGTGACGACACTTTTGACGCATATGCGCATTCAAGTGGTTTTGCTAGTTATAATGAAGTGTGTATAGTATTTTTTTTTTGTTGAAAATCTTAGTTTATTGGAAGGATGCGTGCAGGCAAATGTAATCAATTTTACCTAACCTTTCACCAAATCTAGCCTGAAAAAAATCGGTTGCTTTTCGCTCTCATGTTTTTCCAGTTGTATTTCGAACATGTCAACAGCGTTAGCAAGGAATGTGTAAAGTACTCACCTCTCCATCTTCTTGCACCTGAACTCAAAATTCATCACATGGCAGGCACAAATTCATCAGAAGTTTGCAAGAAGTGTGCAACAGCCGACGCTCCAAGCTTGGGTAATGGGTAGGTTCTGTGAGATTGCCTTTTCAAACTCAGTTTCTAAACTGTTGCGTTTCGGAACCTTTGACACATGATCTTTAGACTTCGAAAGTATAAAATATCAACTCACTAACCATCAAACATTGATTGAATAAAAACACTTCGAAAAAAATCACTTTATGTCGCTCTGATCGGGATTCCCACAACTCCATTGGAGTTGATTTTTTTGTGTAACTGCGCTGCATGCTCGCGCTGTTATTTCTTTTTTCTTTAAACTCAGGTTCTGGAGTCTGGACTATAAAGCTTAGGTATAACTTGACATTTTTTAGACCCAAAAGGTACGATAAGCTACAACTCTAAAAAAAATAACTGCGGAAGACAGACTTTACTAAACGAATCACTACCGAGACGCTCCGATTCAGGTTTGCGCATGCATTAACTCTCGAACGCATTTACCATATTGGGCGTTCCAGGACAGATCGACCAGTCGGAGGGTCGATTTTCACCCTCATCTCTCAGAAAAATATAAGACTGGGTTTCTAGGGTTTTCGTAGGCCCTGAAGACGGCTGTGCAAATATTTTGCCTCGCCGAGCAACGGTCACCGAGCTATAGCCTCCGGCAATGTCGAGAGGTCACGCTGCATACCTTTCTTTGATGGATCATAACTTGTAGTTACGACGACCGGAAACCTTCAAAGCGATATAGTCCGCCCCTGTAGCTCAGTGGGAGAGCGCTGGACTTCTGACCTATCCCGGTGTGGCAGCCCGGGTTCGAGTCGCTTCGGCGCTCGCTGTTTGCTCCTGACTGGGATGGCCTGCGGCCGGTGGCAGCGGTCGCACTCAAGGTCAGGTGACGTCAGTGAGCGGGGCGGACCGTGTCCAGGTATGTCGGGCACGTAAAACTTTCGTCTCTAAATTCTGCCGGCCAACAGGAATTGCGCGATCGGGTGGTGAGGTCAGGACCTGCGCAACAAGCTCTGCTTAGCGTGGGTCCTGACTTCGGAAATCCATCCATACAAAACATTCGGACTAAATTTAAAAAAAAAAAAAATCACTGAACTCGGAATGTTGCAGGGAAAGTTTTGGCTATCTCTTTTTTATTTCTTTTTTATTTTGTGATCTTGTGACCTTTTCTTACATGACCTATCCTGACCTTTTCCCAGTCGAAACCTGTATTTTTGACTCAAAGCCAAATTTAGTTTTATTAATTATACCTTGCGATCGAAAAAAAATAAAAAGGTGGATATAGCCTATTAAAGGGAATGTTTCACCCATGTATTAGTTTTAAACTGAGATAGCCATTATATTGGGCTGTTAATGAAATGTTTAAATTACTAGTCATTTTTCCCAAAACTTAACCGTTTTTAAGCAATTGAATTTACCATTTGCAAAAGGACTCCAGGCTGGTGCAGCCGCTGATTGGCTGACAGCCACCTTTTCAGCCAATCCCACTTTGACAGCCAATCAGCAGCGGTCTATAGCTCAATAATCACGTCATTCGCCCAAAACGAAAAACTTAATTTGTATAAAGTTAAGTGACTTTTCGAGTGAAAACAAATCTCACCATCGTTTTCAGCAGCACTTACTTCATATTTTCTACTACAACCAGCGTATATTTGACAACTTTCAGAAAGGTGAAACACTCCCTTTAACCCTATTTGTAACGGGGGGGGGGCGGATTCCACCCCCCCCCCCCTCATGTTTTTCGCAGATATCTCCAGAACGGCTGGGAGCAGGCCCATGACATTTTTTGACTTTTCATAGAATTGAATACCGCATTTGGAGTCAAAATTTTGAGTTCTTAACCTGAACAGAGGCGGTTCCAGGGCACAGTTTTGGGTGGGTTCGGAGGCGACATTTGGCGATAATACGGAAATGCGATCTTCACGGTTTCTTCCGTGCCTCAAGTATGAAGGAGTTACATCGGTTTACGGTGATTGCAACAAGTGCAAATTAGTTGATGTTAATGAAATATCATAAAAATTGTATGGCAGAGGCGGTTTCAGGGGCTTGAAAAGGGGGGGGGGGGTTCCAGGAAGTATTCAATGCTTGGCGGGAAGCCAATAGAGCGATGTAAGGGGCATTTATAGCTATCAAGATGTAAAAGATAGCTACTGCTTCCATTATTTGCATAATTTATTACATATAGAGTTTCAGGGGCGTGTTCAGGCACATGAAAAGGGGGGTGACTGGCATGGTGATGACGATATGCCAGCGATAACGGCGCAATAGACGTTTAGCTTATATTGATATATGCACATATGAGGCCAGAAAAGGGAATAAAGTCTTTTTTTGCAGAGGCGCGCTCGGGAATGGAAGAAAGGGGTCATATTATTGCAAGAAAACTAAGAGGCATGGGCGTACAATGACATAACATACTGCATTTTTCGGATGAAACACGCACCACAGGCTACTCTATGAACGATTATAAGATAATAGGCGAGTCCAGGTAGGGTAAAAAGGGGGATAAGCATTGTTAATTGAAGTTGTAAGTGAAATCGTCACTGTTGGCTAGTTAGTATCATAATAGCGGATAATATACTTATCAAAAGGTCTTGCGCCGCCCCAGTTTGGATCCTGGATACACCTATGATGAAGTACAACATGCAAAAAAGAACTATCTACGATCAGTAACTTATTTATAGTGCTGGGTAGCAACTTGTTTGCGGTTAATATTTTCTTCCAATTTGACCTCCTTTTTCACAAACCTGGTACCGCCTATGGCAAAAAAAGAAGATTTATAACTGTTTTGTCTAATGTCACAATCACATACCATTTCATTTATAAAAAAACATCAAAAATGGTTTTATTACACATTTACTTCACCCCCATGTTGAAGTGACCTGCACACGCCTATGATTTTTGAATTTTCAAACGTCACCGTCATATATCAATTTCCAATTCAATCTCTATCGACTCCTATTAGTTGTGTTAAAATCGGTCGATAAACATGAAAGCTATGTTGGATCAAAAATACGACTAAAATTGGTAGTTTTTGCCCCTCTGTTGCCCCCTATCCAAAATTTAGATTTGTATTATTATTTAGAAATTTAGATCGTGTTGAGGGGAACCAAACACCGTTTCATACTTGAAAATCGGACGGGTAGATCTCGAGATCTCTGGGGGGGGGGGCGGAATCCGCCCCCCCCGTTACAAATAGGGGTAGGCAGGAGCCTGTTACAAATAGGGTTAAATGCCCCTTTCAGCCTCGCAAAAAAAAACGTATAGGTGGTGCTGCGAAAGTTACCCATGCATATCTCCGGACTGGGTAAAGATATCGAGGTGCGGCCAACGCCAGTGGATTGGATAGGTGATTCTGAGCAAGAAATATTCGTATGACTTCGTTACCCGAGGGCAGAGTCAAGGTCAAGGTCATAATTTAGGTCAAGCTCGTAAATAATTTCCGTTTTATATACGCACGGGATTTTTGTGAGTATTTCCGGGGTATTGCACCGAGTTTAGACGAGGACGAATCCAGAAGGCCATTTTGGGATGCGCCAAAACTATCTAGGGGATACAAAAAGCGATACAATTTCCAAACTTGATCGGAAGTCACTTTGTCACCCTTTGGTCGATCGATCTGGTTGCTCAGTACTGGATTCTTTGATCATGCAACACATTTTCAAGCGCATCTCATTGTATTTTGAGCGTCAGTGTGCGACAACATCATATGCTCACTTCTTCCCCCTGGCATTTTGCATGAATGGAACCATGCACACATGTGAACAGAACCGTACGAAACTGGCTCGCAGCCATACTACCTCGCGTCCACGTGTCTGAATCATACAACACTTCGAAGTACATGAGTGGCTACATACCCTCACACCGATAGAGAACAGGGTTACTTTTTGCACTGTCCATGTTCTCTCCCAGATGCGTTTATCACCTTATGTGGACTGTTTTGCCGGGTCCACGTGACAGGTGCATTTCATCCACTGGAACAAAACGGTGAAACTGCTGGGTGCCTTTACTTGTTTTGGCAGCAGATAAACGTGCAGCTAGCCCCACTGCAGTTTTCTTGACCTCTCCCTTCTCCACCAAGCACAACTGGATAATGGTTTCGAATTTCTCCGTCGGAAACGTAAAAATGGCCTGTGCCGACAGAATTTGGTCAGGGTACGGATGCCTGAGACTCTGTCGCCGCCGCTCTTTTCTGCCATCACATGCACTCTTGCCGTGGGATGTGGCAAAGAAGTGTCATTCGCATGTGATTCCAAAGTCCGCAGAGTGATGTGTTATGTGAAATAAATTATACTTGTTTTTGTATTGAGCTGCGCAGCCGTCAGAAACATAGCGCATTTTGCTCAGTCCCGGTATTAGTTTCTGTGCTTCGGGAATGAGGCATCTAAAAAATGTGTGCACCATGCTGGCTGGTGGCTAAGACTTTCCAGGAAATCCTCACGCGACTCAACCATGTCTACTAGCGTGCAGCGATCGGTACTAACCCAGTGTTCAAAGCGTATTTCGGTCTCAAAATCGCCCTCGTCATCCAAATCGTTTGTGCATGCCGGCATATTTTCCCCTAGGATACGTTCAGAAACTGGAAAACTTCCCTGGGACAGTCGGTTCTGTTTCAGTTCTGGTTCTGTTCACATGTGTACATGGTTCCATTCATGCAAAATGCCAGGGGGAAGACGTGAGCACATGATGTTGGCACACTGATGCTCAAAACGCAATGAGATGCGCTTGAAAATGTGTTTCATAATAAAAGAATCCAGTACTGAGCAACCAGATCGATCGACCAAATGGTGACAAAGTGACTTCCGATCAAGTTTGGAAATTTTCTAACTTTTTGCACCCCCCAGATAGTTTTGGCGCATCCCACAATGGCCTTCTGGATTCGTCCTTGTCTCAACTCGGTGCAATACCCCGGAAATACAAAAATCACGTACGCACAGAAAACGGAAGTTATTTACAAGTTTGACCTAAATTATTACCTTGAACTTGACCTCGGGTAACAAAGTCATACACATATTTCTTGCTCAGAATCACCTATTGAATCCACTGGCGTTGACCGCACCTCGATATCTTTACACAGTCCAGAGATATACATGGGTAACGTTCGCAGCGCCACCTATACGGGTTTTTGCGAGGCTGAAAGGGGGTATTTAATAGGCTTGTACTTGTACTTGTACTTATAGTACGGAACTATAAGGAGGATGAGTATCCACTTTTCCCCCACTTTTCCACTTTTTTCACACAGTTAGATGTTATATCCACTTTTTTATTTTTGCTATCGAAAGGTAATGGATGAAACTCAATCTGACGGAGTCAAAAATACATGTTTCGACTGGGAAAAGGTCAAGCGATAGGTCACGTAAGAAAATGTCACAAGGTCACAAAATAAAAATAAAATACAAAATCGAAAACTTTGAGATAGCCAAAAGTTTCCCTGCATCATTGCGAGGTCAGTGATATGTCACTTTTAAGGTTTCCGGTCGTCTAGCTACAAGTTATGATCCATCAAAGAAAGGCCTGCAGCGTGACCTCTCGACATTACCGGAGGCTATAGCTCGGTCACCGTTTCTCGGAGAGGCAAACTATTTGCACAGCCGTCTTTAGGGCCTTAGACTACCCTATATACCCAATCTTAGATGGTTTTGAAATATGAGGGTGTAAGGCACTGGTCGGTCTGTCCTGGAACGCCACAAATGCAAAATGTTTTTCCCGACGCGCAGATGTCGCGTCAGCGTCATTTCCGGATACGAATTTCACTAGTGTCGTGACGTCACAACTACAAAGACATGAGCTTAGTTGTTTTAGTGTTTAATCATTTTTTTGTTAATTTCGCATTTTTTATAATACAAGAAAAAATATTTGCATTATGCAAAATTATCATTGTTTTTATGAACCCAAAAAAAATGGTACCTTACTAAATTGTTCCCAACCCCATTCCGACCACCCGGCCGGGCAGCCCATCTTACCTGCGCCGGCCCGCCGACCGGGAAGCTGGTGAAGCAGTTCCTGGCGAGGGTGACGCTGGTCAGGCTGTTGAGCGCCGACAGCAGGCCCTCCGGCAGGCGCGCCACGCTGTTGCCCTCCATGTTGAACTGGTCCATATGCACACACTTGGCCAGCGACCGCGGGATCTCCGTCAGACGGTTGTACCTGGAGCGTGAGGCGAAAAGACAGAAAGGCGTTACAAAGTCGTCGGATCGCCGACAGATATCCACTTTCGGAACTCAGTTAAGGTACGACGGCGAATATTTCACGACTGCGATGGTTGTATGGCATGTACATTGTACATAGTTATAGCGTATGACACCTGACACAGCGCACCGCCAGTGGAGTTATTTGAATTCCGTATAGTGTAGACGTTCAAAGCTACACCACTTCGAAAAACATTAAATGTGTTCACCAAAAGACTTGCACCCAGAACAGCACTGCCCGTCAACTAGTGTCTTGCAAAATTTAACAACATACCTATCACAGACCACCACAAGGTAATAACATTGAGAAACTAAAGCCAACAAAATCCGCACCGAAACTGCCTCCCGTCCTCTGTTGCCTCCCCTCCGCGTCGCCGTGTGTCCCCCGTCCGTCCCTACCTGAGCTCGAGCCGGGTGAGCGCTCGCAGGTTGCCTATCGTCTCCGGCACGTCCATGAGCTCGTTGTGCTGCATGTCGAGCGTGGAGAGCCGGACGCAGTTGCCGATCGCCTCGGGCAGATGCTCCAGGTGGTTGTGTGACACGTCGAACGTGACCAGCTTCACCAGCCGGCCGACGCCCGGCGTCAGCTCCCGGATTTTGTTCTCACGCAGGCTGAGCATCGTCAGGTTCTGAGGGCACGCACGGCGGGAGCGGCGTCGTCAGAAGGAGAGAAGGGGGTACGAAGCCGCGCGATACAGCTGGTCTTGGAGAGCGGCCCATAAAGGTGCAGGTCAGGATAAAATAACGATGCGTTCCACCTTCTGCGTACACTGTGATCATTGATAAGAGGATTAAAGACGCACCGATGATCATTCGGCGCCAAACTTTCCTTAAACCAGAACATACTTGAACAGAAAACTAGATTGAATATAATATCAAAATGTTAATGTTAATCTGAAAGATATAAGCTGATGTTGATTCGATGAGAATATATTTAGTGTGACATGTTGTCATTTGAAGACGTCAAGCGGAATACTTACCACTAGATTTTGAATGCCATCACCAACCACTTTAATCCTGTTGAACCTCAGATATAAGGTGGTAAGGTTCGTAAGCTTGTAAACAACATCAGGAATCTGAAAGTACAAACATATAGCAGACAACGAAAGTACAATACTAAGTCGAACATCATAACATAATTACAATTCCGTTCAGAAATAAAACCCACGTGCTACTGATACACAATATCCCATCAGCAGCACCTTATCATACCACCCAATATGCATCCATTGGCCGAAATCGCCAGCACTAACGATCGCGCCCATAGCTCACTCGCTGACCTCGCTCAGTTTGTTGTGTCGGAGGTCAAGCACTCTCAGCGACGTCAGGTGCGCCAGCGCGTCTGGCAGCTGGGTGAGCGAGTTCTCGTTGAGCGCCAGCGTCTGCAGGCTGGTGAGGCAGCCGACCTCGGCCGGCAGCGTGGTCAGCTTGTTGCCGTACAGGTACAGCTCGTGCAGCTCCGTCAGCTCCCGCACAGACGCCGGCAGGTGAGCGATCTTACGACACCAAATACAGGTGTGAGAGCACAGTGGCGACGGCGTACCACACAGTAGCACATGCAGGTTGAAAGCATAGACAAACCAAAGACAGAACAACCCCAAGGAAAGAAGCAAAAGAAACAAAAACACACAAAGAGTCGAAGAGACAAAGAAACCTGGAAACAAACACAAAATTAACAAGAACGACAAGCAAACCAAAAATTTACATTTTTATAGAATGCAGTTCTGAACGTATTCAAATCATTCGACGACAGCTCGTTACTAACTTTCGCCCAATATTACAACAAAAGTGTTAAGCAAGTATCAGCAATAGACAAACAAGCACCAGCCGAGTGTCGACCCACGAAGAAGAGACAGACGTCCAGCTGTGAAGCCGTCATACTGCCGCGAGGGACTCACGTTCGCCTTGCTGAGGTCGAGCCTGTGCGCACCCTCGTCGCGACAGCGCAGGAACTCCTTGGCCACGTCCAAATCGGCCTGGATCGGCTTGTTCTTCTTGGTAGTCGGCTTGGGCTTGTTCTCGTCGACCTTGACCGTGACGGTCTTGGGCCGGCTGCCGTCGCCGCCGCCGCCGACCGTCAGCGAGCCTGAGGAGAGCTTTTTCTCCTTCAGGGTGCCCACCAGCTCAGAGGTGACCGGCATCTCTGGCAGTCTGTCACTGTCTCCGGAGCCCTGGAGGCGGATGAGCTGTAGTTAGATCAGATGCATTTGCCACATATCCACGACTGGGTAGCTTTTCACAGTTGCATGTCATATGAGGGTGAATTCACAGAGAACAGAACACAGCAGTCTGACAGGGGTCATGCTGCTGAAAATAGTCTGAATGGGCTGAAGCACAGGGTTAGGAGTAGGCATGCAACAGATTCACAGAAAATTGCATGACCATGAAGATCAGCTTGGAATGAAGTCAACATTTGGCACATCTGTGATTTAAATAATTCCTTGATGAACAACCATTCATATCGTCTTTTTCTTAACTTTTTAACTTAACTTTTACATTGGCCAACTACAACTCCTGGCATTAATAATTGATAATATATAGTGAATTTTGTCATATATGGTACAGATTTATCAGACCCTTGATGTCCAACTTTGTCTCTCCTAATAACATTTTTCCATATCCAATTTTTACTTAATACTTAACATCTTAGCTCATAAGCAGATAAGCTGCTGTTACCCTGTGTATGCCAGAAGTTACATTGGGTTACAATCACTCACATTAACCTGGCAGCCACTGTGGCTTCCTGGACACCTTCAAGCCATTGGGACTTTGTGATGTCACTGTGACCTGACCTGACATGGTATTGATACCAAATTTTACCAACATGTGGCCAAGGAATGCATTTGGTCTTCATAAGTACAAAGAACATTAATTTTACTCACATCTTAAAACTAAAACAGAGAACCAGGGTGATTTGATGGTTGATTTGCCCCACAAATGATATCATCTTTGGAGTCAGCACACTAAAAAAAACTTACAGTGCAAAATGTATGCATGAACTTGTAGTTGAACTCCAGGTAAAATAATACCAAAAACCAGGTGTAATAGTACTGGATTTAACCCTCGCCCTACAGGGTTCCTAAAACGACCCCCTGAGGTTTTTCTTGAATAACTTTTTACACATGCGGCACATCTTGCAGCAATTTTCTATCAAAATTTGAAGTGTATACGACTTTTAGATCGTGACCTATGACCTTTTCGTCAAGGTCATGTCAGAACCCAAAGGGCCATTGACATGACACCAAAGGTCACTAGTTGACCAAGATGCTCAAAATGGGATGCCTTTGAATTTTCCTTATGACAGGCATCACGCTACTTTTTACGGTGTCTCTGTCTCTCTCCGTTCGGAAGTTATACTAAGCGCCCTGTACAATCGCTATTTTTGGGCGTGGTCGATCTTAAGTCATTCACTTGACCTGGAAGGTCACCCGTGGACCTGAAACCTAAAAATCGCATACCGTTAGATTCCTCTCATGACAGACAACTTGCTGGTTCTTACCGCATTGCTCTATGTTGCTTGGTTTGGAAGTTAACAGGGGGGGGCGCTTTTTAGCCCCCCCTCTCATAGGGTGAAGGTGAGAAAAGGTCCTGTAGAGCGAGGGTTAAAAGAACCCAAAGTTCCAAGTTGCTATCACTAAACATTTTTGGCATATTGCCAAAAAACTAAGGGGATAAAAAGCTTCTGAGACATATAAATATTTGGAATTCGCTTCCAGCACTTGCAGTGTGTGCCCGACATTCGTATGTTCAAGCGTATGTTGGATAAGCACATCCACGACTCTCTGTATGCCTTTGTTAAATAAGCGGGTAGGTATCATGATTGATCGGTCGAAATATGTCATCGTATCCGATTATTTAATGACTATGCGTACATGATTATGTTTATGATATTCGCTTCTTTGATTATGTGCTCACTAATGACGAAACTGTTAGCTTTTATGTATGTAAGAAGACTCCATCTCACAAGTGTTCGTTCTCTATTCACACTCCGTATCCACGGTCACCATTGCACAAGTCACACTCCTGAACCAGCTCCCGATGCCACGGACCGCATCCTCGCGTGTCCTTGGCCCAGACCAAACTGTCCCGCCACGCGGCGCGGCGCCGGAAGCCAGCTGACAATTGCCGCCACTCAGCACGCAACACAGTCTCTGCGCAGCTGCGCGAAGTGGATGCGGGTGCCTGCGGGTGCCTATTCAAATACATGGGTAAATTTCCGCAGTCGATTTTTTCTTCCCGCACCCTGCGCATCGTGCAGTTGTTGCAACCTCTGTTCAATGTATTTGAATAGGCACCCGCATCCACTTCGCGCAGCTGCGCGAAGACTGTATTTCAGCCTTTAGTAACCGCCGGGTACATCTCATGCCCGGCGGATCCTTCACGAGGACGCAACTACTAAATTATTACCTACCTACATTTATGCTATCAAGTCTTTGTTATCGAATGATCTTTTGAGAGATGCACAATTCCAGTCATTGTCTGCAAATCCACAGATGCCCAAGCCATCTTTAATAGGACTGGCACATCTTTTTTATTTGGGGTTCCTCATTTTCCTCTGGTCAATATCCTCTCAATTGTCCAATTTCTGATGCAATAACATGATGGAACCCAACCAGGTAAGAGAACCAGGAAAGAGAAAAGTCCTGTCAAATACAGATTGAGATTATGTTAGCCATGATTCAATTACACAATGACTTGCAATATACCTAAACAATACAGACTTCCATCAAGACTTACCTCAAGTCTGAGGTCTGCCGACCTCTCAGCTTGAGCTGGTGCAGACTCATGACTTCGGGACTTGCTGGTACGCCTCATGGTTCCAAATAGGTCACCCAGAAGCCAGTGGAGTGAACATCACATCACCTCAGTGCTGCAGGAAAACTTTGTTTCAGGATCAAAGCATGCCATAAGCAGAGAATAACACTGACAAAATACATTACTAGTATGTGTGACACAATTAGTACAACCCAATTAATTTTTTCAAGGAAGATTATATTTACCTTAACCCGCGCACTGCGGGGGGGGGGGGTGATTTCCGCCCCCCCCCCCCCCCACCTCAGGTTTTTCAAAGATAGCGAAAAAACGGAGGCGCGCAGCGCCGCCGGGTTTTGATACACCTGTTAGGACATCCATTGCGCACACTTTGAGAAAAACAATATGCTCGGGTCATCTCAGGTCAGGTCACCAGACCAGGTCAAGTGACCCCACCACCAAAAATGTTTGCAGTTGTGCCAAAGCCAGAGTTTTTCACCGATCAGGTTGAAACTTACAGGATGTCATGAGGGCATCAGTACTTACAATTCGTATAACTCGGAATTTTGATATCGGTGACCTAAGGTCAGGTCAATTCCGTAACCTCCCCATAATAAGTCGATGGGGAAATATACAAATGCTTCCTATTTCAAGGATATGCATGGTACTAGTCCAATTACTTCTGGATCATGTTATTATAGGATATTCTTGATGATCCAAGTGTAAGTTGTGTTCAGTGACCCCTATTGGGTCATTTGAGGTCATGCGAGGTCACCATCACTTTTTTGTCAATAACTCTCGACATAATGAAGATAGAGAAGTACAACAGACATCAATGTGTTTGTCTCGTCGAGACACGTCTTCCCATATGCAACATGCCCTACTTGGGTCACCACTTGACCTTGACCTTAGGTCAAATTGTTAAGTTGACTTAACAAGGTCACCAAATATATCATTCAAAACGCCTTGACAAGATAAACACAATGGCGTAAACAGTTTTCCGTTATCTTTATTAAGTAAAAAGTTAATAGCAAAAAACGATTTAGCAAAAAAACGGATTTTGTTTTCCTTTTTGACCTCTGGAGCCTCAAATATTGACCTAAGATCAAATCTGAGGACACCTTAGCGATTAAAAATTTCACTGGCTGGCGTTTGCTTTTTTCAGTTTGTTTCTGACTATCATCGTTTCTGAGATATATGGGAATTTCTGGAGCGATGTCCTAAAACAGGAAAAACTGGAACATTTTACCTTTGATGACCTCTGGTGACCTCAATTTTGACCTGACTTTAAAAAAAAACACTGAAATACTTTCGATAGAATATGTATCAAGCTATCAAATGCCTTTTTCCGCTTCTCGCTACGTTGCGTAGTTTTCGAGATCTCAGGGGGGGGGGGGGGGCGGAAATCAACCCCCCCCCCTGCAGTTCGTGTTCGGCGCAAAGCCCCTGCAGTGCGCGGGTTAAAGGGAATAATTAACCTTTAATGTGGGGTTTTGAACTGAGATAGCAGATTTGTAGAGCATATTGAAAAATTGGTTGTGAGAAAAAATGAACTTATGTTAAGTAATTTTGACACAGGACTAGTGGGCCCCTTTTAGAAGAAGAAATTTAATTTCCCTTAAATTTTTTGGGTCCTCACAGCGGTTGTTTACGTTACAAGAAGCCTTCTTGATGGGTTAGGGCGCGTAGCTGCGAGGCTCAAGCGTCCAACTGAAGCCTGCGTATATATGCTTAAAGTCTGTCGTTATTGTGTGCAATAGTTTCCATATCCAAGCTAATGCAAGACATCATAATTGTCATGAAGTTTTGTTATGGCCAAGGAGAAAAGAGAAACATGCCCATTTTGCGACGGATATCCATCTATCGTCCAAACAAATGTCATATTCGTATTTTTGCAGCTAAAAATACCATGTATAGCCAAATGTCAAGACTTTTGTCAAGGTGACATATTCCATTTAACCCGCCATTGACGGGGGGAGGCGTTTAACGCCACCGCCACCCCCCCCCCCTGATGAATTTGCGTAATAGCTCAAAAACGAATAGCGCTATCAAAGTGAAACTTTGGGTACCTTCTTATAAATCACGTTTACGTCTTGTGAAAAAATAAAGCAATTTCGGCCAAAAAATAGAGTTATATCGAATTTAGTGACACACAAGTTTTACACCATAATCAGCTAAATTTTGCCAGGCCGTAGAAATGCCATATTTAAAGCAACATGCAATCGAAAAACGTCAAAAGATAGCAAATTGCAAGGGCTACGAACTGGCTATCTCGGAATTTGGACATTTTTAGGTTTTGACCCCCCCCAAAAAAAAAAAAAATGTGGAAAATGCACACAAAATCGAATTTTTCAAAAATATTCAAAAAGCCAGAATATGTCAGAGAACCACACATGGAAAACTACCATACCAAATTTCAGATTTATATCACCATTGTTGACTGATCTATGGCATCTAAAGTATGGGTAACTCATGACATCATATTTAAAAATGTTTTGTTTTCCTTTTTTGACCAGATACTGACAAATTAAGTACACCACTGTATTTCTGAGACAAAACTGGTCTAGAAACATGCCTTTGTTATTTAGATTGATCAATTACAAATGTTGACCTTCCTGAACTTGACCTTGACATTAACTTCATGCAAATGAAGTCAAGTGGTAAAATGACTATCACTATCAAATTATATGTGGAAAAACTCATACAACATGTGTTGCATGACTTTTGTAGATATTTTAAGCATAGTGACCTTTTGTGACCTGACCTTGACCTTGGCCAACAATCTCACTTTAGGTCATGTGGGATGTGCATCACACCTTTGGCAGCACTTTGGAGTTTGGGTGATCATGGTCATAATTGAAGGCTATGGATGGAAATATGGCCCATAAGCTCAAATATGTCAATTTTGACCCTTGACCTGACTGTGACCTGCCATTTTACCTTACTTTGACATTTTTGAGTATGCTTTATATTCATCTCATTTAGAGCTTTTGATTGTCGCCTTGCACGTCTCACTGCGATCATTGGTCCGGAAGATAACCAGGGCCCAGGGGGGCATTTAACAGGTGGCTGTTCGGGAGAAGTGGCCTGGGGGCAAAGGAAAAACTGCTGTCATTTTTTGGTCACATGTTTTAAATGAAGGGTTTCCTTCATAGTGTTCTTGTTGTAAACCAGTGGGTTGGGGATCCCAAGAGTTTATTTACTGTTTACTATAACACATTCACCATAAAAAAGGTCATGTGACCGTGAAGAAAAAATCCAAGATGGAGGCCAATTCCACCCTCAGGACACTTCTCCCGAACAGCCACTGTTTACCCCCCCCCCCCCAGTCAATGGCGTTTGGCTGAGACCACAGTCAATGCCGGGTAAATTGGGGTTATCGGAGACAAAATGAAATAACTGCAAGTCACAATGAGTTTGGTGCAAACCAAGCCTATATATACCGTCCAAACGCAACTTTGTGCTCCTTTCAAGATTTAAATGTAAATGACAAAAACAGTGTCTTTATCACTGTTGCCTGTTACATTGACTTGACATTAAAAAAATATTAACTTACCTACACATGATTTTGAAAGACACTTATGCTGTGCTCTAACAGGTTGAAAAAATATCAGCATGCTATCTTCAATACTCATCGCTCCATAACTACGAGCTCTTATGCGGCCTTGACTACGAGAACATATCGGTAAATAACTCAATTGAATGATGCCCCTCCCCTCTCTCTCCGGTGCCTCGCGTGTTTACGCGGAAGGCCGTATGTGTTTGCCAGGGTAATAGAACGGGGAATAACAAGGTGTTTGCGAATATAAGCACTTGAGACCGGGGGGGGGGCGCAGCCGCAAGTTGTTTGGTAGCCGTGACATCACCATGGCAGTGGAATCCCGCTCCAGGCAATGCAATGCAAAGAGGCTTGGTAGTTACCCCCTTTAATTTGTTATCTAAGAGAGATGGATACAAGTATTTATACTCAATGGGAAGCTCGTTTATTCAAGATTGCTGGAATGGCCTCAGATTTTACCTGAGAAACTCCAATCGTTCACAATTATCTGTCGAGTGGAGGCATGTTCCGCCCACACGGCGCGCCGAAGCGGGGGGTTCGCTGTCAGGGGCTGTACACCAGAGTACTTATGTACACCGACGCCGCCGCGCCGGCCGCAAGTTGGTGAGAACCACTGCGACGCCTTGTCAGAGACTGTACCGCCGCGGGCCGGCTGGCCGGCCCGACGGCGGCCTGGTGCTTCATAATTTCCGGCCTGTATGCAAACTCTGTTACAGCTGACTAATTATGATATATCGTTAACATGGTGTTTATAGGTATTTTTCCAATAAAATTGATGTACCAATGAACTTTAAATATTATTTCAATTCGAATACACACAAAATTGTATTTAATATATTTCGTTTCCTATTAAGATATTTTCCAATGTGATTACTCAGTTTATTCAGTTTAAAAGTCCCAGTTAATTAACGTGGTGAATTGGTGCGGATACCTCCATCCCGGAGATGCCAGCTAGCTATGTATAGGACATATGTGGGAGATGGGATAAGTCACCGACATACCGGAGTTGGTGCGGCGGTGATCCCTTGACGGGTAATAGGCAATTATGTCCTATGCAGTGTTCTATTGGCCTGGACCTATGCAGTTCCAGTTCAGTTAATTAACGTGCTGAATTGGTGCGGATACCTCCATCCCGGAGATGCCAGTTAATCGTCCAGTATGCCTCTATAGGGAGGATTTTTTTGTCGTTTACGAGTTACAGCCATGCGCTTGAGCGCGGCGCCGACGAAGGAGCAGGGTCCCGCTAGGACGTCATCCGGCGGTCCGCCGAGTTCAAGGTCAAATGGCTCGTGTCTTTACCTGGTTTACCTGGGCCTTGATTTCAACCAAGCATTGCTACTACCGCTGCGAACTTTACTTACGATCCTCCGTTCCGGAGATCTTCAAATCGGCTGAAGCGTAAACCAGAACTTTTGAACGTCCGTGAAGTTAGCGACTTATTCAGCGACGGATTCAGAAATCAGATTTGGCCCAACCTCGGCCCAAGGTCAATTCTGGCACGCTGATCACGAATATGACCTTCATTTTGCTGTTCAAGGTCATATTCAAGGTAAAATTAAAGGTAAAAGGACGGGGTACCCAATAACGTCCCGAATGTATTGCCGGATCCTTCCCGAAGTGGTCCCAGATGATACAGGGTCCACATCTAACGTCCGTCACCGTGACCTGACCCCGTCCTTTCACCTCGAATGTGACCTCCAATTGGAGGATTTGACCTCCAACTTGAGGTCAAATTCCAGGTGAAAGGACGGGGTCAGGTCACGGTGACGGACGTTAGATGTGGACCCTGTCTATCATCTGGGACCACTTTTGAAAGGATCCCGCCATAGTTTCGGGACGTTATGCGGTACCACGTCCTTTGACTTCGAATTTTATATCCAAGGTCAAAGGTCATGGGTCAGGTCACGGTGACGGACGTTAGATATGGACCCTATCTATCATCTGGGACCATTTTGGAAAGGATCCCGCCATAAATTCGGGACGTTATGCGGTACCCCGTCCTTTGACCTCGAATTTCACCTCCAAGGCCAAAGGTCACGGGCCAGGTCACGGTGATGGACGTTATATATGGACCCTGTCTATCATCTGAGACCACTTTGGAAAGGATCCGGCAATGAATTCGGGACGTTATGCGGTACCCCGTCCTTTGACATTGAATTGTACCTTGAATATAACCTTGCACAGCAAAATGAAGGTCATATGCGTGATCAGCGTGCCAGAATTGACATTGGGCCGAGGTTTGTACCAAGTCTGAAAAGTCGCTAACTTCACGGACGTTCTACAGTTTACAGTCAACGGTTTACGCGTCAGCCGATTGGAAGATCTCCGGAACGGAGGATCGTAGGCGTAAAGTTCGCAGTGGTAGTACAATGCTTGGTTGAAATATGGCCGTTTCCACCACGGCCATGGGGTATTTTGCAGGGCTAAATATCTCACGAAATACGCTACGGCGTAAATCAGTTGTCCGATGTATATACGCGCTTGTGACGGCATAAAAGTGCGCCGCGCGACAGACAGCGCAGTTTTCTTTACCGGAGCTTCCAAATTTAGGTACCTACCGGGATTTTCCTTTGGATTTCACCCTCCCTATAGGAGTTTGACTTCCAAGTTGAAGACATCCTAGGAGCGTCTTCCTATGATTATGAACGTGTGAAATGTACTGGGTTTATGGCATCATGTAACGTCTGTAACGGACAGAAGACAGAAGGTACAGCCAATAATACCAAATGAACAGTCGACAGAGTACCTACCAGACGACCTGCGCTGACCTACGGATCCCGAGATGCCATACTAGGATTTGGACTTTTGGAACCATGGGCCCATTGCACAAAATATGTTGAAGGATTCATTGAGATCTCAGATGTTAAGTAATGCCTGACAAGGGTTTCACCGGGATTTCAAATCTACTTCCCAAACTTTGTCGAGGCCTGTAGTATCCAGCATATTGATTAAAATCCTTCAGCCTTGTTCTTCACTGTTCGTCATTGGCGAGGGTCGAACGACATTGCATTCGATATATTGAACATACTCGACAGTATATGCGAGATACCAATGCAGATACCAATGTAGACTAAGGGCAGTCACTGCTCGCTGGTATCAAATGGATATGATACTGGCTTCTTAACAACACGATTTGTTGATGGTCCAATCCAACACCTTGAATGCAAAATAAACATAAGTGTCACTGTCAGACCACTGTATTTGCAACCTAGCTGGATATAAAATGAGTGAGCACGCAAGTGCTACAAACAGTCGTGAGTCGTTACAGACCGGGGACGGGGACGATACATATTACAAAGCCGTTCAGCCACACAGAACACAAACCTCGGTAACAACACGAAATTGCTGTGCCCTTTCATTCACACGCATGCAACCCCCCCCCCCCCCCCCCCCCCCATTAAATGGCCCCAAACCCAACAGGTGGTGATACGATACCATGGTCACACAATCGCGTAGTCGCATCAGAAACTCTGAAGTCTGAAGACGGACTGTTCTGAAGTCTGAAGACCAAGTGCTCTGAAGTCTGAAGACGAAGTGCAGAGTGGAAACGTACTGTGAAAACTTTACTTTGACGTTGGGTAAATCGCCAGATTATATTCAGTCCTTTGCGAAACTACTTCATCACTCAAATATGCGACTGAAAGCCGCGGAAATTGCCGTGTAGTTTGTGCATAAACTACACACTTAATTCCGGCCCGTCAATTCTTTTTTTTTGCAAAGTAGATAATTTCAAATTTATGATTTGAATGGGAGCAGTTTGATATTTAGTTGATATAAGTCTAATTATTTTGCATTGCCGTTCACCCGTTGCGTTTTATTCAATGATTGCTAAATAACATTGCATGTTTAAACGCCCGAAGTAGCAAAGAAACGGTTTCCTTTGGCTAGTTAAGTAGTTATCACATCAATCATTCAGCGCAGTTCCCCCTTTCCACCCTCTTAACTAGTCCCCAGAACAAACATGTAGCTGTAGAACAGCCGTAGCTGTAGAAAATCTAACCAGCATTCTTCTTCGAGATGCATACAAATACATATGTAGTATGTACGACCCGCTTTCGCACCACATCAGCATACCGCCGATAACAGTTCACATAACCTGCTTCCACGAGACAAAAAAACGAATGTCCCACGAGTACCCCAGATGTCCACAGCACTGGGCCCCTCGGCCCACAAACAAAACACCCGCACCCTATTGTGTCTTCCAGCGAGATTACGCCCTGCGGTCCCTCATTGGTCGTCGCTCAGCAATGCGTGCTCCCTTTGGCCGCCGTTCAGCCAATCACAGCCGAGAACGGCCGTCAGCTGGGATCACAGCCAGCCAGGTGCGTTTGTTCAGACACATCCGCTGAGCCACGGAGTCTTCTTTGCTGATCTGCAGGCCTCTACCTGGACGACGAAGCACTTTTCATTGGTCTCCAGGACCGTCCACCGAGCCACGAAGCCTCCTGCACTGGCTTCTCGGCTCGCTCACTCGGCCACGTGATCTCCCACCGATATCGGGACCGATTCGCTGACTCGTGTGCCGTGTGATCATCAGAACGATTCACTGACTTTCGGGGAGCCTACACGGCTCCCGCCCGGCCTCATCCGGCTGTGTCCGCGTCAGAGCGTCGCTCTGGTCCGCGTGGTCACCTGTTGCCTGGTCATTGGGCGTCGGGGGCCGGCGCCGGCGCTGGGGCGCCCCAGTCGAAGCCGCCAGGTCGCTCCTCCGGCGGAGGGGCGTACGCCGGGTCCATGGGCGCCGCGTGGAACAGCGCCAAACTGCGGGACGATACGACTGGTCAGGCACAGGCTCACTGGCCTACAGCGCTCAACGACACGGGACAAGGAGAAAAGGGTCGCTGTTTACGACCACACAGCTCTCCAGATGCGGACTATTGAGAAGAGCCTTGTTTGTTATGTTAAATTATTTGCAATTCGGTCATTTCCACGCAATCAGTCCATACATGCAAATGAACACAAACAATAACTTAGTTATCTTCCAGAGACTAAGTTCGAGTCTGAAAATTCTACGTTTTTCTACATTAACTCATAAAGTTTGTTATATTACGCTATTTTACCGACTAGGCCCCAGATCCTCCTCACCACCACGGTACTAATACGCCGGGAGGCACATCTAGCAAACGTAATACAACACTCGTCATGCTACGTCAATGTACCGCCAACGCCGTTGCCACTCCCCACCGCCCCGCGACCCGTACTTACAGACCGTGCGGCACCTTGAGCAGCCGGAAGCCGCCGGGCTGGTTGGGGAACACGTCCTCCAGGAAGAAGTAGGCGTGTCCGACGGCGATGCCCATCATGTCGACGGCCACAGAGTTGCCGAGCAGCAGGGAAAAGCCGAGCAGCACCCAGGGCAGGTACGGCGCCTGGCGAGACGGCCACGGCGGTGGGTGATGTCTCGGTGGCACGCTCAGTGCTCACGGGGGGAGGGTGATAATTGATGATAGTGGCTTGGGGTTTAGGGACGCAACTGCTCGAGTTATGTAGCGCCCATTCGCTCACGAGGGAGGATGAACGGCAGTGGACACTGTTTAGCTATGGATTGTTCGGCAGACTCGAATCGAGAGACGGCAGTCGTGTACAAGATTAGTGGCGGCACAGTTAGAAACTGACGCCCGGTTGTTTGATGGGGATGTCAGGTCAGCACCACAAGGATGTTGGCTATCATCTAAAGTATGTAAAGAATGTACAATATAAAATTTAACTGGATTTAGTTGTGAATCAACCAAAAGCAACCACCTCGACAAGAATGCAACCACTTCGACGACTTGGCGTCGCCATGAACCAAGACATTTGGGTGGGTGGGGTGGGGTGCAAATATTTTTGCAGACGTTAACTACCTACAAAACGGTTACTAGAGCCTAAAGAAAGAGAAGATAAGCTTAGCACAGAAAATGTATATTCGGCGTCGAGATGGACCTTCGGTCTTCGCCAACCTACTCCATTTTCCCGACCCTAAAACCATTTCGGATCAGTTGACACAAGAGTGTTGATTGTCGGAGGTTGGGAGGTTATCCCACTTTACCCCCATGGTGACGGCCCTGAAAAGACAATCACATACTAGACGCATGCCAGTTCTAGTTTGTTCAGAATAAACAGCCGAGATCCGCAAGAGCGGCCCCGTGGTGTAACGGTTAGCACTCAGGACTCTGAATCCTGCGATCCGAGTTCAAATCTCGGCGGGACCTGAATTTTTGATTTTTTAAAAAAGATATGGAACATCGCCACCACAAATGCCACCACTGCCGATACGTTGTTTTACAAGCTACACGTACCAATTCACTACGCGACGCGCTTTTGGATTCCAGCTTTTTAGTCCATTTTCGCAAACCCTCCCACTTCGAATTCACTCACGTTGTTTTGGGCTTCGACATAACTGGGTGCTGAAACCACTGCCTGAAACTCTCCTTAACCTACCTGGAAATTCATCAGGCCGAAAAAGTTCATCCTGATGTAGGGGTTCCTCCTGCTCCACACATAGACGAGCATGATGGTGAAGGCCTGGCCGAGGAATAGCAGGTTGACCAGCAGCGCGCAGAGCATCATGCAGACGGCGCCGAACACGAACATGACGACAAAGTCGCCCGTGCGACCGCGGAACGAGCCGTCCTCCAGGTAGCGGCAGTAGCGGTACGTGAAGATCAGGTTGAACAGGAACGTGAAGCCCACCGGCCCGAAGAAGAGGAACGTGGTGACGATCCTCCATACCTGCGGACGGAGCGCGGGGAGGTCGGAATGGAGTACACGGCTGAGATGAAATCATGATGAAATGTGATGATGTTGTGTTGGTGATTTAAAGGGACATTCCCACCTTAACATTAGTTTTGAGTTGAGATAGCCATGTTGTTGGATTTGCTTTGAAATTAAGTAGGGTAGCAGTTAAAACAACCACATAGGTATATTCGAAAAGAAATTCGAGCTTGGTCTTGACAATTGTAACAAATAAACCCCACGTGTATTTGAATAGGGGTTTAAAGCCGATGACGTCGTCTCTCTTTACCCAATGGTGATGATAGTCGACTTGTTTTAAGGTAAACCTTGGAGATATTTGCGTGTTTCAAATGGTTTGGTAACTGGTTTGTTTTGTATTCAAAGCGCCAGAATTGTCTCGAAATAATTGTGCCATACTTTGGCAGCATAAAGGATTTCTGTATAGCTCTCTAGAGCTCAATATGACGCCATCAACCCAAATATTAAAACTTAACTTTTTATGAAATTGAGCACTGTTTGCGAGAAACAAATGTCATAATCGTGTTCGGCAGCAATTACTTCATATTTTGCACCACAAACGGCGTACATTTGACAACTTTTGGGAAGGTGGCAGTGTCCCTTTAATGTGTAGCGAATCTTGGGTTTGTCAGGCTCAACAGGGTGGCTGTATGAATGGATACTGGTGTTAGCCCAAAGTTTGGAATCACATGCATCAATTAATTTGTATCACCTTGTGCACACTTAGACATCTGATACCAAGTATGTGCATTAACAAACACATAGTATCCTGCAAGCAACATTCAAAATAGATCCATGGTCTCCCTGGATCTTGGATGTGATGACAGCATGTTAATATTACACAATACACAGTAATCAATAACTAGTATAACACTATTAAAACACTCTTATAAAAGTAACGAACAAAGTATGACCCTAAAGTCTTACTTAACTCTTATTGGGTCAGGAACAGTGGATGGCTCTTAGGTATTTGTTCTGTCCAATGCGAAAGAACACTGAATAATTTTGTATTGACTTGAAAGGGACACAACCAAGGCCCTATAACAACAGGTTGGACGGAGTTTTATACCAAAATTATACCAAGTTTTGCAATGACATTATGGTAACTTATCCATACAGTGGTAATTCCAGTCACCATGCCACTCAAACTGGGAATTATTACAGCAACAAGATATTTTGTGTTCACATTATCACTGTTTTTTAGTTATAAAGAAGAATAGATAAATTATAGTACAGGATTATTAGTAGTAGGATAGAATGTTTTTTCTCAAGACTACTTTTGCCAGATTGTACAATTCTGGCGCGCCAGGGACAAATAACAATAACAATTTATATTCCCCGCTTTTCGCTTTTACCTATGGCTTGCTACATTCAATATACAAAGTTCCGATATTCATATATATAGTTCTTCACTTCATTTGCAATTCCCTGTGATGAATTTTGAGTAGAGCTTAGTAGTGACCAGTGACTTTCTTTCAATATACAGTGTGGAATATTGCGCAGCACGTGAAATGTTGTTGCTGATCTGCTGCAAAATCAATTGTCCTATTTTGATTCACCGCCAGCTTAATATGATTGTCATTTTAGCATTGCCCATTTTAGCATTGTCCTTTACTCCTTTGGCAAGAATCTTTCATATTTCTTTCAATCTTTCATCAAGAATCAAGATTCTTCAGAATCTAATTAAAAGCATCTCTAAAAGTTATTAAGATGTCATGTTATATCAGTTATACAGTTCAAGAAGTTATTAAAAAGGCCAGTTTATCTTTTCAGAGGAATGTGCGTGCAGACTGAGAGAGAATGTGCCAGTCATCGAAGTCCTGAACTAAATGGCGTCTTTCCACATCTTGGCCGGATCGCAATACCTACGTGTATACTCATCGCCAATATCATTCCATCATATACACTCTGCTGAACGTAGTCAGTGACTTCAGCCGCAACATGGACGAAGACCATGTCACGAGTCTGCCTGGTGGACCTGTCTTTGATTGCAGGAACCGTAATATGCTGCTGAACAAGCTAGAATGCTATGGCATATTTTGCCACTCTGATTCGAAGAATATTTTGGATGTCGCAAACGGATCTTAAAAGGACGTGAAACGGAGCGAGATGATCCAGTAGGCGTGGCGCATCATTTACACTATAAACCCACGCCATGCCGGGGGCGTCTGAACGCCCCCGGCATGGCGTGGGCGTTCAGACGCCCCCTAACTCGGCTCTTATTGGGAGAAACGGAATGAAAAATACTGTTCGATAGTTTGTTAAAAAATGATGTCGAAACCACTGCAGTGACTTTTTTGTCTCAGGTCAGTATTGAGGCCCCCAGAGATCATCAAAGGTCAAATTTTACAATTTTGGGATTTTGCCCCAGAAACTCAAAAATATATCGAGAACTATTATAGGTAAGACAAAAAAAAAACGGAAAAAGCAATCGAAAGCTCTTGAAAAATGCTACCGCCATTTGTTGTTTGTTTGTTAGTTGGGGCTTAAGGGCGCGACGACTGCATGGTCAATTTGTGCCCATAGGTGCTCTCAAATTTTAGCTCAGGTCAGGTCTTGGAGTTTAGGCTCCTGAATCCAGAGGCTATAAAAGGTCATACAGACTGTTTTGGCAAACAGTTTTTAGTTAAAAACGTCTTATCCAAGCGAGATAGAACAATAACTTTAACGTTATCGTGTTTATCTCCTCAAAGCGCTTCGAATCATGCTATTTTGCAATTGGTTTAACACGCGCCCTGGAGGGCCTCTGATAATTACACGCCCTGGAGGGGGGGGGGGAGATCCCCCCCCCCCACGCAATGATCTCGAAAACCACGCAACGTAGCGACAAGCTGAAAACGACGTTAGATAGCTCGAGACAAGCTCCTTCGAAAGTATTTCGTTCATTTTTCTTTCTCAGGTCAATATTGAGGTCACCAGAGGTCATCAAGGGTCAGATTTTCCAGTTCTAGGACTTCGCTTCGAACACCCCCAAATATCTCGGGAACTATGATAGTTAGCAGCAAACGGAAAAAAGCAATCGAAAGCCCTTAACAAATGCAATCGCCATTAGTGCCATCAGATTTGAGCTCAGGTCAATAGTTTAGGCTCCAGAGGTCATCAAATGTCAAAAAGGTGATTTTTTTTGCAAAACTATTTTTCGCAAATCACTTTTATCTAATAAAGATAAAACAATAGTTTTTACGCCATCGTGTTTGTCTCGTCAAGGCGCTTCGAATCATATTCATGGTGACCGGGTTAGGTCAACTGAGAAATTTAACCTCAGGTCAAGGTCAAGTGGTGACCCAAGTTGGTCATGTTGCCCATTGGGAGACGTATCTCGACGAGACACACACATTGGTACCATTCGCTCTTCTCTATCTTCATTATGTCGATAGTTATTGACAAAACAGTGTTGGCGGTCACGAAATTGAGCTGACCTTAGGTCACCGATATTAGAAATCCGAGATAAACAAATTGTTGGTATCTATGACCTTATGAAATCCTGCAAGATTGAAACCGATCGGCCTAAAACTGTGGCTGTGGTACTACTGCAAACGTTTTAGAGTTGAGGTCATCACGTGACCTGGTCTGGTGACCTGACCTGAGATGACCTGCAGTCAATAATTTTAAATAATGTGGGTAGTTAGTTGCCGAACAGGTATGCAAAAAACGGGGGCGCTGCGCGCCGTCGTTTTTGCGCTATTTTTGAAAAGCCGGGGGGGGGGACGGATTTCGCCCCCCCCCCTCCAGGGCGCGTGTCAAGTCAAAATATTTTTTTTCCTCAGTTCAGCAGGGTCATCCGAGGTCATCAGAGGGTCATAGGGCGGCTCAGGTGGGTCGTACGGAGCATGTTTTGAAGCGCCGATGAGATAAACGCCGACGAGATAAAGGTGTTATATGCTGACGACGTTCAATTTATCCACTGTGGCCTCCCCAACCAACAGGGAGAGCTGTAACGAGACATCGAGTCAACGCTGAGAAAAGCCATTCGATGGCTTGTTGAAAACACTCAAAATTAACCCAACCAAATCTGACCTTGTTCTCATTTCTTCTCGACAAAGGATGTTTGGACACAATTTCGAAGTACGTTTTGGCAATGCAACGCTTCACCCATCTGGTAGTGCGAAAATTCTAGGGGTCGTTTTGGACAGTAATCTTACTTTCGAAAAGCATGTTTCTATCATGACTCAACAATGCTACGAAACGCTGTTCGGTCTGTCAAAATTTGCGCACCGACTGCCAAAAGAAGCAAAAAAGTTTATAATTGAATCATTGTTTTTTTCTCGCATATATTGTATTGTGCGACGGTCTGGGCAGGCTGCAACGCAACATAACGTAAACGTATACACAAATAATAAAGCACAGCACAATAATTATTAAATGCTGTCGTCAGACACGTATGATGTCTATGGATGTGGATTGAAATGGCCGAAAGTGGACGAACTTGTTGCCGAGCGAGACCTGGTGATGGTACATCGTCTGCTGTATGATAATAATACACCGATCTGTCTGAGAGATTTGCTGTCGTACCGCGAGAATGTGTCCGCCAGAGAAACCCGAGGTTCTGCAGCGGGGCTGCTGCACATGCCTCGAGTCCGTACCGAGCACGCCCGTCGATCGTTCATATTTCGGTCAACGGCCAAATGGAACGAGGCGCCGGGCGAAGTGCGAGACGCTGGAGCAGTGACGGTGTTTCGTACGTGGATGAGGGAGTGGCTGACAGCAGATCGCTAACTCTGCAAGAACCGACTGTCTTGTGCTTTTAACGCCTTTGTGTCGACAATTTTGTATGTGGCTTTATTTTAATAGTGTAATTGTGATACAATGTAAAATGACACTTGTCATGAAAAGCCATGTTTTGCGGATGACATACGAATAAACGATGATTGATACACAAACACCTGTGGCAAAAACTGGCGGCGCGCAGCGCCGGCTGCACCGCTGTTCTTTCCTCGAAAACCTTAGTGGGTGGGGTTAATAAGTTTGTTGAGTTTTAAAAATTTGTAGCTGCCCCTCCAAGTAACGAGAGGCTAATAATAATAAAGTTCATAATCTGATGAAAATATAACTAAAATCATCATTATTATGTATGTTACACTTACATGGTGTATGTAGATGAACGATTGACTGTTGAAATGTCTGACGAACCTTATACATTTTGACCCGGGATACGGCCAGAGAAAACAGTGAAAAACATGGGAATGAGCACATTATGGGAAAATATTTTTTAAAACATATTTTCACATAATTCCAATAATTTAAAACACTTTTAAAAAGTGTTTTAAAATCGATTTAGAAAACGCTCCATTTCCCGTTGCTTCAACAAAAACATGCCCTCGGGCGCCCTCTTACATACGTCACAGGCGTCTTGCCAGATCTAGTAGGAACTAAACTTCGACCCCCCTGGACACAACCAACTGTACTTTCCTACCAACTGTATTGGCTCGTGCTGCAGTCATGAACGGACCTGTGGTTGGCAGAATCAAATGATGACGATGATTTGGGCTTTAGGGCGCTGCAACGCATAGGTTTATCGTGCGGTAGAATCAATCAACTGACTCAACTTGACCTCGCAGAGATAGAATGGTAAGTGGAGTTGGCATGTTTAGATGCATGTGAGGCCAGGGTCCTAGGATTGCTTTCGAGCTGGGGTGCAGAGAGGAAAATTCTAGCTAAAAATAAGCACAAAGAGTGGAAAATTCAGCCCAAAATCATGTTATCGCCTTTATCAATATCCAATTACCCGCTCACCAGAATGAGTTACTAGGTACCTATGCCAATGCTTACCTGTATTTCCCCACACAGGCTGTCCCCATCATTACATCCATAAATCAGCATCAGGATTCCAATTACCCAATACATTTTAAAATAAGGAGTGGAAAATTCACAGTAAAACTTGGGAAAAAGAGTGGAAAAATGTTATCCATAGGGTGTCGTTTTCCACCCAAATTCCCCAATGCTAGGACACTGGTGAGGCCGGGAATGCTTTCAAAGCTAGATTAAGCCAAATTCAGAATAGGCATATACCCCTCAGGCACAAACGAAACAGAATGAAGGGCAAACCAGTTTGGCTTACCCCAGAAGTTAGGAGTGCTATACAAGCTAAAATAAGTACATTTTAAGGGAAATAATGAACTTTTCCCACAACAATAGAGTTCTTACTTGAAATCGACAGACGAGACCAAAATATATTGTAAATTCTGAATTCATCACATTTTGCATACAAACATTCCTACCGAAAGATATTTCAAGTTAAACTTGATAAGCGTTCCACACTTTTAACGACCGGTACTTGCAAGTACTAATTTTGTCCTCATCAAACGGCGGGCTTTTCCCGCATTGCTTTTTACGCAATGGAGTGGAAAATATATTTTGCGTTCTGCTTGTTGTGATTATATGCCCGACGATCGTCTATAATTAACAGCCATTGAATATAAAGGTAACCAAATTAGCAGTTAACTGATGCATATAACGGCGGCCTAGTTAGTGGTTGCGACTTGCGACCCTCATTTTTTTTTTTAATTGCTTCATTTATTTTAAACATTAGGAGTTTTGTATAATTTTGTCTCTGGCTGTATATAACACTATGCTTTATATTATCATGAAAACAAATATTTTTTCCCCACAAATTAACAAACAATACACAAACTGGCAATCAAATCGGAAGCTCATCGATGCACATCGACGGCGACCTATTTGGTGTCGGCGATTTGTTTAGAAGTGCCCATTCAACAACGTTGAACAGATTGATACAAAAGAGTCGCTTTCCAATAGTGGAGGTAAAATACCGATCATGAACTATATGTACTTGTATATGTACTTGCTTTTTAATTTTTCCAAACTTCCAACTCTGGGAATAATTGTATTTAATTCTCAAATTTAGATCACATCATTTTAATACCATAACGGTAGCCAAAGCAATTGTTGATAACAAAATCAAAAGGTCATTATTTCCCTTTAACATTTTGTAGGGATCATCACAAGATATACATCAGAGGGCACTGGCGGATCCAGGGGGGGGGGCATTTAGGACGCCCCCCCCCCCAAGCCCAAAGTGGCCTATCTGCCCCCCCCCCCCCAAAAAAAAAACGACCAAGCCTCACATGAAAAAACGATCGGTAATAATGTATAATTACTTTGCCTCTGTGCCATAAATACAAGTTTCGATGGAAACAAATATCTGGCCATTGCTCGTCTTTAAAACGAGCAGTGACCCGTTACCGAATGCCTCTTAATCGCTAACGAAGGGTGTTACAATATACCCGAAAGCTCCGATTTTTGTTTATTTCTTGTGGAGGAAGTCCTATTTGTATTTAATCTATATCACCCACTCCACATCATGTCTTTTCGCGGATCACAGATGAGCCCTGAACAGGTCGGAAGAGCGTTGTAAATGTCGGAGGGGCCCCTAGACGATCTGAAGGGACCATGGGCCTTTCAACAGTAAGAATGCAGTTGTCCAGGGAATAAAACTCAAAACTTTCACGCCGCTCCGCACCGCAATTTAACTACAAATTATATTATTATATGCCGGTAAAAAATCGTCCCGTCTCTCGGCGCATTTATGTGTTATGTTGTTACTCTCCTATATCATTGGGCAAAATAGTTCGCTTTAATACTTTTTTACCGCACATTTAAAGGCATAATAACATTTTTAGAGGTCCGCATGCACCATACGCAATGCGACGCACTGTTGAGAATGCATATCCAGGGCATAAGATTTTTCACTTACTGTGTTGCTCTATGTTGCTTGGTTTGGAAGTTAACAGGGGGTCTTTTTAGGACTCCCCCCCCCCCCCCCCTGTAGGGCGAAGGTGAAAAAATATCCTGTAGGGCGAGGGTTAAAGAAATTGCGTATGTTTTCACTTAGATATAGAAGGCAAAGAGGAGATTGAATTGAAGTCTTCAAAGTTGTAAATGGTCAGCATTATGGATATTTAAAAGGTATGTTTTGAGTTCAATAGAGCAAATCAAGGTAGAGGACATCAGCATAAACTCATTATGAAACAAAGTAGGACTAGGCTACAGCAATCATTTTTCAGTAGAAGGGTTGTAGGACATTGGAATAAGCTACCAGGGGATGTTGCTGATGCAGTGACACTTGCTTTGTTCAAAATTAGATTAGATAAATACTTTACAGAGAAGGGATTAGTTCATAATTACTCATGGGATTAGGATTCTTTTAGGCAGGTAGAGTAAGGTGATTTGAAGGGGCGAGACGGTGGAGGGAGGGGGGGGGGGGTGTAACCTCGGATGGGCCAGAGAGGCTCTTTGCTGCACTTTTCCTTTATGTCTTTATGTCTTAACTTATTCTTGTCACAGCAGTCCTGGTTGGGTCAACTTCCTGTTGTAGATGAAGCTGATATCTTATGTGATATTAACCTCCTCTTCCTACAAGTCAATATATGTATACTCATACTAACTTACCTGCCAGTGTGATACTATCAAGTTTGGGTTGAAGTATAGTTGAAATGGTGACAGCAGATCCAGTTGCTGTGGAAACAAATAATATGATATGATTATTAAAAACAACAAACAAAATCAGAATCAAAATAACAAGCCAAAGCAGAATCAAAATAGCAAATACTATTTTGAATAAAGGTGATTTTGTAAATAGATTGAACTTAATAGATGTTATATTATTTTGTACTTTTCAGACTGAAATAAGTACTTACTAATTAGCTACATCCACCATCAATGGGTCTCTTTACTACCCAAATCAAATTCAAGATCAAGGAGAATTATTGCATTGTCAAAGTTTTGGCCCAACCAACAGAATACATCTTGAAAATTGGCATGCACCAAACCAGGAGTACTTACCACAGCCAGGGTTGTTAAAATGCATCCAGTTGTATAGGCCCTGGTCACAGGAGGCATGTTCATATACTCCTCAAACATTGGATGGAATGCCATGGTCCTTGCCAAATCAGTGGTAAATAATGTTAAAAAAACAAATTATTCAGTTAACTGTCAATCACCAATGATTCTGCCTGGTGTTGAATTTGATACTGTTGTTTAGGTGTACCGGTTTATACAGCCTTGGGTTTACCTATAGCAACGTGACAATGTTACTTTTTTAATAAACATTTATGCAATGCTACAAAACAAAACTAAACAAATATAAGTTCTAGAGCCTGAGCCTGATAAATCGATTGCAACGGTCTACTTAAATTCGCCTTTTATTGTGCCTTGCTTGCAAAACCCCGCCAGTATTATCTATTATGATAGCGCACCAGGCCAGACGCAGACAGAGGCGTGTCTTGGACGTGTCTCTCTTTCCACTTGTTTCCACTGAAGTCTCAATAACCTTCCGGTTATATGGTCTTGAACATTCCACTCAATAACTGAAGTCAAGACTCAAGTGTTTGTGCCAAGGCTATGTTTGTGCGCTGAGGTAAACGCTGACGACCACTAACATCCAAGGCCGTATAAGAGAGGTAGAAATAGAGTCATCCGGGCATTTTGGCGCCCCAATTGTTGACATTAGCATGACGTCACTGGTGCTCTGGTCCGACTCGGCTGTCGCTGCACGCGGCTCGGCGCTGTGCGAATATTTCAAACGGGATACGGACAGTTGCGCGGTGCGCCTAAGGTACGCTCCTACTTAATATTACGTTTACCGCGGATAATTACCCCTCCCTTAATTCATGCTGAGGGGGAGACGGCCATACGCTGTCCCGGTCTGTGTGAGGGGCGACTGGCGAGAAGGCCATACCGGTCTGATTGAGGGATGAGATCAAGGCTATAGAACAACAGGTTGTCTCGTTCCTACGTCAGCATTTCCTCACTAGATTCTAGGTTTTATACCACATGTTTTTAGTTTACTCCCAGTGCATCAAAATGTATCAATTATATTCTTACAAAAACAGACAAATGCTGGCGTAATGAATTCAAAGAGTAAACTAATACAAAACTAAATTTCCTTTTGATTTGAATTGTTTCAAAATAGTGGGACAGACATTTAATATTTCAAATATTATAGTTCATACTAAGAAATCAACCATGTTTGCCAGATGTTGAATTATTTGAGTCGCGGTGGTTACCATGGTAACAAAAGCCTGCACGGCACCTCCGCTTCCGCGGGTGCGCTGATTGGCGGTATTGACGCACAGTCAATAAAAGCGAAATCTAACGCTTGTTACCGTCAGATAAGCTGAAAGTGACTCCTATTGGAAGGCGTGCAGGGTTGCATAAAACAATTTCTTGGGCACAAATTTGACTCCATATTGCCAAAAGATATGAACAGGCAAGGATTTTGGCATCACAGTAAGTTTGTTGTGTTTTATCTGCTAAACGAACTATTTTATAAATGCTTGAAATTGCGACGCGAATACAACTTATTTTCCCGTAGTCCAGCATGTTAAAGCCGGCTCGCTGCAGAATTGGTGATGTCACCAATTCTGCAGCGAGCCAGGCAAATTGAATTGGTGTTGCCAGGCAAATTGAATGGGGGCTGGGTGAGACGGCCATACGCTGCCCCGGTCCGGCTGATGAGGGAGACGACCATATGCTGCCCCGGTCTGGCTAAGGGGCGAGACGGCCATACTCTGCACCGGTCTGACTGAGGGGTGAGACGCCCATACGCTTCCCCGGTCTGGCTGAGGGGCGAGACGGTTATACGCTGCACCGGTCTGACTGAGGGGTGAGACGGTCATACGCTGCCCCGGTCTGGCTAAGGGGGGGGGGGGGGGGGGGGCGAGTCGGCCACACACTGCCCTGGTCTGGCTGAGGGGCGAGACGGCCGTATGCTGCCCCGGTCCGGCTGAGGGGTGAGACGGCCGTACGCTGCCCCGGTCCGGCTGATGGTCGAGAGTTCGAGACGGCCGTTCGCTGCCCCGGTCTGGCTGAGGGTGAGACGGCCATACGCCGCCGGCTGCCCCGGTCTGGCTGAGGGGCGAGACGGCCGTACGCTGCCCCGATCCGGCTGATGGGCGTTACGGCCGTTCTCTGCCCGGTCCGATTGAGGAGTAAGACGGCCATACGCTGCCCCGGTCCGTTTGTTCAATTGCTTTGTTCAATTGCTGATAATGTACTAATACTTTGTACCTGGAAATGTTGCAAATGGCATTGTTTTGACTTTATGTTCAAGATATGCTTCAACAAAAACAACTTAATAAAAACAAAATCAAAATATGGACTTGCAACATAACTTACTTATCTAACGGCGACGACCTCAAATTGCTACTCTCGTCAACACCCGTCACAAGACCGCAAAACCTCGAAAGCGCAGCTGCGGCTACGGGGCTGGACACGAATGGACCAGAGCACCAGTGACGTCGTCGTTAATGTGCAGCTTGGCAGCCGATACATGGGGAATCCCGGGATGACACCCCCTGACTGACATCAATGGAAGTCAGTGATGAAGAGGCGAAGACCGATTCATTCATATACAAATATCGCCTCTAGTGCGCCGTTATTGAGACTATTGCTATTTCGCTGCTAAACATTCTATTTTTTTACAAATACGATATTCACATATATCAAACTATATCACAATTCGATTTTTTACAAATAAAATATTCAAAAATACGACAAATTGGCGGCTATATATACAATCTGCCTAATCACAATATCACACTCTGCCAAAAGATGACATCGTTCCTGATTTTCAAATTAATAGACAAGTTTGGCAAATTCCACAGTTGAGTTTGTTTTTGCTTTGGCAAGGCTTCGTTTTCAACATTCATTTTTGTGTTTATGTAAACATGATAATAAAACTGTTTATGGCGAACAAAAACTAATTCCCTTCTCCGCTGCGGAGCCCAATGGGGCATGTCAGGGGGGTGTCATGGCTATCTCTGTAACGTGTCCACCCTGTCCCATGGCGTCACTTTCCAGCTCTATTTCCACCAATGGGGTGGCCGAATCGGAAGAAGCGTATTTCCTTTCGTAGACCGTCTCGTGACACTTCTCGGTCTACCAAAAGAATTACGCCTTCGACCGGCGCGGCCGCCATGTTTATTTACGGTGGCGCATTCGTCACTCAACGATCTTCAACATAATTGTAGGTGGAACAAGTGTAATCCAGATGTAAAAATACTTTCACCTGATAGATACTACTACAAATTATCCTCAAGTCATCTTACTTCATCAACAACCAGGTCAAATAATACCAAATTCGCACTTCAACCAAAAAGAGCATCCAGCGATAGTTCCCGTGGCCCAAATCCAAACATTGCCTTATATGGGCATGGGCCTCGCTCGGTTGCATGCCTCGCTTTGACATCGTCTAGCGGCTCACCCTTGCAATTTAGGAGAAAATCTCCCAAAAGCGAGCTGTAGAGGACGTTTCAATCTATCATTTAGTGCTCAATTAATCCCTCTGGCACCTAAGGTATGCAAATGGTAGTTCGCGAAAGTAGGCCGATTTAACACTATTTGAATAGGGAGCGTGTGACGTCACGTGCCCGTGACATCACGCATTTCGCTGCCTACCCCGGACGGGTCTACCTAGTCTCTATGGCCTTGGGGGCATGTCAGTTGACATATATGTAGATGGCGCTGATGTACAATGTGACCCAAGCGGCGATCACCGCCATTGGCGACAATGCATTACAGGGATTATACGGGTTTCCGTCCGGAAAGTAAATGCACTCTTTTGCAGTTGTATGAGCTTTAAACACGTTTAAGACATATAACGGGGACCTCAATGCTCATTTAGTCCAATATTTCAGAAATTATCAGCGTTAAAACTTGGGCGTTTTTCGAGACTAGTATCAGATAACTAGCTGAACATGAATGCATGCTCTTCGCCATTATCAACATGTGGTATGTTTGCTAACTCTGTATGTTTCGTTATTGCAGTTGCCTCATTCAATAAACCAGATATGAAGAAAGTGATTGGTTTAGAAATGCCTACTCAGCTATGAGGCAACTTGGCCTCAACTATGAGGCAACTTGGCCTCATTCAATAAACCAGATATGAAGAAAGTGATTGGTTTAGAAATGCCTACTCAGCTATGAGGCAACTCTCAAGATATTTGTGAACTTGTGATTAAGGCCGTAACGTCCTTTGGCAGCCATGGCTTCCCCTGCTCCACCTGCACAATCTGCTGTCCAGTTGCAGTGCCCTTGGCCCAACTGTGAGTACCAGACTCCCGAGCTTGAGGGGTGCGTCGCAATTCAGCTGCTACAGATGCACCAAGCGGCCACACACCCCATCTCTGCTGCTGCCCCACCTGAAAAGGCCAAACTGCCCACGTTGGAAGTATCCGCAGATAGTGCTGTCACAATAACTGCACTGGGGGTCTTCAAGCAGCAAATCGCGACATACAAACGGAGGGCTGGTATCTCTGGAGATGACCCTGACACCATCCTCCAGGCACTGCCTCCACCTGCGTACAGCCTCATGTACGCCCGGTTTGGTGCCACACTGACCACGTTGAGCGAGTCCCAACTCCTCACACACATCTCTGACCTGATGGTGCGCCCAGAAAACCGCCTGGCCCACATACTGAAGCTTCAGCGCCTGAAACAAGACCCTGGTCAGCTTGTGGCCCAGTTTGCAGCCAAGCTGCGTGAGGTGGCCCGCCAGTGTGAACTGTTGGTCGCATGCAGTTGTGATCGCCAGGTCAGCTTTGAGGAGGAAATGGTGCTATTTCAGTTCCTCTCTGGCTTGAGCGATGCGGAGGTACAGTCGGAGCTGCTGACCCACACTCCCCTCACCCTCGCCGCCGCCGAGCAATACGCTGTGACGAAGGAGACGGCCAAGCGCAGTCAGCAGGCGATGCAGAGCGAGGAGCTGGGGCGCATCCGCTCCTCCTACCAGAAGATGAAGCTCGCTGGATCCCGCGCCCGTGCCCCAGCAGCACCGTCCAGTGGCCAAGTGGCCAACGAGCTCTGCCGCAACTGTGGTGAGGCCGCTCACACCCACCGCCAGCAGTGTAAGGCGTTCCACCACATGTGCACGTGTGGCCGCCGTGGCCACCTGCCAGCCCTCTGCCGAAGCAAGGACCGGCCCCGGCAGCCCGCCCGCCGGGAGGCGACGGAGGAGATCGGCGCCACTCTCTTGGAGCTGAGCTCCAAGTTCGTCCTGGCGCCAGACCGCGGCTCCATCGCAGAAGCTGGCTCGAAGTCCAACCGCCTCCCTGTTCAGGTACAGGCTGATGTAGTCAGCCTACCCCAGGCTAGCCGCACCCGCAGCACCGTGCAAGTCCCGCCTCCAGTCATGTGCGTGGCCATCGCTGACACGGGTGCCACGGTAACCTGCTGTGGTCCAAGCACTCTCAGCGCACTGGGGGTGGAGCGTTCGTCACTGATGCCTTCGGACATCGCTCTCTCCGCCGCTAACCGTGCGCAGCTGACTGTTTGGGGTGCTCTCCCGGTAACCATCCAGGTTAGTTCTGGGACTCGAACGGCGTCCACGCTGGAAGTTATGTATGTCGCAGAGGAACTATCGAGCATGTACCTTTCTGCACGTGCCCTTCAGGCACTGGTCTCGATCTCGGCGGAGTTCCCCTACCCGCCCTCCGGTACTGCGGGGACCGTCTCCGTCCTCGACACCACGCAGTCTGCTCCTGTCGGAACCAGCCTGGCCCCTTGTGGCTGCCCCCGCCGTACACCGGCCCCCGACCCTCCCCCCGTCCCAGAGGGCCTCACTGACGCGGACATCCCTGCCCTGAAGCAGCTGCTTCTGGACCATTATGCATCATCTACGTTTAACACTTGCTGCCACCAACCCCTTCCCCTTATGCACGGACCGCCCTTGGAATTCGCCCTAAAACCTGGCACAGTCCCGCACGCCGTCTACACACCGGCAGTCGTCCCGCTTCACTGGGAGGAGAAGGTCCGCCGCGACCTGGACCGAGACATCGCCATGGGGGTGTTGGAAAGGGTGGACGTCAACGAACCAGTCACATGGTGCTCACGGATGGTGGTGACCCGGAAACACAACGGCGAACCCCGCCGAACCATAAATTTCCAGTCCCTCAACGAGGCCAGCATCCGCCAGACCCACCCAACCATGCTTCCCTTCCAGAAAGTGATGTCCATCCCCGCCGCTCAGTGGAAAACCACCACCGATGCCTTCAACGGCTATCACTCTGTCGCCATACGCGAATCGGACAGACACTTGACGACCTTCCTGACACCTTGGGGTAGGTATCGCTACAAAACTGTTCCTCAGGGGTACAAGGTCTCGGGAGACGCCTACACGCACCGGTTTGATCGTGTCACTCTGAACGTGAAATCCTGTGATCGAGTGGTCGACGACTCCATCCTGTATCAGCCCACCATTCGAGACATGTTCCAGCACACGGCTGAGTATCTGACGCTCTGTGGCAAGAACGGCATCCTCCAGAATCGCGACAAGTTCGTGTTCTGTGAGAAGACGGTGGACTGGGCCGGCTTCCGTCTTGGTCCTGAGGGCGTCCGACCGCTGCCGTCACACACGGAGGCCATCCGCTCCTTCCCGACGCCAACTTCAGTGACTGACCTACGATCATTCATGGCTCTGGTAAACCAAGTGTCGGTCTTCTACGCGACCCAACCCAGACTCCTGCCATTCCGGGCACTCCTGAAGAAGGAATGTCCCTGGTACTGGGACGAGACACTCGATCAGCTGTTCCAGGACACAAAAGAGGTCATCGCCCGTGGGGTGGAGCAGGGCATCCAGTCGTTTGACCGTACCAAGACAACCTGCCTCCTCACAGACTGGTGCAAAACTGGGCTTGGACATGTCCTCATGCAGAAGCACTGCACCTGCACGGAACTGAGGCCCACATGCTGTCCGGATGGATGGCGTGTGTGTGGCGTGGGGTCCCGATTCACCTCTCCCGCTGAGAGCCGCTATTCCCCCACCGAGGGTGAGGCACTCAGTGTTACCAACGGTCTCGAGAAGACCAAGTATTTCACGCTGGGCTGCGACAAACTGGTGGTGGGGACCGATCACAAACCCCTACTCGGCATCTTCGGAGACCGCTCGTTGGAAGGCATCGGCAACCCTCGGCTGCGACGCCTCAAAGAAAAGAGCTTCGGGTGGTCATTCCAACTGCTCCACGTGCCGGGTCGTCTTCATGGCGGCCCTGACGCTCTATCCAGATACGGTGTGAGGGATCCACAAGTGGCTCAACTCGAGTCACAGCTCGGGGCACCGCCTGCAGTGGGTGATGACCACTCTGCGCACCACCTTTTCTCCCTGATGGCCCGCCCCCAAGATCCAGGTGACGAGGATGACGTTGATATCCTGTGTTCGGTATCGCCAGCGCTCCAGCCGATCGACTGGTCAACCATATCTCGGGCATCCGCTCAAGACAGCATCATCTGCCAGGCAGTCCAGATGGCGAACACCACATTCCCTACCTCCCCTGATGAGCTCCCTCCCCCGCTCCGGGCCCTGTGGCGCATTCGTCACGATCTCAGTACCTCGGGATCAGTGCTCCTCTATCAGGACCGACCTATCATCCCTGAGGCGCTCCGAAACCGCGTGCTGGACACGCTTCATGCCGCCCACCAAGGGGTCACTGGGATGCGGCTCCGTGCTGAGCGCTCTGTGTTCTGGCCAAACATGTCCCAGGACATTGAAGCCACCAGGCAGCGGTGTCTGACATGTAACCGTCATGCCCCCTCTCAAGCCGCCATGCCGCCCATCCCGCCAGTCGTTCCTGAATACCCTTTCCAACACGTCGCCGCAGACTACTTCACGTACATGGGGCACACCTACGGAGTCATTGTCGATCGGTTCAGCAACTGGTTCCAAATCTGGCGTGGTCTGAGCCTCGCCGATGTCTTCACGGACCTCTGCCGTGGATTGGGTGTCCCGGAGACGCTCACCAGTGATGGTGGGCCCCAGTTCATGGCCCAAGAGGTACAGAACTTCCTTGACCAACACGGCATCCACCACCGCCTCACGTCTGTCGCATTCCCGCATGCTAACTGTCGGGCCGAGGTCGCTGTGAAAACGGCGAAACGCCTCATCCGGGACAACGTCGCTGCTGATGGGGGTCTCGACTCGCTGAAGCTGACTCGTGCGCTCCTGCAGCATCGCAATACTCCCGACAGAGACATGGGCCTGTCTCCGGCGGAGCTGGTTCTGGGGAGGCAGTTGCGAGACTTCCTCCCAGGGCTCCCGCTCCCACCTCTTCTGCGGACCCACACCGATTTCAGCCGAACGTGGCAAGATGTCGCCCATTGGAGGGAAAAAGCGCTAGGCAAACGTGCTTCTCGTGACCACGAACGCCTGACTGCACACACCAAGAACCTCCCGCCACTCCAAGTTGGTCAGTTTGTCTTGTTGCAGAACCAGTCGGGTAACCACCCACGCAACTGGGACCGCCGAGGCGTGGTGGTGGCCGTTTTGCCATTTCGGCAGTACCGGATCATGCTCGATGGTTCCCGGCGGCTCACTCTCCGAAATCGAAAGTTCCTGCGTGCCTTCACACCCATCGTCCCATCCACCCAACACGTGCCTGCTCCCGTGGTCAGCCCCTCCCTCCCCATGCAAAGCCGTCCTGTGCCGACGCCCTCTCACCTGTCGACTGGAATGCCGGTGACTGACTCTCATGACCCCATGTCGATCCCTCAGCCTTCACTGTCGACCTCCACGCGTGCACGCTCCACAGCCCCACCCTCTGTGCTTCCAACACAGCCGCCGCTGGACGGTGACGACTCGACCGCGCCACCGTCACTCCTCCCAATGAGTCACAGTGCCGCCACGGGTCGCGACTGCGAGGACCGCTCATCACCTCCGCATTCGCCCCATCCCCCGTTGAACCTCCCACCGGCAACGCCCTCACCTCTCCGCCGCTCTGTTTTGGTCGCTTCGCGTCCCCAACAGTCGCGTCCGAGTTCCCTAGTTACCCCTACGTCGGCTCGGGAACTGCCATCATCTTCGTGGGGCCGTAGGAGCTTCGCGCGTAACATCCTGGACTTGTAGTAACACATGTGTTTGCTTGTGGTGCGCTTTGTATCATGAAAGCGTGTGCAACTGCCTTTCCCACCGGACCTGTATGAATGTTTTCGTCGTCGCGTTACCATTGGTATTATAGAATGTTTGTGTTCACTGCGCAATGATCACTGGATCGACACTAATTGTACTGTTAATAGGTACTGTTCGACTTTCTGGTGACTCAGAAGTACATTCATTTTGCCTTCAAGCTTCCGCAACATGACCTTGTGCTTAGGCACTCGTTTCCGTGGGGGCCTAGCTGAACATGAATGCATGCTCTTCGCCATTATCAACATGTGGTATGTTTGCTAACTCTGTATGTTTCGTTATTGCAGAGAGTTGCCTCATTCAATAAACCAGATATGAAGAAAGTGATTGGTTTAGAAATGCCTACTCAGCTAATAACGAGAACTTGATCGGCACTACTGTCCACCACTTTTATCTTAAGATCAATTTTAGAGTTTTGAACTATCTGCAAGTCCTACGCTGGATCACAAAATTATTATGCAATTAAAAACTGACAGTACTTTGTATTACTACAAACTGTTCGTTGAGGTTTTGTGTTTTTGTGGTTTTCTTTTCTCTGGCCTTTAGCGTTGAGAATTTGGTGGTGGCGTATTAATTTTTTGGCATGAAAATTCATGAAAAATATAGCATTTTATGGGGAAACTAGGTAACTGCTGCTGTCGTTGGAACAAAACAAGTTTATTTTCTTTCAAATATTGCTTATTTTACCGGAAATATGCCATACGTGAGGTGTTTTTATTAGCATAAAAGAGATGACTGGCTCTGCCTCAGCCGGTCCTGCAGAAAATACGCGGTGGCATCACCGCGCACTTTGAAATGTCCTTACGTGCAGAAGAGGTCATTTCCAGAAAAATGTGGCTACCGTGGGACTTCTACCACCTTTATAAGTACGTTTTACTATGTAACTCAATTATTCTGGGAATTACCCGTATAATCCCTTTAAAGGAAATAATTCACCTTCAACATGGGTTTTGAACTGAAATAGCAGTTTTGTAGCCCGTGTTGAGAAATCCTTATCTGGAACTTTTCTTGGCTGAAAAGACTCTCCAGCCGAAGATATTTGACTTTTTGGCGAAGGAATACGGCGCATATATGATGTACCGTACCGTCTGAAAGTGCCAGCACTGCCATGGAGCATGCGCAGACCAATAACGCACACCATAAAATCAATAATTTACAACCTTCTGTCCTGAATTGGCGCGATGTGGGACGATTTTTAAAAAGAAAAAAAGAAACTGTATTAAAAATATAATAAAATCGTGTTCTGAAAAAAATTCCGAAGGTGAACTATTTCCTTTAAAGGGATTATACGGGTTTCCGTCCTGAGAGTAAACGCACTCTTTTGCAGTTGTATGAGCTTTAAACACGTTTAAGACATATAACAAGGACCTCAATGCTCATTTAGTCCATTATTTCAGCAATTATCAGCGTTAAAACTTGGGCGTTTTTCGAGACTAGTATCATATAGCGAGTACCTGATCGGCACTACTGTCCACCACTTTTATCTTAAGATCAATTTTAGAGTTTTGAATTATCTGCAAGTCCTACACTGGATCACAAAATTATTATGCAATTCAAAACTGACGGGACTTTGTATTACTACACACTGTTGTTGAGGTTTTGTGTTGTTGTGGTTTTCTTTTCTCTGGCCTTAAGCGTTGAGAATTTGGTGGTGGAGTATTATTTTTTTGGCATGAAAATTCATGAAAAATATAGAACTTTATGGGAAAACTATGCAACTGCTGGTGTCGTTGGAACAAAACAAGTTTATTTTCTTTCAAATATTGCTTATTTTGCCGGAAATATGCCATAAGTGAGGTGTTTTATTAGCATAAAAGAGATGACTGGCTCTGTCTCAGCCGGTCCTGCAGAAAATATGCGGTGGCATCACCGCGCACTTTGGAATGTCCTTACGTGCAGAAGAGGTCATTTCCAGGAAATGTGGCTACCGTGGGACTTCTACCACCTTTATAAGTACGTTTTACTATGTAACTAAATTATTCTGGGAAAAACCCGTATAATCCCTTTAACCCTATTTGTAACAGGGGGGGGGGGGCGGATTCCGCCCCCCCCCCTCATGTTTTTCGCAGATATCTCCAGAACGGCTGGGAGCAGGCCCATGCAATTTTGGGACTTTCATATAATTGAACTCCGCATTTGGAGTCAAAATTTTGAGTTCTTAACTTGAACAGAGACAGTTCCAGGGCACAGTTTTGGGTGGGTTCGGAGGCGACATTTGGCGAAAATACGGAAATGCGATCTTCACGGTTTCTTCCTAACTGCATCAAGTATGAAGGAGTTACATCGGCTTACCGTGATTGCAACAAGTGCAAATTAGATGATGTTAATGAAATATCATACAAAATTGCATGGCAGAGGCGGTTTCAGGGACTTGAAAGGGGGGGGGGGTGGTTTCCAGGAAGTATTCAATGCTTGGCGGGAAGCCAATAGAGCAATGTAAGGGGCATTTATAGCTATCAAGATGTAAAAGATAGCTTCTGCTTCCATTATTTGCATAATTTATTACATATAGAGTTTCAGGGGCGTGTTCAGGAACATGAAAAGGGGGGTGACTGGCATGGTGATGACGATATGCCAGCGATAACGGCGCAATATACGTTTAGCTTATAATAATATATGCACATATGAGACCAGAAAAGGGAATAAAGTCATTTTTTTGCATAGGCGCGTTCAGGAATGGATGAAAGGGGGTCATATTATTGCAAGGAAACTAAGAGGCATGGGCGTACAATGACATAACATACTGCAGTTTTCGGATGAAACACGCACCACAGGCTACTCTACGAACGTTTATAAGATAATAGGCGAGTCCAGGTAGGGTAAAAAGGTGGGTAAGCAATGTTAATTGAAGTTGTAAGTGAAATAGTCACTGTTGACTAGTTAGTATCATAATAGCGGATAATATACTTATCAAAAGGTCTTGCGCCGCCCTAGTTTGGATCCTGGATACGCCTATGATGAAGTACAACATGCAAAAAGGAACTATCTATGATCAGTAACATATTTATAGTGCTGGGTAGCAACTTGTCTGCGGTTAATATTTTTCCCAATTTTACCCCCCTTTTTCACTAATCTGGTGCCGCCTATGGCAAAAAATATGATTTATAACTGTTTGTTCTAATGTCTCAATCACATACCATTTCATTTATAAAAAAAACATAAAAAATGGTTTTATTACGCATTTACTTCACCCCCATATTGAGTGACCTGCACACGCCTATGATTTTTGAATTTTCAAACGTCACCGTCATATATCAATTTCCGATTCAATCTCTATCGATTCCTATTAGTTGTGTTAAAATCGGTCGATAAACATGAAAGCTATGTTGGATCAAAAATACCACTATTTTTGGGGGCTTTTGCCCCCCTGTTGCCCCCCTATCCCAAATTTATATTTTTTTTTTATTATTTATAAATGTAGATCGTGTTGAGGGGAACCAAATACCGTTTCATTTTTGAAAATCGGACGGGTAGATCTCGAGATCTCCAAAAAATCTTCTTAAAAAAATGGCCATCGGCCATCATCGAAAAACATGATGGCCGTTCAGTTTCTGTTCGGCTGCTGCTATCAGCGCGTACGAGCTGTTTTGTTAAATTGCTATTGGCCGGCGTTAACAATATGCTAGCAGTGTAATCGATAGTTGCAGTGCTTCTAGTAGCGGAAGCCCTCTGGAGTCTACCCGATAACTTTTTGCTCCAAGCAAATTCCTGGAGTCTTTGAATATCTCAGCAACTAGGGTGAATCTGGAGAAATGAAGTAATGGCTCAATTCAGAAAATTGTGTTCTATAGACCAGTGTCAATAACCCCAACTAAGCGATGTGAGTAGGCACACTCCCTTTAAAGGAAATAGTTCACCTTGGATTTTTTTTACCCAACACGATTTGATTATATTTTTTAATACAATTTCTTTTTATATTGTCAAAAATGGCCTTATATCGCGCCGATTCAGGACAGAAGGCCGTAATTTGTATTGTTTATGAAAACTATATGCATACTCTCTGAGTCAGAGTCCTGACGTCACGCGAATGTAAAAAATGTTCAGCCAATCAGATTCGAAAGTAGTCGCGTAAAGATAGACTCGCATTTGAGATGTGCCAACCGGCGGCCGGCGATTCGCTTCTAGCACCAGCTGCAAGCTGATTGGCTGATGGTATAGCCTCTGCCCGGGCCAAAACCAGTACAACATTCTTTCGCCAGCACCGCATTCCTTCGCCAAAAACTCAAATATATTTGGCTGGAGAGTCTTTTCAGTCAAGAAAACTTGCAGATAGGGGTTTCCCAACACGGGCTACAAAACTGCTATCTCAATTTAAAACTAATGTTGAAGGTGAACTATTTCCTTTAATACATTGTCGCCATGCAATGGTCAATCGCCGCTTGGGTCACATTTGCTGCCCAGCGCCCCTGGCGGCGGAAATTTTGCTGACATACCCCATTTCTATTAGCCCCCACCGCCGCATGGGCGTCGCCACCACTAGGGACACTAGGGACATTGTCCCTAGTAATTTTCAAATCCGCAAAATCTACTAAGGACTGTCCCTAGTAAAATTCGAAACTGCCTTTGCTGGGGTCATGCTGGGGACACGGGACATGTCCCTAGTAACTTTCAGATAGATAACCTCAACATCATCAAAAGTTGAAGTACACATGTACTTGAATTTTTTCAAGTAACGTTGAGACCGAGGCGAGTGGCGACGCCCTTGAAGGCACAGATTTGGCCGTACGTGGTCGCATAGGCGGATCCAGGGGGGGGGGGGGGGGGGGAACAGGGCCATGCTCCCCCCCAAGACAAATCTAATGCACGCTTAAAATGTATTTTTGGAGCGTTTTTGGGCATCCTAAGAAGGAAATTCCCAGATGTTGTTTTTGTAAGTGCAAAAATGTAAACAAAAACTCGACCAATGTCCGTATACTGAGCGATTCAGTTAACACTAGATAAAATGGGATTCTGCTGAGCTCATTAACATTACGCCTATGAGCGTTGCATGGAAAGAATTGAGTTAGAAATATTTCCGACCCCCCCCCCCCCCCAGAGGTGAAGTGGCCTCGGCCACTTTCACCTTCGGAATTTTTTTCAGAACACGATTTTATTATATTTTTTAATACAGTTTCTTTTTTCCTTTTTAAAAATGGTCCTACATCGCGCCAATTCAGGACAGAAGGTTGTAAATTATTGATTTTATGGTGTGCGTTATTGATCTGCGCATGCTCCATGGCAGTGCTGTCACTTTCTGACGGTACGGTACATCATATATGCGCCGTATTCCTTCGCCACAAAGTCAAATATCTTCGGCTGGAGAGTCTTTTCAGCCAAGAGAAGTTCCAGATAAGGATTTCTCAACACGGGCTACAAAACTGCTATTTCAGTTCAAAACCCATGTTGAAGGTGAACTATTTCCTTTAAAGGAAATAGTTCACCTTCGGAAATTTTTCAGAACACGATTTTATTATATTTTTTAATACAGTTTCTTTTTTTCTTTTTAAAAATGGTCCTACATCGCGCCAATTCAGGACAGAAGGTTGTAAATTATTGATTTTATGGTGTGCGTTATTGGTCTGCGCATGCTCCATGGCAGTGCTGGCACTTTCAGACGGTACGGTACATCATATATGCGCCGTATTCCTTCGCCAAAAAGTAAAATATCTTCGGCTGGAGAGTCTTTTCAGCCAAGAAAAGTTCCAGATAAGGATGTCTCAACACGGGCTACAAAACTGCTATTTCAGTTCAAAACCCATGTTGAAGGTGGACTATTTCCTTTAAAGGAAATAAATGTGTCCCTAGTAGTTTTGAAACCGTGGCGACGCCCCTGCCCACCGGTAACAGTTGGCAGCACTGAGGCGCTCAAAACATACAAGACCATAGGGTTCCCATGTTAAATCGACAATATTCAGACGATGCTGGCTCGTAAACTATGGGACACATTTAAAATTTGACTGCTGGGCAAGATAGCTGCAAGCCTTGGCTACAACGTTTCTATTGATCATTTTTCGATATTCCAGGCGAAAAGTGGTCAAATGGGCTTGGGGGGTTGACCAATGTCGAAACGCCCATTGCCGACCGTGGGTTCGAATCCCACAGGCACCAAATATTTTACATTGGAACCAATGCTAAGTTCGTCATGATGCATACATTATTCGTCAGGCCGTCTCTTTCTCATCTCACAGCGCCCTGATTGACCTCGAATTGGTGACCTGTGATGTCACAGACCAAACTAGGTCAAACAGGTCATGTAGCTCATTATAGTGTGGGGGCACCGCCGCAGTTGCACAGTTTTATCGCTTTTTGGCGGCCGCAACCTCTGAATTTAGCAAATATTTCATGACCATTATTGATCTTTCATGTCCTTCCATGACCCCATGAATATTTGTGATCACTGGTTGATGGTTCAAGGCCATTAACGACAAATTATTCAATTTGGCTCCTCTCCTCTCAGGAGTAATAACAATTTAATTGCATCATTAAATTGTAATATTTCAAAACATTCAGTGAAATGTTATATATTTTTGTTATCTCGTACCTGTCAGTATGCTGTGTGCATGCATAGTGCATACACATGTCAAGGTGACCAACTTTCATAATTCACACCTATTCTGAAAGTTGGTGAATTAATTAAGTTAATGGTGGTTAGCAGGCTATCAGACAGCCCCCCCTACATCCAGCATGTTAAACAATATTGTCAAGTTAAACCAATCCATATTTTTCCTTGCATTCTTGCTTCCAATGTCAGTAGCTAATTCCAAAGTCAGACCATAACTCACCTAGGGGCTAGGAAACCAATGTCATCCACCTGGACAATCATGGTGAAAAGAAGAATAAATAAAGAATGAAAATTACCTGTCTAAGCCTATTGATGTATTATCTTCCACAAATCTGTATTATCATGATCATTATTTGATTCTTATTATCAGAATATCAGAAAATTGTTTCCTCATGCTCCTTATTCTGAGAGAAGAAAAAATCAGAGATGCAGACAGCTCTGGTGACTAAAGGGAATATGGCTTTGCCTAGATTATGTTAGAGCAGGGATGACAGTATCTACACTACAACCATACTAAACAGAAACTCAACAGCAAGACACTCTTTAAACAGCACAACCACCCTAAATTACATTGAGGAAATAAGCAATCCAGGTGCATCATTTTTCACTGCCTATGCTATTGTTATCCTGCATTCAAATTCCAGCACAAGAGGTAAAAAAAAACATTCCCTTATTCTTCATCACACAAGAAAAAACACTGAGTAAGCATTTTCTACTGGTGGTTGGTTAGTTAGTCAAGTGAATAAGTCACCGCTACTCTATTTAGTACACACAAATATCACAGAATCATTAAACAAAATACAAAATGAACAGACACAAGCAAGGCTGTATAAACCGACACAAGCATGACCTCCATGGATAGCTCTCCACGTATTTTGATATATCAAAACAACTGCGCAATGAACGTAATTTGCGCGTCATAGTTGAGTTTTCCTGTCCGCTTCCAAATGCTACTAAATATACTGAAACATTAAACAAAAATTGTTTAGTCCGAATGTTTTTGAATGGATGGATTTCCGAGGTCAGGCCCCGCGCTAAGCATAGTTTGTTGTGCAGGCCCTGACCCCACCACCCGATCAAGCGTCCGGAAAGATCCTGGCGTCCGGCAGAATTTAGAAGCGAAAGTTTTATGTGCCCGACATACCTGACACGGTCCGCCCCGCCCTCTGACGTCAACTGACCTTGAGTGCGACCGCTGCCACCGGCCACAAGCCATCCCAGTCAGGGTTACTAGGGAGCGCCAAAGCGACTCGAACCCGGGCTGCCACTACCGGGTGAGGTCAGAAGTCCGGCGCTCTCCCAACTGAGCTACAGGGGCGGACTTCTGACCTCACCCGGTAGTGGCAGCCCCGTGTTCGAGTCGCTTCGGCGCTCGCTATTTGCTATTTGCTCGCTATTTGCTCGCTCCCAACTGAACATATGCTAGGTCGACTAGGTTACAGTAGATTGGCTGGAATTACATTTACCAAATACAGATACAATCTATGGAAATACAAGTTAATGATACAAAACATTACTTTCAATTTATAATATACAAAATATTAATCATACAAATTATATCTTGTCTAATTCATTTGGGCGCTGCATTCCTTGCCGGTCTACCCGGTGTCTAGTGCGCTCGCTCGTCCTTCCGTGGTATATGGAAAACAAATCTGAATATGAGCGGCCCGGCCCGACCCGGCCCGGCCCGGCCCGTGGCGACGCAATGGCGACGCTTTTGAGAAGCTAATATCTCTGCAACCGCACGTCCGATTGACAAGCGGGGGGTTCTTTGATGAGTAGCCCCATCCAACCGAACCTGTTTGAGACCGGTGCCGACTCATGTGGTTCGCGTGCCGCGTGAGGGGTGTTGAAAAGTGTTTTCTCGCAAAAATTCCGCAACAGCTGGGCCGATTTATTCCAATTTGGCGTGTGGTTAGGTGTAAGAGAACCCGGTTAGCTGTAGGCCATGCATTGCCTCCAGCATCCCGTCCCTCCGTTACATTAATACCCATTACGTTAATATGCCCCGCCTGCCACCCGGGTGTATTAAACTAGCAGCCCGTATAAGTCGTTCAGCGTTCACCGTGGATCAGTTTGGCATTCCTCGCTTCCCGGGGAAATATTTCGTTCTCCTCAACTCTATATTGGGGCTCAACACACATTCCTTCACAAACTTCCATACTCGCACCTACACAAAAAACTCACCACCTTGTCACGCTTCCGACACACACACACACACACACACACACACACACCACCTCATTATGCACATATACATTCACAGGTATCCACACTCGTTCACAAACAACTCGCCACATTACCGCATCTCCAGTTCTCTCACACCCACCTTCCACCGTCACAACGAATCCTCATCACCTTACCGCATCTCCGGTATTCTCACACTCACAATTCACCGTCGCACCCAATTCACACCATACGCGCTGCACCACACCCGTCTACGCTCAGACCGCACCCTGCCCATTGACATTTTAATGTGGGACTCCAGAGCGTAGCTAAGATCACGGCGCTCCACACCGACTGACCTTTATACTTCGAAAGAGCTCTGGACTTAGTGGCGGGACTTCTGAGACACCTGGGTGTCGCAGCGTTAATTTTGATGGGGATAAGAAATCAGAAGATGTCGTCCCGACGAGGCCGCCACGAGAAATGCCTCGATCTACCGGCCCTCGTTCCTGAGCTCAGCCGCCAGGCTTTCCCCCGCCTGAGGTCACGCGCGGCTCGGCCGGCCGGCTCCCCGCCGTTGACCCTCTCAGGCCCGAGCCACTATCACCCCAACGTAGCCTTGGAATTTAGTGCGTCACATAATAATCTTACATAGGGACCTCTCAGCCCGCCACTTTCCCATAAGTCAGGGATGGGGTGCCTCTGCACGTGCGCACGTGCACACCCCTATTCTATATCTCAGGAACGGTTGAACCGATTGTGTTCAAATTTGGTGTGTGGTTAGGGACCCCTCCGCCGCCGCTTTCCCACAAGTCATGGGTGGGGTGCCTCTGCACGTTCGCAGGTGCACACCCCTATTATATATCTCAGGAACGGCTGAGCCGATTGTGTACAAATTTTGTGTATGCTTAGGGACCTCCAGCCGCCAATTTCCCACAAGTCAGGGGTGGGGTGCCTCTGCACGTGCGCACGTGCGCACCTTTTTTTGATATCTCAGAAACTACTTGCCCTATCGAGTTGAAATTCACCATACATTTCCTTCGCGCTCGCTCGTTCATCGCCGACTACGGCGCCTTACTGGTTTCCCTGATTTCTATTGGCCAAGAGATGTGACGTATAAGGACCAGAACCGGGGGGTCCAAAGTCCATATGGCAGCACGGCGTACATTTTCCTACTAGCCCATAGGGCTCCATGTTAAAAAGCCATTTTACGGGCCCACGGCTTTTTTACCTGCAACCGAT